>JAGMVL010002323.1:0-94353 GCA_019202695.1 Populus x sibirica
CGGCCAACCTTCAGTAAGGGTCAAAAGCTCCATAATGTTTAATCCCACCGTTGGATCCGCGCTTAAATTTTTACATGAGTTTCCTTAGCTTTCTCAGTGTAGCTACAGAGAAAATTCCTCGGTGAGGTGGCTGGTCCGGCCAACCTTGAGTAAGGAGTCAAAAGTGCCATAATGTTTGATCCCACGGTTGCATCATAGCTCAAATTTTTACATGAGTTTCGGATGCACTTTTCCTCGGGGTAGCTACGGAATCGCTACTACATTGACGAAGGGAGGTGTGGCCAGTAACCTTGAGTAAGGGTTAGAAAAGCTCCGTAATGTTTGATCCCACCGTTGGATCGCGTTTAAATTTTTACACGAGTTTCAGCGTGCGGTTTTCCTCGGTGTAGATACGGAAGAAGTACTCATTGGCGATGGCGGTCTAGTGTGCCAACCTTGAGTAAGGGGTCAAAAGGGCCGTAATGTTTGATCCCACATTGGATGGCGCTCAAATTTTTCCACGAGTTTCGGATTGCGGTTTTTTCCTCGGGGTAGCTACATAACTTCTACTGATGTGGCGTATGGTCAGGTAACCAAGCTTAAGTAAAGGGGCAAGGTCCGTAATGTTTGATCCCACATTTGGATCGCGCTTAAATTTTTACAGAGTTTCCGCATGCGGTTTTCCTCCGGTGTAGCTATAGAAGAACTATTCGGTGATGAGGTGATCTTGCTGGCCAACCTTGAGTAAGGGGTCAAAATGGCCATAATGTTTGATCCCACCGTTGGATGGCGCTCAAATTTTTTCCACGAGTTTCCGGATGCGTTTCCTCGAGGTAGCTACGGAATCGCTACTACGTGACGAGGATGTCGGGCTGACCAACCTTTAGTAAGGGGTGAAAAGCTCCATAATGTTTGATCCCATTGTTGGATCGCGTTTAAATTTTTACACGAGGTTCCGCGTGCAGTTTTCCTCGAGGTAGCTACAAATAACTACTCGGTGACGAGGTGGTCTGTCGGCCAACCTTGAGTAGGGGGTCAAAAGGGCTATAATGTTTGATCCTACCGTTTGATCGGGTTTAAATTTTTACAAGAGTTTACGTATGCGGTTTCCTCGGTGTAGCTATAGAAGAACTACTCGGTGACGAGGTGGTCGGTCGGCCAAACTTGAGTAAGGGGTCCAAAAGGGCCATAATGTTTGATCCCACTTCGTTGGATGGCGCTCAAATTTTTTACACGAGTTTCCGCATGCGGCTTTCCTCGGTGTAGCTACGGAAGAACTACTCGGTGACGAGGTGGTGCGGTCGGCCAACCTTGAGTAAGGGGTCAAAAGTGCCATAATGTTTGATCCCACGGTTGGATCGCGCTCAAATTTTTACATGAGTTTCGGATGCACTTTTCCTCTTGGTAGCTACGGAATCGCTACTTACGTGACGAGGAGGTCTGGCCGCCAACCTTGAGTAAGGGTTGAAAAGCTCCATAATGTTTGATCCCACCGTTGGATCGCGTTTAAATTTTTACACGAGTTTCGCGTGCAGTTTTCCTCGGTGTAGATACGGGAAGAAGTACTCGGTGACGAGGCGGTCGGGTGCGCCAACCTTGAGTAAGGGGTCAAAAGGGCCATAATGTTTGATCCCACCGTTGGATGGCGCTCAAATTTTCCACGAGTTTCCGGATGCGTTTTCCTCGGGGTAGCTACATAATGACTACTCGTGATGATGTGGTCTCGGTCGGCCAAGATTGAGTAAGGGGTCAAAAGCTCCGTAATGTTTGATCCCACATTTGGATCGCGCTTAAATTTTTACAAGATTTTACGCATGCGTTTTCCTCGGTGTAGCTATAGAAGAACTACTCGGTGATGAGGTGGTCTGGTCGGCCAACCTTGAGTAAGGGGTCAAAATGGCCATAATGTTTGATCCCACTGTTGGATGGCGCTCAAATGTTTCCACGAGTTTCCGGATGCGGTTTTCCTCGAGGTACCTACGGAATCGCTACTACGTGACGAGGATGTCGGGCCGACCAACCTTTAGTAAGGGTGAAAAGCTCCATAATGTTTGATCCCACTTTGTTGGATCCGTTTAAATTTTTACACGAGTTTGCGTGCAGTTTCTCCTCGGGGTAGCTACGGGAATAACTACTCGGTGACGAGGTGGTCTGGTCGGCCAACCTTGAGTTAGGGGTCAAAAGGGCTATAATGTTTGATCCTACCGTTTGATCGCGTTTAAATTTTTACAAGAGTTTACGCATGCAGTTTTCCTCGGTGTAGCTAGAGAAGAACTACTCGGTGACGAGGTGGTCCGGGCCGGCCAACCTTGAGTAAGGGGTCAAAAGGGCCATAATGTTTGATCCCACCGTTGGATGGCGCTCAAATTTTTCCACGAGTTTCCGGATGCAGTTTTCCTCGGGGTAGCTACGGAATCGCTACTACGTGATCGAGGAGGTCCGGCCGCCAACCTTGAGTAAGGGGTCAAAAGCTCCATAATGTTTGATCCCACCGTTGGATCGCGCTTAAATTTTTACACGAGTTTCCGCATGCAGTTTTCCTCGGTGTAGCTACAGAACAACTACTCGGTGACGAGGTGGTCTGGTCGGCCAACCTTGAGTAAGGGGTCAAAAGTGCCATAATGTTTGATCCCACAGTTGGATGGCGCTCAAATTTTTACACGAGTTTCCGGATGCGTTTCCTCGTGGTAGCTACGGAATCGCTACTACGTGGCGAGGAGGTCTCGGTCGGCCAACCTTGAGTAAGGGGTCAAAAGCTCCGTAATGTTTGATCCCACTGTTGCATGGCGCTCAAATTTTTACACGAGTTTCCGGATGCGTTTTCCTTGGGGTAGCTACGGAATCGCTACTACGTGACGAGGAGGTCTGGCCGGCCAAACTTGAGTAAGGGGTCAATAGCTCCACAATGTTTGATCCCTCCGTTGGATCGCGCTTAAATTTTTTCACGAGTTTCCGCATGCGGTTTTCCTTGGTGTAGCTACCGAAGAACTACTCGGTGACGAGGTGGTCTGGTCGGCCAACGTTGAGTAAGGGGTCAAAAGTGCCATAATGTTTGATCCCACTGTTGGATGGCGCTCAAATTTTTACACGAGTTCCGGATGCAGTTTTCCTCGGGGTAGCTACGGAATCGCTACTACGTGGCGAGGAGGTCTCGGTCGGCCAACCTTGAGTAAGGGGTCAAAAGCTCCGTAATGTTTGATCCCACCGTTGCATGGCGCTCAAATGTTTACACGAGTTTCCAGATGCGGTTTTCCTTGGGGTAGCTACGGAATCGCTACTACGTGACGAGGAGGTCTGGCCGGCCAAACTTGAGTAAGGGGTCAAAAGCTCCACAATGTTTGATCCCTCCGTTGGATCGCGCTTAAATTTTTTCACGAGTTTCCGCATGCGAGTTTTCCTTGGTGTAGCTACCGAAGAACTACTCGGTGACGAGGTGGTGCGGTCGGCCAACGTTGAGTAAGGGGTCAAAAGTGCCATAATGTTTGATCCTGCTGTTGGATCGCGCTTAAATTTTTACACAAGTTTCCGGATGCAATTTTCCCCGGGGTAGCTACGGAATCGCTACTACGTGACAAGGAGGTCTGGCTGACCAACCTTTAGTAAGGGGTGAAAAGCTCCATAATGTTTGATCCCACCGTTGGATGGCGCTTAAATTTTGCACGAGTTTCGCATGCGGTTTTCCTCGGAGTAGCTACTGAACAACTACTCGATGACGAGGTGGTCTGGCCGGCCAACCTTGAGTAAGGGGTCAAAAGTGCCATAATGTTTGATCCCACCGTTGTATCGCGTTCAAATTTTTACACGAGTTTCCGCGTGCGGTTTCCTCGGTGTAGCTACGGAAGAACTTCTCGGTGACGAGGTGGTATGGTCGGCCAACCTTGAGTAAGAGGTCAAAACTACCGTAATGTTTGATCCCACCATTGGATCGCGCTTAAATTTTTACACGTGTTTCCAGATGCAGTTTTCCTCGGGGAAGCAACGGAATCGCCGCTACGTGACGGAGGAGGTCTGGCCGACCAACGTTTTGTTAGGGGTGAAAAGCTCCATAATGTTTGATCCCACCGTTGGATGGCGCTTAAATTTTTGCACAAGTTTCGGATGCATTTTTCCTCGGGGTAGCTACGGAGTCGCTACTACGTGACGCTGAGGTCGGGCGACCAACCTTCGTAAAGGGTCAAAAGCTCCATAATGTTTGATCCCCACCCGTTGGATCGCGTTTAAATTTTTACATGAGTTTTGCATGCGGTTTTTCCTCGGTGTAGCTCCAGAACAACTACTCGATGACGAGGTGGTCGGGTCGGACAACCTTAAGTAAGGGGTCAAAAGTGCCATAATGTTTGATCCCATTGTTGGATCGCGCTTAAATTTTTACACGAGTTTCCGGATGCAATTTTCCTCGGGGTAGCTACGGTATCGCTACTACGTGGCGAGGAGTCCGGCCGACCAACCTTTAGTAAGGGGTGAAAAGCTCCATAATGTTTGATCCCACCGTTGGATCGCGTTTAAATTTTTACACGAGTTTCCGCGTGCGGCTTTCCTCGGGGGTAGCTCCAGCATAACTACTCGGTGACGAGGTGGTGCAGTTGTGCCAACCTTGAGTAAGGGGTCAAAAGGGCCATAATGTTTGATCCCACCGTTGGATGAGCGCTCAAATTTTTCCACGAGTTTCCGGATGGAGTTTTCCTCGGGTAGCTTCCGGAATCGCTACTACGTGACGAGGAGGTCGTCGGCCAACCTTGAGTAAGGGGTCAAAAGCTCCATAATGTTTGATCCCACCTTTGGATCGCGTTTAAATTTTTACACGGGTTTCCGCCTCCAGTTTTCCTCGGTGTAGCTACGAAGAACTACTCGGTGACGAGGTGGTCTAGTCGGCCAACTTTGAGTAAGAGGTCAAAAGTGCCACAATGTTTGATCCCACTGTTGGATCGCATTTAAATTTTTACATGTGTTTCCGGATGCAGTTTTCCTCGGGGTAGCTACGGAATCGCTGCTACGTGACGAGGAGGTCTGGTCGGCCAACCTTGAGTAAGGGGTCAAAAGCTCCGTAATGTTTGATCCCACTGTTGCATGGCACTCAAATTTTTACACGCGTTTCCGGATGCAGTTTTCCTTGGGGTAGCTACGGAATCGCTACTACGTGACGAGGATCAGTATCTGGCCGGCCAAACTTGAGTAAGGGTGAAAAGCTCCATAATGTTTGATCCCACTTGTTGGATGGCGCTCAAATTTTTGCACGAGTTTCCGCATGCAGTTGTCCTCGAGTAGCTACGGAACAACTACTCGGTGACGAGGTGGTCTGGCGGCCAACCTTGAGTAAGGGGTCAAAAGTGCCATAATGTTTGATCCCACCGTTGTATCGCGTTCAAATTTTTACACGAGTTTCCGCGTGCAGTTTTCCTCGGTGTAGCTACAGAAGAACTACTCGGTGACGAGGTGGTGCAGTCGGCCAACCTTGAGTAAGAGGTCAAACGCCGTAATGTTTGATCCCACCATTGGATCGCTCTTAAATTTTTGCACGTGTTTCCAGATGCGGTTTTCCTCGGGGTAGCAACGGAATCAGCTCTGCCCTACGTGACAAGGAGGTCTGGCTGGCGAACCTTGAGTAAGGGTTCAAAAGCTCCGTAATGTTTGATCCCACCCTTGCATGGCACTCAAATTTTTGCACGAGTTTCCGGGATGCTATTTTCCTCGGGGTAGCTACGGTATCGGCTACTACGTGGCGAGGAGGTCTGGCTGACCAACCTTTAGTAAGGGGTGAAAAGCTCCATAATGTTTGATCCCACCGTTGGATCGCGTTTAAATTTTTACACGAGTTTCCGCGTGCAGTTTTCCTCGGTGTACCTACAGAAGAACTACTCGGTGACGAGGTGGTCTTGTCGCCAACCTTGAGTAAGGGGTCAAAAGTGCCATAATATTTGATCCCATCATTGGATCGCGCTTAAATTTTTACACTAGTTTCCGGATCTGAGTTTTCCTCGGTGTAGCTACAGAATACCTACTCGGTGTCGAGGTAGTCCGGTTGGCCAACCTTGAGTAAGGGGTCAAAAGAGTTATAGTGTTTGATCCCACTATTGGATCAGCTGAAACTTTTACACGAGTTTACCGCTTGCGGTTTCCTCGGTGTAGCTACAAAATACCTACTTGGTGACGAGGTGGTCTGGTCGGCCAACCTTGAGTAAGGGGTCACGGGGGCCGTAATGTTTGATCCCACTGTTGGATGGCGCTCAAATTTTTCCACGAGTTTCCGGATGGAGTTTTCCTCGGGGTAGCTACGGAATCACTACTACGTGACGAGGGAGGTCCGGCGGCCAACCTTGAGTATGGGGTCAAAAGAGCCATAATGTTTGATCCCACCGTTGGATCGCGCTTAAATTTGTACACTAGTTTCCGGATGCGGTTTTCCTCGGTGGAGATACAAAATACCTACTCGGTGACGCGAGGTGGTGCAGTGGGCCAACCTTGAGTAAGGGGTCAAAAGAGCCATAATGTTTGATCCCACCGTTGGATCCGGTTGAAATTTTTTACTCGAGTTTCCGCATGCGGTTTTCCTCGGTGTAGCTACGGAATACCAACTCGGTGACGAGGTGGTACGGTCGACCAACCTTGAGTAAGGGGTCAAAAGTGCCATAATGTTTGATCCCACCGTTGGATCGCGCTTAAATTTTTACACTACTTTCCGGATGCGGTTTTCCTCGTTGGAGCTACAAAATACCTACTCGGTGACGAGGTGGTCCGTTTGGCCAACCTTGAGTAAGGGGTCAAAAGCTCCATAATGTTTGATCCCACCGTTGGATCGCGCTTGAATTTTTTTTCACGAGTTTCGCATGCGGTTTTCCTTGGTGTAGCTCCGAAGAACTACTCGCGACGAGGTGGTCGAGGTCGGCAAACCTTGAGTAAGGGGTCAAAAGTGCCATAATGTTTGATCCCACTGTTGGATCGTGTTTAAATTTTTACACGAGTTTCTGGATGCAATTTTCCTCGGGGTAGCTACGGAATCACTACTACGTGGCGAGGAGGTGCGGGCGACCAACCTTTAGTAAGGGGTGAAAAGCTCCATAATGTTTGATCCCATCATTGGATCGCGTTTCAATTTTTACACGAGTTTCCGCGTGCGGCTTTCCTCAAGGTAGCTCTGAAAGCTAACTACTCGGTGACGAGGTGGTCGGGTCGGCCAACCTTGAGTAAGGGGTCCAAAGGGCCATAATGTTTGATCCCACTCGTTGGATCGCGCTTAAATTTTTACACGAGTTCCGGATGCGGTTTTCCTCGGGGTAGCTATGGAATCGCTACTACGTGACGAGGAGGTGCTGGGCGGCCAACCTTGAGTAAGGGGTCAAAAGCTCCATAATGTTTGATCCCCCGTTGGATCGCACTTAAATTTTTTCACGAGTTTCCGCATGCGGTTTTTCCTTGGTGTAGCTGCGAAGAACTACTCGGTGACGAGGTGGTCTGGCCGGCGAACCTTAAGTAAGGGGTCAAAAGTGCCATAATGTTTGATCCCACTGTTGGATCGTGTTTAAATTTTTACACGAGTTTCTGGATGCAATTTTCCTCGGGGTAGCTACGGAATCACTACTACGTGGCGAGGAGGTCGGGGCGACCAACCTTTAGTAAGGGTGAAAAGCTCCATAATGTTTGATCCCATCGTTGGATCGAGTTTCAATTTTTACACGAGTTTTCGCGTGCAGCTTTCCTCAAGGTAGCTACAGCATAACTACTCGGTGACGAGGAGGTCTGGTCGGCCAACCTTGGGTAAGGGGTCAAAAGCTCCGTAATGTTTGACCCCACCGTTGCATGGCACTCAAATGTTTACCCGAGTTTCGAATGCAGCGTTCTCCTCGGGGTAGCTACGGTATCGCTACTACGTGACGAGGAGGTCTCCGGCCGGCCAAACTTGAGTAAGGGGTCAAAAGATCCATAATGTTTGATCCCACCTTTGGATCGCGCTTAAATTTTTACATGAGTTTCCGCATGCGGTTTTCCTCGGTGTAGCTACGGAAGAACTACTCGGTGACGAGGTGGTCCGGTCGACAACCTTGAGTAAGGGGTCAAAAGTGCCATAATGTTTGATCCACGGTTGGATCGCGTTCAAATGTTTACACGAGTTTCCGCATGCGTTATCCTCGGTGTAGCTACGGAATACCTATTCGGTGACGAGGTGGTCGAGCGGCCAACCTTGAGTAAGGGGTCAAAAGCTCCATAATGTTTGATCCCACCGTTGGATCGCGTTCAAATTTTTACATGAGTTTCGGGTGCGGTTGTCCTCGGCGTAGCTAAAGAAGAACTACTCGGTGACGAGGTGCTCTCGTCGGCCAACCTTGAGTAAGGGGTTAAAAGTGCCATAATGTTTGATCCCACCATTGGATCGCGCTTCAATTTTTACTCGAGTTTCCGCATGCGGTCTTCCACGGTGTAGCTACAGAAGAACTACTCGTTGACGAGGTGGTCTCGCCGGCCAACCTTATGTAAGGGGTCAAAAGTGCCATAATGTTTGATCCCACCGTTGTATCGCGTTCAAATTTTTACACGAGTTTCCGCGTGCGGTTTCCTCGGTGTAGGTTCGGAATAACTACTCGGTGACGAGGTGGTCGCGTCGGCGAACCTTGAGTAAGGGGTCAAAAGGGCCATAATGTTTGATCCCACTGTTGGATCGCGCTTAAATTTTTACACGAGTTTCCGGATGCAGTTTTCCTCGGGGTAGCTACGGAATCGCTGCTACGTGACGAGGAGTCTGGCTGGCGAACCTTGAGTAAGGGGTCAAAAGCTCCTTAATGTTTGATCCCACCGTTGGATCGCGCTTAAATTTTTTCACGAGTTTCCGCATTCAGTTTTCCTTGGTGTAGCTACTGAAGAACTACTCGGTGACGAGGTGGTCTGGTCGGCCAACCTTGAGTAAGGGGTCAAAAGCGCCATAATGTTTGATCCCATTGTTGGATCGCGCTTAAATTTTTACACGAGTTTCCGGATGCAATTTTCCTCCGGGTACCTACGGAATCGCTACTACGTGACGAGGAGGTCTGACCGGCCAACCTTTAGTAAGGGGTCAAAAGCTCCATAATGTTTGATCCCACCGTTGGATCGCGTTCAAATTTTTACACGAGTTTCCGCATGCGGTTATCCTCGGTGTAGCTACGGAATACCTATTCGGTGACGAGGTGGTCTGAGCGGCCAACCTTGAGTAAGGGGTCAAAAGCTCCATAATGTTTGATCCCACCGTTGGATCGCGTTCAAATTTTTACATGAGTTTCGGGTGCGGTTGTCCTCGGCGTAGCTAAAGAAGAACTACTCGGTGACGAGGTGGTCTCGTCGGCCAACCTTGAGTAAGGGGTTAAAAGTGCCATAATGTTTGATCCAACCATTGGATCGCGCTTCAATTTTTACTCGAGTTTCCGCATGCGGTCTTCACGGTGTAGCTACGGAAGAACTACTCGTTGACGAGGTGGTCCGCCGGCCAACCTTATGTAAGGGGTCAAAAGTGCCATAATGTTTGATCCCACCGTTGTATCGCGTTCAAATTTTTACACGAGTTTCCGCGTGCGGTTTTCCTCGGTGTAGGTACGGAATAACTACTCGGTGACGAGGTGGTGCGTCGGCGAACCTTGAGTAAGGGGTCAAAAGGGCCATAATGTTTGATCCCACTTGTTGGATCGCGCTTAAATTTTTACACGAGTTTACGGATGCGGTTTTCCTCGGGGTAGCTACGGAATCGCTGCTACGTGACGAGGAGTCTGGCTGGCGAACCTTGAGTAAGGGGTCAAAAGCTCCTTAATGTTTGATCCCACCATTGCATGGCACTAAACTTTTACACGAGTTTCCGGATGCAATTTTCCTCGGGGTAGCTCCGGAATCGCTACTACGTGACGAGGAGGTCAGGCCGGCCAAACTTGAGTAAGGGGTCAAAAGCTCCATAATGTTTGATCCCACCTTTGGATCGCGCTTAAATTTTTACATGAGTTTCCGCATGCAGTTTTCCTCGGTTTAGCTACAGAAGAACTACTCGGTGACGAGGTGGTCTGGTCGACAACCTTGAGTAAGGGGTGAAAAGCTCCATAATGTTTGATCCCACCATTGGATCGCGTTCGAATTTTTACACGAGTTTCCGAATGCAGTTTTACTCGGTGTAGCTACAGAATACCTACTCGGTGACGAGGTGGTCTCGTCGGGAAACCTTGAGTAAGGGTTCAAAATGGCCATAATGTTTGATCCCACCGTTGGATCGCGCTTAAATTTTTACGAGTTTCGCATGCGGTTTTCCTCGGTGTAGCTACGGAGTAACTACTCGGTGACGAGGTGGTCCGGGTCGGCCAACCTTGAGTAAGGGGTCAAAAGGGCCATAATATTTGATCCCACCGTTGGATGGCGCTTAAATTTTTACCCGAGTTTACACATGCGGTTTTCCTTGGTGTAGCTACATAATACCTACTCGGTGATGAGGTGGTCCGGGCGGCCAACCTTGAGTAAGGGGTTAAAGGGCCACAATGTTTGATCCCACCGTTGGATGGCGCTCAAATTTTTGCACGAGTTTCGGATGCAGTTTTCCTCGGGGTAGCTACGGAATCGCTACTACGTGACGAGGAGGTCTGGCTGGCCAACCTTGAGTAAGGGGTCAAAAGCTCCATAATGTTTGATCCCACCTTTGGATCGCGCTTAAATTTTTACCCGAGTTTACGCATGCAGTTTTCCTTGGTGTAGCTACATAATAACTACTCGGTGACGAGGTGGTGCAGTCGGCCAACCTTGAGTAAGGGGTTAGAAGGGCCACAATGTTTGATCCCACCGTTGTATCGCGTTCAAATTTTTACACAAGTTTCCGCGTGCAGTTTTCCTCGGTGTAGCTACAGAAGAACTACTCGGTGACGAGGTGGTCTGGTCGGCCAACCTTGAGTAAGAGGTCAAAACTGCTGTAATGTTTGATCCCACCATTGGATCGCGCTTAAATTTTTACACGTGTTTCCAGATGCAGTTTTCCTGGGGGTAGCAACGAAATCGGCTGCTACGTGACAAAGGAGGTCTGGCTGGCGAACCTTGAGTAAGGGTTCAAAAGCTCCGTAATGTTTGATCCCACCCTTGCATGGCACTCAAATTTTTCCACGAGTTTCCGGATGCAATTTTCCTCAAGGGTACCTCCGGGAATCGCTACTACGTGACGAGGAGGTCCGGCCGACCAACCTTGAGTAAGGTGTGAAAAGCTCCATAATGTTTGATCCCACCGTTGGATCGCGTTCAAATTTTTACACAAGTTTCCGCGTGCGGTTTTCCTCGGGGTAGCTACGGAATAACTACTCGTTGACGAGGTGGTTCGGGCGGCCAACCTTGAGTAAGGGGTCAAAAGCTCCATAATGTTTGATCCCACCGATGGATCGCGTTCAATTTTTACACGAGTTTCCGCGTGCAGTTTTCCTCGGGGTAGCTACAGAATAACTACTCGTTGACGAGGTGGTCTGGTCGGCCAACCTTGAGTAAGGGGTCAATAGTGCCATAATGTTTGATCCCACCATTGGATCGCGTTTAAATTTTTACACTAGTTTCCGCGTGCGGCTTTCCTTACGGTAGCTTACTGCATAACTACTCGGTGACTAGGTGGTCCGGTCGGCCAACCTTGAGTAAAGGGGTCAAAAGGGCCATAATGTTTGATCCCACCGTTGGATCGCGCTTAATTTTTTACACGAGTTTACTCATGCAATTTTCCTCGGGGTAGCTACAGAATAACTACTCGTTGACGAGGTGGTCTGGTCGGCCAACCTTGAGTAAGGGGTCAATAGTGCCATAATGTTTGATCCCACCATTGGATCGCGTTTAAATTTTTACACGAGTTTCCGCGTGCAGCTTTCCTTACGGTAGCTACAGCATAACTACTCGGTGACTAGGTGGTATGGTCGGCCAACCTTGAGTAAGGGGTCAAAAGGGCCATAAAGTTTGATCCCACCGTTGGATTCTATTTTCCTCGGGTAGCTACGGAATCGCTACTACGTGACGAGGTCTGGCTGACCAACCTTTAGTAAGGGGTGAAAAGCTCCATAATGTTTGATCCCACCGTTGGATCGCGTTTAAATTTTTACACGAGTTTCCACGTGCAGTTTTCCTCAGTGTAGCTACAGAATAACTATTCGGTGACGAGGTGGTCTGGTCGGCCAACCTTGAGTAAGGGGTCAAAAGGGCCATAATGTTTGATCCCACCAGTGGATGGCGCTCAAATTTTTCCACGAGTTTCCGGATGCAGTTTTCCTCGGGGTAGCTACGGAATCGCTACTACGTGACGAGGAGGTCTGGCTGGCCAACCTTCATAAGGGGTCAAAAGCTCCATAATGTTTGATCCCACCGTTGGATCGCGCTTAAATTTTTACACGAGTTTCCGCATGCAGTTTTCCTCGGTGTAGCTACAGAACAACTACTCGGTGACGAGGTGGTCTGGGTGGCCAACCTTGAGTAAGGGGTCAAAAGTGCCATATTGTTTGATCTCACTGTTGGATCGCGCTTAAATGTTTACACGATTTTCCGGATGCAATTTTTCTCGGGGTAGTTACGGAATCGCTACTACGTGACGAGGAGGTCTGGCGGACCAACCTTTAGTAAGGGGTGAAAAGCTCCATAATGTTTGATCCCACCGTTGGATCACGTTTAAATTTTTACACGAATTTCCGCGTGCAGCTTTCCTCAAGGTAGCTACAGCATAACTACTCGGTGACGAGGTGATATGGTCGGCCAACCTTGAGTAAGGGGTCAAAAGGGCCATAATGTTTGATCCCACTGTTGGATCGCGCTTAAATTTTTACATGAGTTCCGAATGCAATTTTCCTCGGGGTAGCTACGGAATCGCTGCTATGTGACGAGGAGGTCTCGGTCGGCCAACCTTGAGTAAGGGGTCAAAAGCTCCGTAATGTTTGATCCCACCGTTGCATGGCACTCAAATTTTTACACGAGTTTCCGGATGCAGTTTTTCTCGGGGTAGCTACGGAATCGCTACTACGTGACGAGGATGTCTGGTCGGCCAACCTTGATTAAGGGGTCAAAAGCTCCATAATGTTTGATCCCACCTTTGGATCGCGCTTAAATTTTTACACGAGTTTCCGCGTGCAGTTTTCCTCAGGGTAGCTACAGAATAACTACTCGGTGACGAGGTGGTCTGGTCGGCCAACCTTGAGTAAGGGGTCAAAAGTGCCATGATGTTTGATCCCACCGTTGGATCGTGCTTTAATTTTCACACGAGTTTCCGGATGCAGTTTTCCTCGGGGTAGCTACGGAATCGCTGCTACGTGACGAGGAGTCTGGCTGGCGAACCTTGAGTAAGGGGTCAAAAGCTCCATAATGTTTGATCCCACCGTTGCATGGCACTCATATTTTCCACGAGTTTCCGGATGCAATTTTCCTCGGGGTAGCTCCGGATTCGCTACTACATGACGAGGAGGTTTGGCCGACCAACCTTGAGTAAGGGGTCAAAAGCTCCATAATGTTTGATCCCAGCATTGGATCGCGTTCCTATTTTTACACGAGTTTCCGCATGCTGTTTTACTCGGTGTAGCTACAGAATACCTACTCTGTAACGAGGTGGTCTGGTCGGAAACCTTGAGTAAGGGGTCAAAATGGCCACAATGTTTGATCCCATAGTTGGATCGCGCTTAAATTTTTACACGAGTTTCCGCATGCAGGTTTCCTCGGTGTAGCTATAGAGTAACTACTCGGTGACGAGGTGGTCTGGTCGGCCAACCTTGAGTAAGGGGTCAAAAGGGCCATAATGTTTGATCCCACCGTTGGATCGCGCTTAAATTTTTACCCGAGTTTACGCATGCGGTTTTCCTTGGTGTAGCTACATAAGAACTGGTGACGAGGTGGTCTGGTCGGCCAACCTTGAGTAAGGGGTTAGAAGGGCCACAATGTTTGATCCCACCGTTGGATGGCGCTCAAATTTTTGCACGAGTTTCGGATGCAGTTTTCCTCGGGGTAGCTATGGAATTGCTACTAAGTGACGAGGAGGTCTGGCCGGCCAACCTTGAGTAAGGGGTCAAAATGTCATAATGTTTGATCCCACCGTTGGATCGCGCTTAAATTTTTACACGAGTTTCCGCATGCAGTTTTCCTCGGTGTAGCTATAGAATAACTACTCGTTGACTAGGTGGTCTGGTCGGCCAACCTTGAGTAAGGCGTCAAAAGTGCCATAATGTTTGATACCACCGTTGGATCGCGCTTAAATTTTTACACGAGTTTCTGCATGCAGTTTTCCTCGGTGTACCTACAGAATACCTCCTCCTTGACGAGGTAGTCTGGTCGGCCAACCTTGAGTAAGGGGTCAAAAGGGCCATAATGTTTCATCCCACCGTTGGATCGCGCTTAAAGTTTTACACGAGTTTACTCATGCAGTTTTCCTCGGTGTAGCTACAGAATAACTACTCGGTGACGAGGTGGTATGGTCGGCCAACCTTGAGTAAGGGGTCAAAAGGGCCATAAAGTTTGATCCCACCGTTGGATCGCGCTTAAATTTTTACACGAGTTTCCGGGTGCGGTTGTCCTCGGCGTTGCTAAAGAAGAACTACTCGGTGACGAGGTGGTCCGGTCGGCCAACCTTGAGTAAGGGGTCAAAAGTGCCATAATGTTTGATCCCACCGTTGTATCGCGTTCAAATTTTTACACGAGTTTCCGCTTGCAGTTTTCCTCGGCGTAGCTACAGAACAACTACTCGGTGACGAGATGGTCCGGCGGCCAAGCTTGATTAAGGGGCCAAAAGTGCCATAATGTTTGATCCCACCGTTGGATCGCGCTTAAATTTGTACACGAGTTTCCGGATGCAATTTTCCTCGGGGTAGCTACGGAATCGCTACTACGTGACGCGGAGGTCCGCCGGCCAACCTTGACTAAGGGGTCAAAAGCTCCATAATGTTTGATCCCACCGTTGGATCGCGTTCAAATTTTTACACGAGTTTCCGCGTGCAGTTTTCCTCGGGGTAGCTATAGAATAACTACTCGTTGACGAGGTGGTCTGGTCGGCCAACCTTGAGTAAGGGGTCAAAAGTGCCATAATGTTTGATCCCACCGTTGTATCGCGTTCAAATTTTTACACGAGTTTCCGCTTGCGGTTTTCCTCGGCGTAGCTGCGGAACAACTACTCGGTGACGAGATGGTCCGGCGGCCAAGCTTGATTAAGGGGCCAAAAGTGCCATAATGTTTGATCCCACCGTTGGATCGCGCTTAAATTTGTACACGAGTTTCGGGATGCAATTTTCCTCGGGATAGCTACGGAATCGCTACTACGTGACGCAGAGGTCTGCCGGCCAACCTTGACTAAGGGGTCAAAAGGTCCATAATGTTTGATCCCACTGTTGCATGGCACTCAAATTTTACACGATTTTCCGGATGCAATTTTCCTCGGGGTAGCTCCGGAATCGCTACGACATGACGAGGAGGTTTGGCCGACCAACCTTGAGTAAGGGGTCAAAAGCTCTATAATGTTTGATCCCACCATTGGATCGCGTTCCTATTTTTACACGAGTTTCCGCATGCGGTTTTACTGGGCGTAGCTACGGAATACCTACTCGGTGACGAGGTGGTCGGGTCGGGAAACCTTGAGTAAGGGGTCAAAATGGCCATAATGTTTGATCCCATAGTTGGATCGCGCTTAAATTTTTACACGAGTTTCCGCATGCAGTTTTCCTCGGTGTAGCTACGGAGTAACTACTCGGTGACGAGGTGGTGCGGTCGGCCAACCTTGAGTAAGGGGTCAAAAGTGCCATAATGTTTGTTCCCACCGTTGGATCGCGCTTAAATTTTTACACGAGTTTACGCATGCGTTTTCCTCGGTGTAGCTACAGAACAACTACTCGGTGACGAGGTGGTCGCGGCCAACCTTGAGTAAGGGGTCAAAAGGGCCATAATGTTTGATCCCACCGTTGGATCGCGCTTAAATTTGTACACGAGTTTCCGGATGCAATTTTCCTCGGGGTAGCTACGGAATCGCTACTACGTGACGCGGAGGTCGCCAGCCAACCTTGACTAAGGGGTCAAAAGCTCCATAATGTTTGATCCCACCGTTGGATCGCGTTCAAATTTTTACACGAGTTTCCGCGTGCAGTTTTCCTCGGCGTAGCTACAGAACAACTACTCGGTGACGAGATGGTCTGGCGGCCAAGCTTGATTAAGGGGCCAAAAGTGCCATAATGTTTGATCCCACCGTTGGATCGCGCTTAAATTTGTACACGAGTTTCGGGATGCAATTTTCCTCGGGGTAGCTACGGAATCGCTACTACGTGACGCAGAGGTCTGCCGGCCAACCTTGACTAAGGGGTCAAAAGCTCCATAATGTTTGATCCCACTGTTGCATGGCACTCAAATTTTACACGATTTTCCGGATGCAATTTTCCTCGGGGTAGCTCCGGAATCGCTACGACATGACGAGGAGGTTTGGCCGACCAACCTTGAGTAAGGGGTCAAAAGCTCTATAATGTTTGATCCCACCATTGGATCGCGTTCCTATTTTTACACGAGTTTCCGCATGCAGTTTTACTCGGTGTAGCTACAGAATACCTACTCGGTGACGAGGTGGTCCGTCGGGAAACCTTGAGTAAGGGGTCAAAATGGCCATAATGTTTGATCCCATAGTTGGATCGCGCTTAAATTTTTACACGAGTTTCCGCATGCAGTTTTCCTCGGTGTAGCTACAGAGTAACTACTCGGTGACGAGGTGGTCTGGTCGGCCAACCTTGAGTAAGGGGTCAAAAGTGCCATAATGTTTGTTCCCACCGTTGGATCGCGCTTAAATTTTTACACGAGTTTCTGCATGCAGTTTTCCTCGGTGTAGCTACAGAACAACTACTCGGTGACGAGGTGGTCTGGCGGCCAACCTTGAGTAAGGGGTCAAAAGGGCCATAATGTTTGATCCCACCGTTGGATCGCGCTTAAATTTGTACACGAGTTTCCAGATGCAATTTTCCTCGGGGTAGCTACGGAATCGCTACTACGTGACGCGGAGGTCTGCCGACCAACCTTGACTAAGGGGTCAAAAGCTCCATAATGTTTGATCCCACCGTTGGATCGCGTTCAAATTTTTACACGAGTTTCCGCGTGCAGTTTTCCTCGGCGTAGCTACGGAACAACTACTCGGTGACGAGATGGTCGCGGCCAAGCTTGATTAAGGGGCCAAAAGTGCCATAATGTTTGATCCCACCGTTGGATCGCGCTTAAATTTGTACACGAGTTTCGGGATGCAATTTTCCTCGGGGTAGCTACGGAATCGCTACTACGTGACGCGGAGGTCCGCCGGCCAACCTTGACTAAGGGGTCAAAAGCTCCATAATGTTTGATCCCACTGTTGCATGGCACTCAAATTTTACACGATTTTCCGGATGCAATTTTCCTCGGGGTAGCTCCGAATCGCTACGACATGACGAGGAGGTTTGGCCGACCAACCTTGAGTAAGGGGTCAAAAGCTCTATAATGTTTGATCCCACCATTGGATCGCGTTCCTATTTTTACACGAGTTTCCGCATGCGTTTTACTCGGTGTAGCTACGGAATACCTACTCGGTGACGAGGTGGTCTCGGTCGGGAAACCTTGAGTAAGGGGTCAAAATGGCCATAATGTTTGATCCCATAGTTGGATCGCGCTTAAATTTTTACACGAGTTTCCGCATGCAGTTTTCCTCGGTGTAGCTACAGAGTAACTACTCGGTGACGAGGTGGTCCGGTCGGCCAACCTTGAGTAAGGGGTCAAAAGTGCCATAATGTTTGTTCCCACCGTTGGATCGCGCTTAAATTTTTACACGAGTTTCTGCATGCAGTTTTCCTCGGTGTAGCTACAGAACAACTACTCGGTGACGAGGTGGTCCGCGGCCAACCTTGAGTAAGGGGTCAAAAGGGCCATAATGTTTGATCCCACCGTTGGATCGCGCTTAAATTTGTACACGAGTTTCCGGATGCAATTTTCCTCGGGGTAGCTACGGAATCGCTACTACGTGACGCGGAGGTCTGCCGGCCAACCTTGACTAAGGGGTCAAAAGCTCCATAATGTTTGATCCCACCGTTGGATCGCGTTCAAATTTTTACACGAGTTTCCGCGTGCGATTTTCCTCGGCGTAGCTACAGAACAACTACTCGGTGACGAGATGGTCTGGCGGCCAAGCTTGATTAAGGGGCCAAAAGTGCCATAATGTTTGATCCCACCGTTGGATCGCGCTTAAATTTGTACACGAGTTTCGGGATGCAATTTTCCTCGGGGTAGCTACGGAATCGCTACTACGTGACGCAGAAGTCCGCGGCCAACCTTGACTAAGGGTCAAAAGCTCCATAATGTTTGATCCCACTGTTGCATGGCACTCAAATTTTACACGATTTTCCGGATGCAATTTTCCTCGGGGTAGCTCCGGAATCGCTACGACATGACGAGGAGGTTTGGCCGACCAACCTTGAGTAAGGGGTCAAAAGCTCTATAATGTTTGATCCCACCATTGGATCGCGTTCCTATTTTTACACGAGTTTCCGCATGCAGTTTTACTCGGTGTAGCTACAGAATACCTACTCGGTGACGAGGTGGTCTGGTCGGGAAACCTTGAGTAAGGGGTCAAAATGGCCATAATGTTTGATCCCATAGTTGGATCGCGCTTAAATTTTTACACGAGTTTCCGCATGCAGTTTTCCTCGGTGTAGCTACAGAGTAACTACTCGGTGACGAGGTGGTCTGGTCGGCCAACCTTGAGTAAGGGGTCAAAAGTGCCATAATGTTTGTTCCCACCGTTGGATCCGCTTAAATTTTTACACGAGTTTACGCATGCAGTTTTCCTCGGTGTAGCTACAGAACAACTACTCGGTGACGAGGTGGTCTGGCGGCCAACCTTGAGTAAGGGGTCAAAAGGGCCATAATGTTTGATCCCACCGTTGGATCGCGCTTAAATTTGTACACGAGTTTCCAGATGCAATTTTCCTCGGGGTAGCTACGGAATCGCTACTACGTGACGCGGAGGTCTGCCAGCCAACCTTGACTAAGGGGTCAAAAGCTCCATAATGTTTGATCCCACCGTTGGATCGCGTTCAAATTTTTACACGAGTTTCCGCGTGCGTTTTCCTCGGCGTAGCTACGGAACAACTACTCGGTGACGAGATGGTCCGCGGCCAAGCTTGATTAAGGGGCCAAAAGTGCCATAATGTTTGATCCCACCGTTGGATCGCGCTTAAATTTGTACACGAGTTTCGGGATGCAATTTTCCTCGGGGTAGCTACGGAATCGCTACTACGTGACGCAGAGGTCTGCCGGCCAACCTTGACTAAGGGGTCAAAAGCTCCATAATGTTTGATCCCACTGTTGCATGGCACTCAAATTTTACACGATTTTCCGGATGCAATTTTCCTCGGGGTAGCTCCGGAATCGCTACGACATGACGAGGAGGTTTGGCCGACCAACCTTGAGTAAGGGGTCAAAAGCTCTATAATGTTTGATCCCACCATTGGATCGCGTTCCTATTTTTACACGAGTTTCCGCATGCGGTTTTACTCGGTGTAGCTACGAATACCTACTCGGTGACGAGGTGGTCTGGTCGGGAAACCTTGAGTAAGGGGTCAAAATGGCCATAATGTTTGATCCCATAGTTGGATCGCGCTTAAATTTTTACACGAGTTTCCGCATGCGGTTTTCCTCGGTGTAGCTACGGAGTAACTACTCGGTGACGAGGTGGTCCGGTCGGCCAACCTTGAGTAAGGGGTCAAAAGTGCCATAATGTTTGTTCCCACCGTTGGATCGCGCTTAAATTTTTACACGAGTTTCGCATGCGGTTTTCCTCGGTGTAGCTACGGAACAACTACTCGGTGACGAGGTGGTCGGCGGCCAACCTTGAGTAAGGGGTCAAAAGGGCCATAATGTTTGATCCCACCGTTGGATCGCGCTTAAATTTGTACACGAGTTTCCAGATGCAATTTTCCTCGGGGTAGCTACGGAATCGCTACTACGTGACGCGGAGGTCTGCCAGCCAACCTTGACTAAGGGGTCAAAAGCTCCATAATGTTTGATCCCACCGTTGGATCGCGTTCAAATTTTTACACGAGTTTCCGCGTGCAGTTTTCCTCGGCGTAGCTACGGAACAACTACTCGGTGACGAGATGGTCCGGCGGCCAAGCTTGATTAAGGGGCCAAAAGTGCCATAATGTTTGATCCCACCGTTGGATCGCGCTTAAATTTGTACACGAGTTTCGGGATGCAATTTTCCTCGGGGTAGCTACGGAATCGCTACTACGTGACGCAGAGGTCTGCCGGCCAACCTTGACTAAGGGGTCAAAAGCTCCATAATGTTTGATCCCTTTGTTGCATGGCACTCAAATTTTACACGATTTTCCGGATGCAATTTTCCTCGGGGTAGCTCCGGAATCGCTACGACATGACGAGGAGGTTTGGCCGACCAACCTTGAGTAAGGGGTCAAAAGCTCTATAATGTTTGATCCCACCATTGGATCGCGTTCCTATTTTTACACGAGTTTCCGCATGCGGTTTACTCGGTCTAGCTACAGAATACCTACTCGGTGACGAGGTGGTCCGGTCGGGAAACCTTGAGTAAGGGGTCAAAATGGCCATAATGTTTGATCCCATAGTTGGATCGCGCTTAAATTTTTACACGAGTTTCCGCATGCGGTTTTCCTCGGTGTAGCTACGGAGTAACTACTCGGTGACGAGGTGGTCCGGTCGGCCAACCTTGAGTAAGGGGTCAAAAGTGCCATAATGTTTGTTCCCACCGTTGGATCGCGCTTAAATTTTTACACGAGTTTACGCATGCGGTTTTCCTCGGTGTAGCTACGGAACAACTACTCGGTGACGAGGTGGTCGCGGCCAACCTTGAGTAAGGGGTCAAAAGGGCCATAATGTTTGATCCCACCGTTGGATCGCGCTTAAATTTGTACACGAGTTTCCAGATGCAATTTTCCTCGGGGTAGCTACGGAATCGCTACTACGTGACGCGGAGGTCTGCCAGCCAACCTTGACTAAGGGGTCAAAAGCTCCATAATGTTTGATCCCACCGTTGGATCGCGTTCAAATTTTTACACGAGTTTCCGCGTGCAGTTTTCCTCGGGGTAGCTATAGAATAACTACTCGTTGACGAGGTGGTCGGTCGGCCAACCTTGAGTAAGGGGTCAAAAGTGCCATAATGTTTGATCCCACCGTTGGATCGCACTTAAATTTTTACACGAGTTTCTGCATGCAGTTTTCCTCGGTGTACCTACAGAATACCTCCTCCTTGACGAGGTAGTCTGGTCGGCCAACCTTGAGTAAGGGGTCAAAAGGGCCATAATGTTTGATCCCACCGTTGGATCGCGTTCAAATTTTTCCACGAGTTTCCGGGTGCAGTTGTCCTCGGCGTAGCTAAAGAAGAACTAATTGGTGGCGAGGTGGTCGTGTCGGCCAACCTTGAGTATGGGGTCAAAAGTGCCATAATGTTTGATCCCACCGTTGGATCACACTGAAATTTTTACACGAGTTTCCGGATGCAATTTTCCTCGGGGTAGCTACGGAATCGCTACTACGTGCAAGGAGGTCTGGCTGACCAACCTTTAGTAAGTGGTGAAAAGCTCCATAATGTTTGATCCCACCGTTGGATCGCGTTTAAATTTTTACACGAGTTTCCGCGTGCAGTTTTCCTCAGTGTAGCTACATAGTAACTACTCGGTGACGAGGAGGTCTGGCCGGCCAACCTTGAGTAAGGGGTCAAAAGCTCTATAATGTTTGATCCCACCGTTGGATCGCGCTTAAATTTTTACACGAGTTTCCGCATGCAGTTTTCCTCGGTGTAGCTATAGAACAACTACTCGGTGACGAGGTGGTCTGGTCGGCCAACCTTGAGTAAGGGGTCAAAAGTGCCATAATGTTTGATCCCACCGTTGGATCGCACTTAAATTTTTACACGAGTTTCCGGATGCACTTTTTCCTCGGGGTAGCTATGGAATCGCTACTACGTGACGAGGAGGTCTGCGGCCAACCTTGAGTAAGGGGTCAAAATGTCCATAATGTTTGATCCCACCGTTGGATCGCGCTTAAATTTTTACACGAGTTTCCGCATGCGGTTGCCTCGGTGTAGCTACGAGAACAACTACTCGGTGACGAGGTGGTCTTGTCGGCCAACCTTGAGTAAGGGGTTAGAAGGGCCACAATGTTTGATCCCACCGTTGGATGGCGCTTAAATTTTTGCACGAGTTTCCGGATGCGGTTTTCCTCGGGGTAGCTACGGAATTGCTACTAAGTGACGAAGAGGTCCGCCGGCCAACCTTGAGTAAGGGGTCAAAATGTCCATAATGTTTGATCCCACCGTTGGATCGCGCTTAAATTTTTACACGAGTTTCCGCATGCAGTTTTCCTCGGGGTAGCTACGGAATCGCTACTACGTGACGAGGAGGTCTGCCGGCCAACCATGAGTAAGGGGTCAAAAGCTCCATAATGTTTGATCCCACCGTTGGATTGCGTTCAAATTTTTCCACGAGTTTCGGGTGCGGTTGTCCTCGGCGTAGCTAAAGAAGAACTACTCGGTGACGAGGTGGTCGTGTCGGCCAACCTTGAGTATGGGGTCAAAAGTGCCATAATGTTTGATCCCACCGTTGGATCCCACTGAAATTTTTACACGAGTTTCCAGATGCAATTTTCCTCGGGGTAGCTACGGAATTGCTACTACGTGACAAGGAGGTCTGGCTGACCAACCTTTAGTAAGGGGTGAAAAGCTCCATAATGTTTGATCCCATAGTTGGATCGCGTTTAAATTTTTACACGAGTTTCCGCGTGCGGTTTTCCTCGGGGTAGCTACGGAATAACTACTCGGTGACGAGGTGGTCGGTTGACCAACCTTGAGTAAGGGGTCAAAAGGGCCATAAAGTTTGATCCCACCGTTGGATGGCGCTCAAATATTTCCACGAGTTTCGGATGCGGTTTTCCTCGGGGTAGCTACGGAATCGCTACTACGTGACGAGGAGGTCTCGCCGGCCAACCTTGAGTAAGGGGTCAAAAGCTCCATAAAGTTTGATCCCACCGTTGCATCGCGTTTAAATTTTTACACGAGTTTCCGCATGCGGTTTTCCTCGGTGTAGCTACGGAACAACTACTCGGTGACGAGGTGGTGCAGTCGGCCAACCTTGAGTAAGGGGTCAAAAGTGCCATGATGTTTGATCCCACCGTTGGATCGCGCTTAAATTTTTACACGAGTTTCCGGATGCAATTTTCCTCGGGGTAGCTACGGAATCGCTACTACGTGACGCGGAGGCCTGCCGGCCAACCTTGAGTAAAGTGTCAAAAGCTCCATAATGTTTGATCCCACCGTTGGATCGCGTTCAAATTTTTCCACGAGTTTCGGGTGCAGTTGTCCTCGTCGTAGCTAAAGAAGAACTACTCGGTGACGAGATGGTCTCGGTTGGCCAACCTTGAGTAAGGGGTCAAAAGTGCCATAATGTTTGATCATACCGTTGGATCGCGCTGAAATTTTTACTCGAGTTTCCGCATGCGGTCTTCCACGGTGTAGCTACGGAAGAACTACTCGGTGACGAGGTGGTTTGGCCGGCCAACCTTGAGTAAGGGGTCACAAGTGCCATAATGTTTGATCCCACCGTTGTATCGCGTTCAAATTTTTACACGAGTTTCCGGATGCAGTTTTCCTCGGGGTAGCTACGGAATTGCTACTAAGTGACGAAGAGGTCTGGCCGGCCAACCTTGAGTAAGGGGTCAAAATGTCCATAATGTTTGATCCCACCGTTGGATCGCGCTTAAATTTTTACACGAGTTTCCGCATGCAGTTTTCCTCGGGGTAGCTACGGAATCGCTACTACGTGCAAGGAGGTCTGGCTGACCAACCTTTAGTAAGTGGTGAAAAGCTCCATAATGTTTGATCCCACCGTTGGATTGCGTTCAAATTTTTCCACGAGTTTCCGGGTGCAGTTGTCCTCGGCGTAGCTAAAGAAGAACTACTCGGTGACGAGGTGGTCGTGTCGGCCAACCTTGAGTATGGGGTCAAAAGTGCCATAATGTTTGATCCCACCGTTGGATCCCACTGAAATTTTTACACGAGTTTCCAGATGCAATTTTCCTCGGGGTAGCTACGGAATTGCTACTACGTGACAAGGAGGTCTGGCTGACCAACCTTTAGTAAGGGGTGAAAAGCTCCATAATGTTTGATCCCATAGTTGGATCGCGTTTAAATTTTTACACGAGTTTCCGCGTGCAGTTTTCCTCAGGGTAGCTACAGAATAACTACTCGGTGACGAGGTGGTCTGGTTGACCAACCTTGAGTAAGGGGTCAAAAGGGCCATAAAGTTTGATCCCACCGTTGGATGGCGCTCAAATATTTCCACGAGTTTCCGGATGCAGTTTTCCTCGGGGTAGCTACGGAATCGCTACTACGTGACGAGGAGGTCTGGCCGGCGAACCTTGAGTAAGGGGTCAAAAGCTCCATAAAGTTTGATCCCACCGTTGCATCGCGTTTAAATTTTTACACGAGTTTCCGCATGCGGTTTTCCTCGGTGTAGCTACGAACAACTACTCGGTGACGAGGTGGTCTGGTCGGCCAACCTTGAGTAAGGGGTCAAAAGTGCCATGATGTTTGATCCCACCGTTGGATCGCGCTTAAATTTTTACACGAGTTTCCGGATGCAATTTTCCTCGGGGTAGCTACGGAATCGCTACTACGTGACGCGGAGGCTCCGCGCCAACCTTGAGTAAAGTGTCAAAAGCTCCATAATGTTTGATCCCACCGTTGGATCGCGTTCAAATTTTTCCACGAGTTTCGGGTGCGGTTGTCCTCGTCGTAGCTAAAGAAGAACTACTCGGTGACGAGATGGTCCGGTTGGCCAACCTTGAGTAAGGGGTCAAAAGTGCCATAATGTTTGATCATACCGTTGGATCGCGCTGAAATTTTTACTCGAGTTTCCGCATGCGGTCTTCCACGGTGTAGCTACGAGAAGAACTACTCGGTGACGAGGTGGTTTGGCCGGCCAACCTTGAGTAAGGGGTCACAAGTGCCATAATGTTTGATCCCACCGTTGTATCGCGTTCAAATTTTTACACGAGTTTCCGGATGCAGTTTTCCTCGGGGTAGCTACGGAATTGCTACTAAGTGACGAAGAGGTCTGGCCGGCCAACCTTGAGTAAGGGGTCAAAATGTCCATAATGTTTGATCCCACCGTTGGATCGCGCTTAAATTTTTACACGAGTTTCCGCATGCAGTTTTCCTCGGGGTAGCTACGGAATCGCTACTACGTGCAAGGAGGTCTGGTGACCAACCTTTAGTAAGTGGTGAAAAGCTCCATAATGTTTGATCCCACCGTTGGATCGCGTTTAAATTTTTACACGAGTTTCGCGTGCGGTTTTCCTCGGTGTAGCTACATAGTAACTACTCGGTGACGAGGAGGTCCGGCCGGCCAACCTTGAGTAAGGGGTCAAAAGCTCTATAATGTTTGATCCCACCGTTGGATCGCGCTTAAATTTTTACACGAGTTTCCGCATGCGGTTTTCCTCGGTGTAGCTATAGAACAACTACTCGGTGACGAGGTGGTCCGTCGGCCAACCTTGAGTAAGGGGTCAAAAGTGCCATAATGTTTGATCCCACCGTTGGATCGCACTTAAATTTTTACACGAGTTTCCGGATGCACTTTTTCCTCGGGGTAGCTATGGAATCGCTACTACGTGACGAGGAGGTCTGCCGGCCAACCTTGAGTAAGGGGTCAAAATGTCCATAATGTTTGATCCCACCGTTGGATCGCGCTTAAATTTTTCCACGAGTTTCCGGGTGCAGTTGTCCTCGGTGTAGCTACAGAACAACTACTCGGTGACGAGGTGGTCTTGTCGGCCAACCTTGAGTAAGGGGTTAGAAGGGCCACAATGTTTGATCCCACCGTTGGATGGCGCTTAAATTTTTGCACGAGTTTCCGGATGCAGTTTTCCTCGGGGTAGCTACGGAATTGCTACTAAGTGACGAAGAGGTCTCGGCCGGCCAACCTTGAGTAAGGGGTCAAAATGTCCATAATGTTTGATCCCACCGTTGGATCGCGCTTAAATTTTTACACGAGTTTCCGCATGCAGTTTTCCTCGGGGTAGCTACGGAATCGCTACTACGTGACGAGGAGGTCTGCCGGCCAACCATGAGTAAGGGGTCAAAAGCTCCATAATGTTTGATCCCACCGTTGGATTGCGTTCAAATTTTTCCACGAGTTTCCGGGTGCAGTTGTCCTCGGCGTAGCTAAAGAAGAACTACTCGGTGACGAGGTGGTCGTGTCGGCCAACCTTGAGTATGGGGTCAAAAGTGCCATAATGTTTGATCCCACCGTTGGATCCCACCGAAATTTTTACACGAGTTTCCGGATGCAATTTTCCTCGGGGTAGCTACGGAATTGCTACTACGTGACAAGGAGGTCTGGCTGACCAACCTTTAGTAAGGGGTGAAAAGCTCCATAATGTTTGATCCCATAGTTGGATCGCGTTTAAATTTTTACACGAGTTTCCGCGTGCGGTTTTCCTCGGGGTAGCTACGGAATAACTACTCGGTGACGAGGTGGTCAGTTGACCAACCTTGAGTAAGGGGTCAAAAGGGCCATAAAGTTTGATCCCACCGTTGGATGGCGCTCAAATATTTCCACGAGTTTCCGGATGCAGTTTTCCTCGGGGTAGCTACGGAATCGCTACTACGTGACGAGGGAGGTCTGCCGGCCAACCTTGAGTAAGGGGTCAAAAGCTCCATAAAGTTTGATCCCACCGTTGCATCGCGTTTAAATTTTTACACGAGTTTCCGCATGCGGTTTTCCTCGGTGTAGCTACGGAACAACTACTCGGTGACGAGGTGGTCAGTCGGCCAACCTTGAGTAAGGGGTCAAAAGTGCCATAATGTTTGATCCCACCGTTGGATCGCGCTTAAATTTTTACACGAGTTTCCGGATGCAATTTTCCTCGGGGTAGCTACGGAATCGCTACTACGTGACGCGGAGGCCTCGCCGGCCAACCTTGAGTAAAGTGTCAAAAGCTCCATAATGTTTGATCCCACCGTTGGATCGCGTTCAAATTTTTCCACGAGTTTCCGGGTGCAGTTGTCCTCGTCGTAGCTAAAGAAGAACTACTCGGTGACGAGATGGTCTGGTTGGCCAACCTTGAGTAAGGGGTCAAAAGTGCCATAATGTTTGATCATACCGTTAGATCGCGCTGAAATTTTTACTCGAGTTTCCGCATGCAGTCTTCCACGGTGTAGCTACGGAAGAACTACTCGGTGACGAGGTGGTTTGGCCGGCCAACCTTGAGTAAGGGGTCACAAGTGCCATAATGTTTGATCCCACCGTTGTATCGCGTTCAAATTTTTACACGAGTTTCCGGATGCAGTTTTCCTCGGGGTAGCTACGGAATTGCTACTAAGTGACGAAGAGGTCTCGGCCGGCCAACCTTGAGTAAGGGGTCAAAATGTCCATAATGTTTGATCCCACCGTTGGATCGCGCTTAAATTTTTACACGAGTTTCCGCATGCGGTTTTCCTCGGGGTAGCTACGGAATCGCTACTACGTGACGAGGAGGTCCGGCCAACCATGAGTAAGGGGTCAAAAGCTCCATAATGTTTGATCCCACCGTTGGATTGCGTTCAAATTTTTCCACGAGTTTCCGGGTGCAGTTGTCCTCGGCGTAGCTAAAGAAGAACTACTCGGTGACGAGGTGGTCGTGTCGGCCAACCTTGAGTATGGGGTCAAAAGTGCCATAATGTTTGATCCCACCGTTGGATCCCACTGAAATTTTTACACGAGTTTCCGAGATGCAATTTTCCTCGGGGTAGCTACGGAATTGCTACTACGTGACAAGGAGGTCTGGCTGACCAACCTTTAGTAAGGGGTGAAAAGCTCCATAATGTTTGATCCCATAGTTGGATCGCGTTTAAATTTTTACACGAGTTTCCGCGTGCAGTTTTCCTCAGGGTAGCTACAGAATAACTACTCGGTGACGAGGTGGTCTCGGTTGACCAACCTTGAGTAAGGGGTCAAAAGGGCCATAAAGTTTGATCCCACCGTTGGATGGCGCTCAAATATTTCCACGAGTTTCCGGATGCAGTTTTCCTCGGGGTAGCTACGGAATCGCTACTACGTGACGAGGAGGTCTGCCGGCCAACCTTGAGTAAGGGGTCAAAAGCTCCATAAAGTTTGATCCCACCGTTGCATCGCGTTTAAATTTTTACACGAGTTTCCGCATGCAGTTTTCCTCGGTGTAGCTACAGAACAACTACTCGGTGACGAGGTGGTCTGGTCGGCCAACCTTGAGTAAGGGGTCAAAAGTGCCATAATGTTTGATCCCACCGTTGGATCGCGCTTAAATTTTTACACGAGTTTCCGGATGCAATTTTCCTCGGGGTAGCTACGGAATCCCTACTACGTGACGCGGAGGCCTGCCGGCCAACCTTGAGTAAAGTGTCAAAAGCTCCATAATGTTTGATCCCACCGTTGGATCGCGTTCAAATTTTTCCACGAGTTTCGGGGTGCGGTTGTCCTCGTCGTAGCTAAAGAAGAACTACTCGGTGACGAGATGGTCCGGTTGGCCAACCTTGAGTAAGGGGTCAAAAGTGCCATAATGTTTGATCATACCGTTGGATCGCGCTGAAATTTTTACTCGAGTTTCCGCATGCAGTCTTCCACGGTGTAGCTACGAAGAACTACTCGGTGACGAGGTGGTTTGGCCGGCCAACCTTGAGTAAGGGGTCACAAGTGCCATAATGTTTGATCCCACCGTTGTATCGCGTTCAAATTTTTACACGAGTTTCCGGATGCGGTTTTCCTCGGGGTAGCTACGGAATTGCTACTAAGTGACGAAGAGGTCCGGCCGGCCAACCTTGAGTAAGGGGTCAAAATGTCCATAATGTTTGATCCCACCGTTGGATCGCGCTTAAATTTTTACACGAGTTTCCGCATGCGGTTTTCCTCGGGGTAGCTACGGAATCGCTACTACGTGACGAGGAGGTCTGCGGCCAACCATGAGTAAGGGGTCAAAAGCTCCATAATGTTTGATCCCACCGTTGGATTGCGTTCAAATTTTTCCACGAGTTTCGGGTGCAGTTGTCCTCGGCGTAGCTAAAGAAGAACTACTCGGTGACGAGGTGGTCGTGTCGGCCAACCTTGAGTATGGGGTCAAAAGTGCCATAATGTTTGATCCCACCGTTGGATCCCCCCGAAATTTTTACACGGGTTTCCGGATGCAATTTTCCTCGGGGTAGCTACGGAATTGCTACTACGTGACAAGGAGGTCTGGCTGACCAACCTTTAGTAAGGGGTGAAAAGCTCCATAATGTTTGATCCCATAGTTGGATCGCGTTTAAATTTTTACACGAGTTTCCGCGTGCGGTTTTCCTCGGGGTAGCTACGGAATAACTACTCGGTGACGAGGTGGTCCGGTTGACCAACCTTGAGTAAGGGGTCAAAAGGGCCATAAAGTTTGATCCCACCGTTGGATGGCGCTCAAATATTTCCACGAGTTTCCGGATGCAGTTTTCCTCGGGGTAGCTACGGAATCGCTACTACGTGACGAGGAGGTCTGCCGGCCAACCTTGAGTAAGGGGTCAAAAGCTCCATAAAGTTTGATCCCACCGTTGCATCGCGTTTAAATTTTTACACGAGTTTCCGCATGCGGTTTTCCTCGGTGTAGCTACAGAACAACTACTCGGTGACGAGGTGGTCTGGTCGGCCAACCTTGAGTAAGGGGTCAAAAGTGCCATAATGTTTGATCCCACCGTTGGATCGCGCTTAAATTTTTACACGAGTTTCCGGATGCAATTTTCCTCGGGGTAGCTACGGAATCGCTACTACGTGACGCGGAGGCCTGCCGGCCAACCTTGAGTAAAGTGTCAAAAGCTCCATAATGTTTGATCCCACCGTTGGATCGCGTTCAAATTTTTCCACGAGTTTCCGGGTGCAGTTGTCCTCGTCGTAGCTAAAGAAGAACTACTCGGTGACGAGATGGTCTGGTTGGCCAACCTTGAGTAAGGGGTCAAAAGTGCCATAATGTTTGATCATACCGTTGGATCGCGCTGAAATTTTTACTCGAGTTTCCGCATGCGGTCTTCCACGGTGTAGCTACGGAAGAACTACTCGGTGACGAGGTGGTTTGGCCGGCCAACCTTGAGTAAGGGGTCACAAGTGCCATAATGTTTGATCCCACCGTTGTATCGCGTTCAAATTTTTACACGAGTTTCCGGATGCAGTTTTCCTCGGGGTAGCTACGGAATTGCTACTAAGTGACGAAGAGGTCCGGCCGGCCAACCTTGAGTAAGGGGTCAAAATGTCCATAATGTTTGATCCCACCGTTGGATCGCGCTTAAATTTTTACACGAGTTTCCGCATGCAGTTTTCCTCGGGGTAGCTACGGAATCGCTACTACGTGACGAGGAGGTCTGCCGGCCAACCATGAGTAAGGGGTCAAAAGCTCCATAATGTTTGATCCCACCGTTGGATTGCGTTCAAATTTTTCCACGAGTTTCGGGTGCGGTTGTCCTCGGCGTAGCTAAAGAAGAACTACTCGGTGACGAGGTGGTCGTGTCGGCCAACCTTGAGTATGGGGTCAAAAGTGCCATAATGTTTGATCCCACCGTTGGATCCCACTGAAATTTTTACACGAGTTTCCAGATGCAATTTTCCTCGGGGTAGCTACGGAATTGCTACTACGTGACAAGGAGGTCCGGTGACCAACCTTTAGTAAGGGGTGAAAAGCTCCATAATGTTTGATCCCATAGTTGGATCGCGTTTAAATTTTTACACGAGTTTCCGCGTGCGGTTTTCCTCAGGGTAGCTACAGAATAACTACTCGGTGACGAGGTGGTCTGGTTGACCAACCTTGAGTAAGGGGTCAAAAGGGCCATAAAGTTTGATCCCACCGTTGGATGGCGCTCAAATATTTCCACGAGTTTCCGGATGCAGTTTTCCTCGGGGTAGCTACGGAATCGCTACTACGTGACGAGGAGGTCTGCCGGCCGGCCAACCTTGAGTAAGGGGTCAAAAGCTCCATAAAGTTTGATCCCACCGTTGCATCGCGTTTAAATTTTTACACGAGTTTCCGCATGCGGTTTTCCTCGGTGTAGCTACGGAACAACTACTCGGTGACGAGGTGGTCTGGTCGGCCAACCTTGAGTAAGGGGTCAAAAGTGCCATAATGTTTGATCCCACCGTTGGATCGCGCTTAAATTTTTACACGAGTTTCCGGATGCAATTTTCCTCGGGGTAGCTACGGAATCGCTACTACGTGACGTGGAGGCCTGCCGGCCAACCTTGAGTAAAGTGTCAAAAGCTCCATAATGTTTGATCCCACCGTTGGATCGCGTTCAAATTTTTCCACGAGTTTCCGGGTGCGGTTGTCCTCGTCGTAGCTAAAGAAGAACTACTCGGTGACGAGATGGTCCGGTTGGCCAACCTTGAGTAAGGGGTCAAAAGTGCCATAATGTTTGATCATACCGTTGGATCGCGCTGAAATTTTTACTCGAGTTTCCGCATGCGGTCTTCCACGGTGTAGCTACGTAAGAACTACTCGGTGACGAGGTGGTTTGGCCGGCCAACCTTGAGTAAGGGGTCACAAGTGCCATAATGTTTGATCCCACCGTTGTATCGCGTTCAAATTTTTACACGAGTTTCGGATGCAGTTTTCCTCGGGGTAGCTACGGAATTGCTACTAAGTGACGAAGAGGTCGGCCGGCCAACCTTGAGTAAGGGGTCAAAATGTCCATAATGTTTGATCCCACCGTTGGATCGCGCTTAAATTTTTACACGAGTTTCCGCATGCGTTTTCCTCGGTGTAGCTACAGAACAACTACTCGGTGACGAGGTGGTCTTGTCGGCCAACCTTGAGTAAGGGGTCAAAAGTGCCATAATGTTTTATCCCACCGTTGGATCGCACTTAAATTTTTACTCGAGTTTCCGGATGCACTTTTTCCTTCGGGTAGCTATGGAATCGCTACTACGTGACGAGGAGGTCTGCCGGCCAACCATGAGTAAGGGGTCAAAAGCTCCATAATGTTTGATCCCACCGTTGGATCGCGTTCAAATTTTTCCACGAGTTTCGGGTGCGGTTGTCCTCGGCGTAGCTAAAGAAGAACTACTCGGTGACGAGGTGGTCGTGTCGGCCAACCTTGAGTATGGGGTCAAAAGTGCCATAATGTTTGATCCCACCGTTGGATCCCCCGAAATTTTTACACGAGTTTCCGGATGCAATTTTCCTCGGGGTAGCTACGGAATTGCTACTACGTGACAAGGAGGTCTGGCTGACCAACCTTTAGTAAGGGGTGAAAAGCTCCATAATGTTTGATCCCATAGTTGGATCGCGTTTAAATTTTTACACGAGTTTCCGCGTGCAGTTTTCCTCAGTGTAGCTACATAGTAACTACTCGATGACGAGGAGGTCCGCCGGCCAACCTTGAGTAAGGGGTCAAAAGCTCTATAATGTTTGATCCCACCGTTGGATCGCGCTTAAATTTTTACACGAGTTTCCGCATACGGTTTTCCTCGGTGTAGCTACGGAACAACTACTCGGTGACGAGGTGGTCCGGTCGGCCAACCTTGAGTAAGGGGTCAAAAGTGCCATAATGTTTGATCCCACCGTTGGATCGCACTTAAATTTTTACACGAGTTTCCGGATGCACTTTGTTTCCTCGGGGTAGCTATGGAATCGCTACTACGTGACGAGGAGGTCTGCGCCGGCCAACCTTGAGTAAGGGGTCAAAATGTCCATAATGTTTGATCCCACCGTTGGATCGCGCTTAAATTTTTACACGAGTTTCCGCATGCGGTTTTCCTCGGTGTAGCTACGGAACAACTACTCGGTGACGAGGTGGTCTTGTCGGCCAACCTTGAGTAAGGGGTTAGAAGGGCCACAATGTTTGATCCCACCGTTGGATGGCGCTTAAATTTTTGCACGAGTTTCCGGATGCAATTTTCCTCGGGGTAGCTACGGAATTGCTACTAAGTGACGAAGAGGTCTGGCCGGCCAACCTTGAGTAAGGGGTCAAAATGTCCATAATGTTTGATCCCACCGTTGGATCGCGCTTAAATGTTTACACGAGTTTCCGCATGCAGTTTTCCTCGGTGTAACTACAGAACAACTACTCGGTGACGAGGTGGTCTTGTCGGCCAACCTTGAGTAAGGGGTCAAAAGTGCCATAATATTTTATCCCACCGTTGGATCGCACTTAAATTTTTACTCGAGTTTCCGGATGCACTTTTTCCTTAGGGTAGCTATGGAATCGCTACTACGTGACGAGGAGGTCTCTTGGCCAACCATGAGTAAGGGGTCAAAAGCTCCATAATGTTTGATCCCACCGTTGGATCGCGTTCAAATTTTTCCACGAGTTTCGGGTGCGGTTGTCCTCGGCGTAGCTAAAGAAGAACTACTCGGTGACGAGGTGGTCGTGTCGGCCAACCTTGAGTATGGGGTCAAAAGTGCCATAATGTTTGATCCCACCGTTGGATCCCACTGAAATTTTTACACGAGTTTCCAGATGCAATTTTCCTCGGGGTAGCTACGGAATTGCTACTACGTGACAAGGAGGTCTGGCTGACCAACCTTTAGTAAGGGGTGAAAAGCTCCATAAAGTTTGATCCCATAGTTGGATCGCGTTTAAATTTTTACACGAGTTTCCGCGTGCGGTTTTCCTCGGGGTAGCTACGAGAATAACTACTCGGTGACGAGGTGGTCCGGTTGACCAACCTTGAGTAAGGGGTCAAAAGGGCCATAAAGTTTGATCCCACCGTTGGATGGCGCTCAAATATTTCCACGAGTTTCCGGATGCAGTTTTCCTCGGGGTAGCTACGGAATCGCTACTACGTGACGAGGAGGTCTGCCGGCCAACCTTGAGTAAGGGGTCAAAAGCTCCATAAAGTTTGATCCCACCGTTGCATCGCGTTTAAATTTTTACACGAGTTTCCGCATGCGGTTTTCCTCGGTGTAGCTACGGAACAACTACTCGGTGACGAGGTGGTCAGTCGGCCAACCTTGAGTAAGGGGTCAAAAGTGCCATAATGTTTGATCCCACCGTTGGATCGCGCTTAAATTTTTACACGAGTTTCCGGATGCAATTTTCCTCGGGGTAGCTACGGAATCGCTACTACGTGACGCGGAGGCCTGCCGGCCAACCTTGAGTAAAGTGTCAAAAGCTCCATAATGTTTGATCCCACCGTTGGATCGCGTTCAAATTTTTCCACGAGTTTCCGGGTGCAGTTGTCCTCGTCGTAGCTAAAGAAGAACTACTCGGTGACGAGATGGTCTGGTTGGCCAACCTTGAGTAAGGGGTCAAAAGTGCCATAATGTTTGATCATACCGTTGGATCGCGCTGAAATTTTTACTCGAGTTTCCGCATGCAGTCTTCCACGGTGTAGCTACAGAAGAACTACTCGGTGACGAGGTGGTTTGGCCGGCCAACCTTGAGTAAGGGGTCACAAGTGCCATAATGTTTGATCCCACCGTTGTATCGCGTTCAAATTTTTACACGAGTTTCCGGATGCGGTTTTCCTCGGGGTAGCTACGGAATTGCTACTAAGTGACGAAGAGGTCTGGCCGGCCAACCTTGAGTAAGGGGTCAAAATGTCCATAATGTTTGATCCCACCGTTGGATCGCGCTTAAATTTTTACACGAGTTTCCGCATGCAGTTTTCCTCGGTGTAGCTACAGAACAACTACTCGGTGACGAGGTGGTCTTGTCGGCCAACCTTGAGTAAGGGGTCAAAAGTGCCATAATGTTTTATCCCACCGTTGGATCGCACTTAAATTTTTACTCGAGTTTCCGGATGCACTTTTTCCTTAGGGTAGCTATGGAATCGCTACTACGTGACGAGGAGGTCTGCGGCCAACCATGAGTAAGGGGTCAAAAGCTCCATAATGTTTGATCCCACCGTTGGATCGCGTTCAAATTTTTCCACGAGTTTCCGGGTGCAGTTGTCCTCGGCGTAGCTAAAGAAGAACTACTCGGTGACGAGGTGGTCGTGTCGGCCAACCTTGAGTATGGGGTCAAAAGTGCCATAATGTTTGATCCCACCGTTGGATCCCACTGAAATTTTTACACGAGTTTCCAGATGCAATTTTCCTCGGGGTAGCTACGGAATTGCTACTACGTGACAAGGAGGTCTGGTCGACCAACCTTTAGTAAGGGGTGAAAAGCTCCATAATGTTTGATCCCATAGTTGGATCGCGTTTAAATTTTTACACGAGTTTCCGCGTGCGGTTTTCCTCGGTGTAGCTACATAGTAACTACTCGATGACGAGGAGGTCCGGCCGGCCAACCTTGAGTAAGGGGTCAAAAGCTCTATAATGTTTGATCCCACCATTGGATCGCGCTTAAATTTTTACACGAGTTTTCGCATGCGGTTTTCCTCGGTGTAGCTACGGAACAACTACTCGGTGACGAGGTGGTCTGCAGTCGGCCAACCTTGAGTAAGGGGTCAAAAGTGCCATAATGTTTGATCCCACCGTTGGATCGCACTTAAATTTTTACACGAGTTTCCGGATGCACTTTTTCCTCGGGGTAGCTATGGAATCGCTACTACGTGACGAGGAGGTCTGCCGGCCAACCTTGAGTAAGGGGTCAAAATGTCCATAATGTTTGATCCCACCGTTGGATCGCGCTTAAATTTTTACACGAGTTTCCGCATGCGTTTTCCTCGGTGTAGCTACGGAACAACTACTCGGTGACGAGGTGGTCTTGTCGGCCAACCTTGAGTAAGGGGTTAGAAGGGCCACAATGTTTGATCCCACCGTTGGATGGCGCTTAAATTTTTGCACGAGTTTCCGGATGCAATTTTCCTCGGGGTAGCTACGGAATTGCTACTAAGTGACGAAGAGGTCTGGCCGGCCAACCTTGAGTAAGGGGTCAAAATGTCCATAATGTTTGATCCCACCGTTGGATCGCGCTTAAATGTTTACACGAGTTTCCGCATGCAGTTTTCCTCGGTGTAACTACAGAACAACTACTCGGTGACGAGGTGGTCTTGTCGGCCAACCTTGAGTAAGGGGTCAAAAGTGCCATAATATTTTATCCCACCGTTGGATCGCACTTAAATTTTTACTCGAGTTTCCGGATGCACTTTTTCCTTAGGGTAGCTATGGAATCGCTACTACGTGACGAGGAGGTCTGCCGGCCAACCATGAGTAAGGGGTCAAAAGCTCCATAATGTTTGATCCCACCGTTGGATCGCGTTCAAATTTTTCCACGAGTTTCCGGGTGCAGTTGTCCTCGGCGTAGCTAAAGAAGAACTACTCGGTGACGAGGTGGTCGTGTCGGCCAACCTTGAGTATGGGGTCAAAAGTGCCATAATGTTTGATCCCACCGTTGGATCCCACTGAAATTTTTACACGAGTTTCCAGATGCAATTTTCCTCGGGGTAGCTACGGAATTGCTACTACGTGACAAGGAGGTCTGGTGACCAACCTTTAGTAAGGGGTGAAAAGCTCCATAATGTTTGATCCCATAGTTGGATCGCGTTTAAATTTTTACACGAGTTTCCGCGTGCGGTTTTCCTCGGGGTAGCTACGGAATAACTACTCGGTGACGAGGTGGTGCGGTTGACCAACCTTGAGTAAGGGGTCAAAGGGCCATAAAGTTTGATCCCACCGTTGGATGGCGCTCAAATATTTCCACGAGTTTCCGGATGCAGTTTTCCTCGGGGTAGCTACGGAATCGCTACTACGTGACGAGGAGGTCTGCCGGCCAACCTTGAGTAAGGGGTCAAAAGCTCCATAAAGTTTGATCCCACCGTTGCATCGCGTTTAAATTTTTACACGAGTTTCCGCATGCGGTTTTCCTCGGTGTAGCTACGGAACAACTACTCGGTGACGAGGTGGTCGGGTCGGCCAACCTTGAGTAAGGGGTCAAAAGTGCTATAATGTTTGATCCCACCGTTGGATCGCGCTTAAATTTTTACACGAGTTTCCGGATGCAATTTTCCTCGGGGTAGCTACGGAATCGCTACTACGTGACGCGGAGGCCTGCCGGCCAACCTTGAGTAAAGTGTCAAAAGCTCCATAATGTTTGATCCCACCGTTGGATCGCGTTCAAATTTTTCCACGAGTTTCCGGGTGCAGTTGTCCTCGTCGTAGCTAAAGAAGAACTACTCGGTGACGAGATGGTCTGGTTGGCCAACCTTGAGTAAGGGGTCAAAAGTGCCATAATGTTTGATCATACCGTTGGATCGCTGAAATTTTTACTCGAGTTTCCGCATGCGGTCTTCCACGGTGTAGCTACGGAGAAGAACTACTCGGTGACGAGGTGGTTTGGCCGGCCAACCTTGAGTAAGGGGTCACAAGTGCCATAATGTTTGATCCCACCGTTGTATCGCGTTCAAATTTTTACACGAGTTTCCGGATGCGGTTTTCCTCGGGGTAGCTACGGAATTGCTACTAAGTGACGAAGAGGTCGGCGGCCAACCTTGAGTAAGGGGTCAAAATGTCCATAATGTTTGATCCCACCGTTGGATCGCGCTTAAATTTTTACACGAGTTTCCGCATGCGGTTTTCCTCGGTGTAGCTACAGAACAACTACTCGGTGACGAGGTGGTCTTGTCGGCCAACCTTGAGTAAGGGGTCAAAAGTGCCATAATGTTTTATCCCACCGTTGGATCGCACTTAAATTTTTACTCGAGTTTCCGGATGCACTTTTTCCTTAGGGTAGCTATGGAATCGCTACTACGTGACGAGGAGGTCTGCCGGCCAACCATGAGTAAGGGGTCAAAAGCTCCATAATGTTTGATCCCACCGTTGGATCGCGTTCAAATTTTTCCACGAGTTTCGGGTGCGGTTGTCCTCGGCGTAGCTAAAGAAGAACTACTCGGTGACGAGGTGGTCGTGTCGGCCAACCTTGAGTATGGGGTCAAAAGTGCCATAATGTTTGATCCCACCGTTGGATCCCACTGAAATTTTTACACGAGTTTCCAGATGCAATTTTCCTCGGGGTAGCTACGGAATTGCTACTACGTGACAAGGGGGTCTGGCTGACCAACCTTTAGTAAGGGGTGAAAAGCTCCATAATGTTTGATCCCATAGTTGGATCGCGTTTAAATTTTTACACGAGTTTCCGCGTGCGGTTTTCCTCGGGGTAGCTACTGAGAATAACTACTCGGTGACTAGGTGGTCTGGTTGACCAACCTTGAGTAAGGGGTCAAAAGGGCCATAAAGTTTGATCCCACCGTTGGATGGCGCTCAAATATTTCCACGAGTTTCCGGATGCAGTTTTCCTCGGGGTAGCTACGGAATCGCTACTACATGACGAGGAGGTCTGGCCGGCCAACCTTGAGTAAGGGGTCAAAAGCTCTATAATGTTTGATCCCACCGTTGCATCGCGTTTAAATTTTTACACGAGTTTCCGCATGCGGTTTTCCTCGGTGTAGCTACAGAACAACTACTCGGTGACGAGGTGGTCCGGTCGGCCAACCTTGAGTAAGGGGTCAAAAGTGCCATAATGTTTGATCCCACCGTTGGATCGCGCTTAAATTTTTACACGAGTTTCCGGATGCAATTTTCCTCGGGGTAGCTACGGAATCGCTACTACGTGACGCGGAGGCCCGCCGGCCAACCTTGAGTAAAGTGTCAAAAGCTCCATAATGTTTGATCCCACCGTTGGATCGCGTTCAAATTTTTCCACGAGTTTCGGGTGCGGTTGTCCTCGTCGTAGCTAAAGAAGAACTACTCGGTGACGAGATGGTCTGGTTGGCCAACCTTGAGTAAGGGGTCAAAAGTGCCATAATGTTTGATCATACCGTTGGATCGCGCAGAAATTTTTACTCGAGTTTCCGCATGCAGTCTTCCACGGTGTAGCTACAGAAGAACTACTCGGTGACGAGGTGGTTTGGCCGGCCAACCTTGAGTAAGGGGTCAAAAGTGCCATAATGTTTGATCCCACTGTTGTATCGCGTTCAAATTTTTACACGAGTTTCCGCGTGCAGTTTTCCTCGGTGTAGCTACGGAAGAACTACTCGGTGACGAGGTGGTCTGGTCGGCCAACCTTGAGTAAGGAGTCAAAAGTGCCATAAATTTTTACACGTGTTTCCGGATCTTTGTTTTCCTCGGGGTAGCACCGGAATCGCTGCTACGTGACAAGGAGGTCTGGCTGGCGAACCTTGAGTAAGGGTTCAAAAGCTTCGTAATGTTTGATCCCACCATTGCATGGCACTCAAATTTTTAAACGAGTTTCCGGATGCAATTTTTCTCGGGGTACCTCCGGAATCGCTACTATGTGACGAGGAGGTCTGGCCGACCAACCTTGAGTAAGGTGTGAAAAGCTCCATAATGTTTGATCCCACCGTTGGATCACGTTCAAATTTTTACACGAGTTTCCGCGTGCAGTTTTCCTCGGGATAGCTACGGAATAACTACTCGTTGACGAGGTGGTCTGGTCGGCCAACCTTGAGTAAGGGGTCAAAAGTGCCATAATGTTTGATCCCACCGTTGGATCGCGCTTAAATTTTTACACGAGTTTCTGCGTGCAGTTTTCCTCGGTGTACCTACAGAATACCTCCTCCTTGACGAGGTAGTTTGGTCGGCCAACCTTGAGTAAGGGGTCAAAAGGGCCATAATGTTTGATCCCACCGTTGGATCGCGCTTAAATTTTTACACGAGTTTACTCATGCAGTTTTCCTCGGTGTAGCTATAGAATAACTACTCGGTGACGAGGTGGTATGGTCGGCCAACCTTGAGTAAGGGGTCAAATTGGCCATAAAGTTTGATCCCACCGTTGGATCGCGCTTAAATTTTTACCCGAGTTTCCGGATACTATTTTCCTCGGGGTAGCTACGGAATCGCAACTACGTGACAAGGAGGTCTGGCTGACCAACCTTTAGTAAGGGGTGAAAAGCTCCATAATGTTTGATCCCACCGTTGGATCGCGTTTAAATTTTTACACGAGTTTCCGCTTGCGGTTTTCCTCGGGGTAGCTACAGAATAACTACTCGGTGACGAGGAGGTCTGGCCGGCCAACCTTGAGTAAGGGTTGAAAAGCTCCATAATATTTGATCCCACTGTTGGATCGCGTTCAAATTTTTACACGAGTTTCCGGGTGCAGTTGTCTTCGGCGTAGCTAAAGAAGAACTACTCGGTGACGAGGTGGTCTGGGCGGCCAACCTTGAGTAAGGGGTTAAAAGGGCCACAATGTTTGATCCCACCGTTGGATGGCGCTCAAATTTTTGCACGAGTTTCCGGATGCAGTTTTCCTCGGGGTAGCTACGGAATCACTACTACGTGAGGAGGAGGTCTGCCGGCCAACCTTGAGTAAGGGGTCAAAAGCTCAATAATGTTTGATCCCACCGTTGCATCGCTTTCAAATTTTTACACGAGTTTTCAGGTGCAGTTGTTCTCGGCGTACCTAAAGAAGAACTACTCGGTGACGAGGTGGTCTGGTCGGCCAACCTTGAGTAAGTGGTCAAAAGTGCCATAATGTTTGATCCCACCTGATTGTGCATCAAAAGTATCATTAAGTCTCTTATTTTACATATGTATTTATTATTTTTATTTGGGTTTTTTATAATAATTGATGTGCTTTTTAGTAATGAAGTTTCTTTTAATGTCTCGATAGGTTTTTGGAGCTTAAATGAATTATTTCAGAAAATTCAACGTCGGAATTCGGAACAAAGAATTGAAGAGAAATTTAGTTGAAGATTGAAGCAAATCTTGGTTCAAATAAGTGCTCCAAATTTGCCCCAAAAATCAATTCTAGTCCAATTCTAGAAAAGAATATCATATGATCTATTTCAAGCCCAAACATGCCTTATGTTGTGTGCAAACTTCAACCATCAAACACTCAAGATTTCAATGTCAATCTTAGCCCAAATAATAGGTACATTTGTATCCTTATTTGATGCTTAAATTCAGCCCCAAATCAGCCCCAAATCACCCTCTAAATCAGCCCAAACACAATCCATGATCCTACATGTCCACACAATAAATAACATTTGATTTATTTGGGTAATTCATTGATCCAAGAGGGCAAGCACATGGATGAAAAGCTGGAGGGGACATTGTGACATTATTTTGGGTCAAAAGAAGAAAGAGACAACTCATAAAGGAGGAAGAAAAACGTGCACCAAAGTGTTCTCCAAGCTGGTCTGGTTTGATTTTCCAGAACACCTTTCGGTGTTGTGCCCATAACTTTTGACTCAGATGTCCAAATGCGTTGTTCTTTAATGATCTGGAAAGCTAATAGAATGGCCTATAAATATGTCTCTAATAGCCATCTCCAAAGGAGGCTTCTAAAAGGGTCGAATTGCTGTCCAAAGTTAGAGTCAGATTTGTGTCCGAATTTTTACTGCAATTATGTTGTGTTCTTCTTTATAGATTTCGGTTCTTTAGATTGTAAAACTTATTATTTCAGTTTGATTTAAGTTATTTCATATTTATTAAAGTGTTATTACATATAATCATGGTTGACTAATCTCCTTCTTGGATCCAAATCAAGGATGATGGTGGTTGAGGTGAGTTCTTTAAGATATGAATGAATCTTAATGTCTATCTTTTCATTTTCTTTATGAATGTTTATTATTGCAAAGAAATTTTAGAAATCATTTAGGTAATGTTATAATCTTGAATTTTTATGCACAAACCTTAGTTTTGGTATAGAGATTGCTTGATTCAATGTCTTACTTAATATGAAAGTACTTGTTCATTCTTAAGCAATAATCAATCTTCATCTTTTTAAACTTCATTGTAATATCTTCCGATCTAATATCACCATCGTTGATATTAGGTTGAGTTATCTTATATATGTTGAAGGAATCACCAATACATCACCATTAAAATTGATTTGGACCAAGACTTACTTTTTTTTGTCATTTAAAATCTATTTACACCTTTTCATCTTTGAAAACAAATCCATCAATCATTTTCAACCAAGTTATTGTTAATTTAATTTCTCTTGAGTTTTTTTGTTACCTAGCTTAATTTCCAGATCTAGCTCTCTGTGGATATGACCTCGATCTTACCGAGTTAATTGCTACATCGCACACTCGTGCACTTGCGAGTTAAAACAAGCCGAACATAAAAAGCGGTCAAGCAATTTTGGCGCCGTTGTCGGGGAGCTAGCAAGCGAAGGTAACACATTTAGTTTTGATTATTGGAAAACAAAAAAAATACATATAAATAAAAAATCAAATGGCTGGTTTTACCGCCTAAAAAAAATAATTTGACCTCAACTTTTTGGATATTGGAATTGTGGACTAGACTATTAATTGTTGGATTTTGGTTGGTTCAACCATTTTTTCTTTTATTGTCTATTCTAATTAGTTTCTAATATTTATTGTTTATATTATAAAAGGCTGGTTTTACCGCCTCTTGTTTATTTTATTTTATTTTATTTTGCTGTTATTAGGTTTCTTATATTTATTGTCGAAGTGCTTGGCCGGTATTACCGCCTCTTGTTCATTTTATTTTATTTTGTTGTTTTATTATGATTATTTTTCTTATATTTATTGTTTGAAGTGCTTGGCCGGTATTACCGCCTTTTTATTCATGCTTGTTATAATTATCTTTTAATGTTTATTGTTGTTATTTTTCTTATATTTATTGTCGAAGTGCTTGGCCGGTATTACCGTCTTTTTATTCATGCTTGTTATAATTATCTTTTAATGTTTATTGTTGTTAATATTGCTTATTAGTTGGAGAATTTCTTAATTTGTTGTATTTTTATTTTTGAGCTATTACTTTATCTTTTACGTTTCATTTACTTTTATTTGCAATCTTCTTTTTCTTTTTCTTTTTCTTTCCTTTCCCTTTCCTTTCGTATTCATATAATTGTTATATTATTATTTTTTTATCATGGCTAATGTTGAAGATGTAGAGGGTGAAGGGAGTGTTCAAGGTAATGGACCTCCACAATTCAATGATCAACCTAATTTTCGAACTCTTAGAGAGTATCTTCACCCAGGCTAGACAAAGTACACCTTCATGTATTATCTTACCTCTTAACCAACAAGCTTTCAATTTGAAACCGGGCATGATTCAACTTCTTCCCACATTTCACGGTATGGATTCCGAAAATCCATACATACACATTAAGGACTTTGAAGAGGTATGTAATACTTTTATTGATAGAACATGCACGAGGAAACTATTCGTCTTAAATTGTTCCCATTCTCTCTAAAGGATAAAGCCAAGCTTTGGCTAAACTCCTTGCGTCCTAGGTCTATAGGTACATGGAGAGAAATGCAAGCTGAATTTTTGAAAAAATACTTCCCCACTCATGGGACGGCGGCCTTACAACGTCAAATGATGAATTTTTCTTGTAGTCCAAATGAGTCATTTCACCAAGCTTGGGAAAGGTTCAAAGACTTGTTAAATGCATGCCCCCACCATGGTTTTGAGATGTGGAGGTTAGTGAGTTTCTTCTATGACTCTCTTACCGCAGATTTTAAAAAGCTAGTGTCAACCATGTGTAATGGTGAGTTTTATGACAAAGAACCAAGTGAAGCCTTTGATTTCTTTGATCAATTGGCTGAAAACACAAAGCAATGGGAGACTTCTCTCCCACTTCATGTTGAGTCTAGAAACACCATTTCTCATTCAAGTGGGAAGTTCCAATTGAAAAGGACTGATGACCTCAATGCTAGATTAGCCTCATTGGCTAGGAAAGTAGAGTCTCTTGAGATTAAAAAAGTGCATGTCATGAGTGAACAACAAGAGGAAAGTTGTGTTGTTTGTGAGAGCAAAGGGCATAGGACAAGCGAGTGTCCTACCATTCCGGCCTTCAAGGAAGTGCTATATGGCCAAACTTCGATTCAAGTAATGTTAGAAAGCCATTTTCAAACCAAGTAGGCAATCCCTACTCGAGACCTACAATCCTGGATGGAGGAACCACCCAAATTTTGGATGGAGAAATGAGGGGCCTTCGGTACCTCAAACATTTCAACCTCCAACCCAACCATTTCATGCTCCCACACATAATACATACCAACCACCTCATAAGAGATCCCTAGAGGATACTCTTCAACAATTCATGCAAACACAAGGAGGAATCAACAACCAAGCTTATAAATTTCAAGACCAGACCAATAGGACCTTAGATGACATTCGAAGTCAACTAACCAAGTTGACTCAATCACTAAGCATTCAAGAGAAGGGAAAGATCCCAGCTCAACCAATGCCAAATCCTAGAGGTCGGTACACATGAGCGAATCCTCATCTAGTGAACCTTCAAACCATGAACAAGTCCAAGCCATCACTACCCTTAGAAATGGAAAGATTGTTGACAAAGCTATAGGTTTTGAGATTCCTAGAGGTTTTGTGGAGGAGAAATCTAAGGAAAGTGAAGAGGAAATCAAAACACAAGTGACAAATGAGAGTTTGAGTGACAAAGAAGGTGAGATAAATGAGAAAGAGATGAGTGAGAAAGGAGATGATTCGAGAAAAAATTGGAGTCAAAGTGAGTGATTTAGAATTTGTTCCTAGAGCACCATTTCCACAAACGTTAGGGAAACCTAAACATGATCTTATGAACTCGGAAATCTATGAATTGTTCAAACAAGTGAAAGTCAACATCCCACTCCTTGATGCAATTAAACAAGTCCCCTCTTATGCAAAGTTCCTCAAAGACTTATGCACAGTCAAAAGGAGATTGAATGTGAAAGAAAGAGCCTTTCTAACTGAACATGCTAGTGCCATCATCCAGTTTAAGACCCCTCCCAAATACAAAGATCCTGGTTGTCCTACCGTTTCATGCATTATTGGAAGTCATAAGATAGACCAAGCTTTGTTGGATTTAGGAGCAAGTGTGAATTTGATACCCTACTTTGTTTATGAGCAGTTAGGTTTAGGAGAAATCAAGCCTACTCGAATCACCCTTCAATTAGGCGATAGGTCAATCAAGATTCCCGGGGTATTGTTGAAGATGTGTTGGTCCAAGTAGATAAATTCTACTTTCTGTTGATTTTGTAGTGTTAGACACCGCACCTATTCAAGGTTCTAATGCTCCCATCCCAGTCATCTTAGGTAGACCTTTCCTAGCTACATCCAATGCTTTAATCAACTGTAGGAATGGGGTGATGAAATTGTCTTTTGGGAATATGGCTTGTGGAGATGAACATATTCAATGTCTCTAAACAAATTGGTGAACATGAGGACCGTTGGATCGCGCTTAAATTTTTACACGAGTTTCCAGATGCAATTTTCCTCAGGGTAGCTACGGAATCGCTACAACGTGACAACGAGGTCTGGCTGACCAACCTTTAGTAAGGGGTGAAAAGCTCCATAATGTTTGATCCCACCGTTGGATCGCGTTTAAATTTTTACACGAGTTTCCGCGTGCGGTTTTCCTCGGGGTAGCTACAAAATAACTACTCGGGTGACGGGAGGTGCGGTCGGCCAACCTTGAGTAAGGGGTCAAAAGGGCCATAATGTTTGATCCCACCGTTCGATGGCGCTCAAATTTTTCCATGAGTTTCCGGATGCAGTTTTCCTTGGGGTAGCTCTGAGAATTGCTTCTACATGACGAGGAGGTCTGGCCGGCCAACCTTGATTAAGGGTTGAAAAGCTCCATAATATTTGATCCCACCGTTGGATCGCGTTCAAATTTTTACACGAGTTTACGTATGCAGTTTTCCTCGGTGTAGCTACGGAAGAACTACTCGGTGACGAGGTGGTGCAGTCGGCCAACCTTGAGTAAGGGGTCAAAAGTGCCATAATATTTGATCGCACCGTTGGATCGCGCTTAAATTTTTACACGATTTTCCGGATGCAGTTTTCCTCGGGGTAGCTACGGAATAGCTGCTACGTGACGAGGAGTCTGGCTGGCGAACCTTAAGTAAGGGGTCAAAAGCTCCGATATGTTTGATCCCACCGTTGCATGGCACTTAAATTTTACACGAGTTTCCGGATGCAATTTTCCTCGGGGTAGCTCCGGAATCGGTACTACATGACGAGGTGGTCTGGTCGGCCAACCTTGAGTAAGGGGTCAAAAGTGCCATAATGTTTGATCCCACCGTTGGATCGTGCTTAAATTTTACTCGAGTTTCGCATGCGGTCTTCCACGGTGTAGCTACGGAAAAACTACTCGGTGACGAGGTGGTCTGGCCGGCCAACCTTGAGTAAGGGGTCAAAAGTGCCATAATGTTTGATCCCACCGTTGGATCGCGCTTAAATTTTTACATGAGTTTCGGATGCGGTTTTCCTCGGTGTAGCTACTGAAGAACTACTCGGTGATGAGGTGGTGCGGCCGGCCAACCTTGAGTAAGGGGTCAAAGCGCCATAATGTTTGATACCACCGTTGGATCGCGCTTAAATTTTTACATGAGTTTCCGGATGCAGTTTTCCTCGGTGTAGCTACAGAAGAACTACTCGGTGATGAGGTGGTCTGGTCGGCGAACCTTGAGTAAGGGGTCAAAAGTGCAATAATGTTTGATCACACCATTGGATCGTGCTTAAATTTTTACACGAGTTTCCGGATGCAGTTTTCCTCGGGGTAGCTACGGAATCGCTACTACGTGACGAGGAGGTCTGGCCGACCAACCTTGAGTAAAGTGTGAAAAGCTCCATAATGTTTGATCCCACCGTTGGATCGCGTTCAAATTTTTACACGAGTTTCCGCGTGCAGTTTTCCTCGGGGTAGCTATAGAATAACTACTCATTGACGAGGTGGTCGGGTCGGCCAACCTTGAGTAAGGGGTCAAAAGTGCCATAATGTTTGATCCCACCGTTGGATCGCGCTTAAATTTTTACATGAGTTTCGGATGCGGTTTTCCTCGGTGTAGCTACGGAAGAACTACTCGGTGATGAGGTGGTCGGTCGGCGCGAACCTTGAGTAAGGGGTCAAAAGTGCAATAATGTTTGATCACACCATTGGATCGTGCTTAAATTTTTACACGTGTTTCGGATGCAGTTTTCCTCGGGGTAGCAACGGAATCGCTGCTACGTGACGAGGAGGTCTTGTTGGCGAACCTTGAGTAAGGGTTCAAAAGCTCCGTAATGTTTGATCCCACCGTTGCATGGCACTTAAATTTTTGCACGAGTTTCCGGATGCAGTTTTCCTCGGGGTAGCTACGGAATCGCTACTACGTGACGAGGAGGTCTGGCCGACCAACCTTGAGTAAAGTGTGAAAAGCTCCATAATGTTTGATCCCACCGTTGGATCGCGTTCAAATTTTTACACGAGTTTCCGCGTGCAGTTTTCCTCGGGGTAGCTATAGAATAACTACTCATTGACGAGGTGGTCTGGTCGGCCAACCTTGAGTAAGGGGTCAAAAGTGCCATAATGTTTGATCCCACCGTTGGATCGCGCTCAAATTTTTACACTAGTTTCCGGATGCACTTTTCCTCGGGGTAGCTACGGAATCACTTCTACGTGACGAGGAGGTCTGGCCGGCCAACCTTGAGTAAAGGTTAAAAAGCTCCATAATGTTTGATCCCACCGGTGGATCGCGTTCAAATTTTTACAGGAGTTTCCGCGTGCAGTTTTCCTCGGTGTAGCTACAGAAGAACTACTCGGTGACGAGGTGGTCTGGTCGGCCAACCTTGAGTAAGGGGGGAAAGTGCCATGATGTTTGATCCCACCGTTGGATCGCGCTTAAATTTTTACACGAGTTTCCGCATGCAGTTTTCCTCGGGGTAGCTACAGAATCGCTCCTACGTGACAAGGAGCTCTGGGGGCCAACCTTGAGTAAGGGGTCAAAAAGGCCATAACGTTTGATCCCAAAGGTGGTTGGCGCTCAAATCTTTACACGAGTTTCTGGAAGCACTTTTGCTCGGGGTAGCTATGGAATCGCTGCTATGTGACGAGGAGGTCTGGCCGACCAACCTTGAGTAAGGGGTCAAAAGCTCCATAATGTTTGATCCTACCGTTGCATGGCACTCAAATTTTTAAACGAGTTTCCGCGTGCGGTTTCCTCGGGGTAGCTACGGAATCGCTGCTACGTGACCAGGTGGTCTTGTTGGGAAACCTTGAGTAAGGGGTCAAAAGCTCCGTAATCTTTGATCCCACCGTTGGATTGCGGTCAAATTTTTACACTAGTTTCCGGATGCAGTTTTCCTCGGGGTAGCTACAAAATAACTACTCGGTGACGAGGTGGTCTGGTCGGCCAACCTTGAGTAAGGGGTCAAAAGAGCCATAATGTTTGATCCCATCGTTGGATCGCGCTTAAATTTTTACACGAGTTTCCGCATGCGGTTTTCCTCGGTGTAGCTACGGAATACCTACTCGGTGACGAGGTGGTCGAGTCGGCCAACCTTGAGTAAGGGGTCAAAAGAGCCATAATGTTTTATCCCACCGTTGGATCGCGCTTAAATTTTTACACGAGTTTCCGGATGCAATTTTCGTCGGGGTAGCTACGGAATCGCTGCTACGAGACGAGGAGGTCCGCCGGCCAACCTTGAGTAAGGGGTCAAAAGCTCCATAATGTTTGATCCCACCATTGGTTCGCGTTCAAATTTTTACACGAGTTTCTGCATGCTGTTTTCCTTGGGGTAGCTACGTAATCGCTGCTACGTGACGAGGAGGTCTGGCTGGCGAACCTTGAGTAAGGTTTCAAAAGCTCCGTAATGTTTGAACCCACCGTTACATGGCGCTCAAATTTTTACACGAGTTTCCGCATGCATTTTTCCTCGGGGTAGCTACAGAATACCTCCTCGGTGACGAGGTGGTCTTGTCGGCGAACCTTGAGTAAGGGGTCAAAAGCTCCATAATGTTTGATCCCACCATTGGTTCGTGTTGCGATGTCGCGGTCGCACAAATTAATTACCCTAACTTAAAACACACAAGATAGTATAGAGCAAGCAAGGGGTCGATCCCACGAGGAAGGTTTAGTTCGGATTTTTATGCTATACGTTATGTAATTGGGGGGTTTGATTTGCAATGATCTAAACTATGGTAGAAATTACAATAGCAAATAAAATCAATTGAAATTGAAATATATCAAGAAAACAAACCTTGGTCGCAAGCACACATCCACCTACGAAATCGAGAACCGATCCTTGAAACGAAACTTAGGTTTATATTCCGAATTTTTATCTTTTCTTAACATTGGTTAATTAACGGATCCGCCGTATAACTAACCCTAACCAACAAACAATCACGGTGTCCGCACTAATGATTTAATCCAATGGCGAGCCTTAAGATCTAGATAAATTCATTAATCTTAACAACCAAGTTGTCGGCTTGTGTTGCTTTGATCGAATGTTCTCCCTAAGTTTAATAACGTGGTTCAGCTACAATTATCAAGCTTAGTTGCTTCACAAGTTTATATACCACAACTCCGGTTTTGATATCAAACTTAGCAATAGATTGTTCACAATAATAACTTAGAGTCCGCTCTAGCAATTAAGATAAACAATCATAGGAAATATGCATAGGAAAACAAACATAGTCATTCATAATACAAGCCGAAAATAAATGGAAGAATAAATCTCACAGTTCTTGAAATCGAAGGTGTTTGTGTCCTTGCAACCAAGAAAACGAGCTTAGCCTTGCATATCTATTGAACAACTACTCCTAAAGATGAAAGAATACATGATTTCTGATTTGTAGAGGGGAGAGTTTGTGTTTCTTCTCTTATGGCTGCCACCCTTCTTTCCTTGATTCTCTTGCACTCTCTCTCCCTCTCTCTTGGCTCTCTTAATATCATGAACTTAGCTGCCTATTTATACACAAATTGTAAGTAAGAAAAATCAAAGTTCAAGTGTGAACATCAAGAGATGGTGGTAGTGTGAAGGCGGGTGGCGGTGGCGGGCTGGCGGATGGTGGGTGGCTTGGCGGAGTGGTTGGTGGTTTGAGGTTGGTGGCTTGAGGTTGGTGGCTGCCTTCCTTGACCTCCTGGATTGATTTACTTGAGGAGCTAAATTGCTGAAATTAAAACTTGGATGTCGGTTTTGATGCTTCGGGATGTAATTTGGATTCGTTTGTTCACGAAACCTGATTGCTTTGGGGAATTCAGATTTGTCATCTTTGAAAAATCATATCTCCCTCATATGACATCGTTTTTGGCTGAAATTTGGAGCGTTTATAAAAATTTGAGTCCGGAATCCACAAAAATGGAGTTTGCATCAATTGGATATCTACAGCTCCACATATTGAATTTTTAATGGACAAAGGTCAACACTGGCGGAATGCGAGTTTTGACTTTGAAGGATGTGATTTCCATGCTCTTTGTCATTTTATTTTTCTTCACTTGGATTTCCAGAAAGGTATGGATGTTATCTTTCTAATTCCACTGGAATCACTTCGTTTTGACTTTTAGAACTCACGCTACGCACAAAACATCGACTGAACATCAAATCTGCCAATTATCTTCAATTTACTCCTTTTTGTATCTTTCATCTAAAGGTGCCTTCTAAACATAAAACAAAGAATATCAAGGCATTTTATATATATAACATAGGCTAAACACTAGTTAAATGTGGGTGAAACTATCGAATAATATGGTTACATCAGTTCGCGTTCAATTTTTTACACGAGTTTCTGCATGTTGTTTTCCTCGGGGTAGCTACGTAATCGCTGCTACGTGACGAGGAGGTCTGGCTGGCGAACCTTGAGTAAGGTTTAAAAAGCTCCGTAATGTTTGATCCCACCGTTACATGGCGCTCAAATTTTTACCCGAGTTTCCGCATGCAGTTTTCGTCGGGGTAGCTACATAATCGCTACTACGTGACGAGGAGGTCTGGGCGGCCAACCTCGAGTAAGGGGTCAAAAGGGCCATAATGTTTGATCCCAAAGTTGGATGGCGCTCAAATTTTTACACGAGTTTCCGCATGCATTTTTCCTCGGTGTAGCTACAGAATACCTCCTCGGTGACGAGGTGGTCTTGTCGGCCAACCTTGAGTAAGGGGTCAAAAGTGCCATAATGTTTGATCCCACAGTTGGATGGCGTTCAAATTTTTACACGAGTCTCCGCATGCAGTTTTCCTCGGGGTAGCTACGGAATCGTTGCTATGTGATGAAGAGGTCAGGCTGGCGAACCTTGAGTAAGGGGTCAAAAGCTCCGTAATGTTTGATCCCACCGTTGCATGGCGCTCAAATTTTTACACGAGTTTCCGCATGCAGTTTTCCTCGGGGTAGCTACAGAATAACTCCTCGGTGACGAGGTGGTCTCGTCAGGAAACCTTGAGTAAGGGGTCAAAAGAGCCATAATGTTTGATCCCACCGTTGGATCGCGCTTAAATTTTTACACGAGTTTCTACATGATGTTTTCCTCGGTGTAGCTACAGAAGAACTACTCGGTGACGAGGTGGTCTGGTCGGCCAACCTTGAGTAAGGGGTCAAAAGCTCCATAATGTTTGATCCCACCGTTGGATCGCGTTCAAATTTTTAAACGAGTTTCCGCGTGCAGTTTCCTCGGGGTTGCTACAGAATAACTACTCGGTGACGAGGTGGTCTTGTCGGGAAACCTTGAGTAAGGGGTCAAAAGAGCCATAATGTTTGATCCCACCGTTGGATCGCGCTTAAATTTTTACACGAGTTTTTGCATGTTGTTTTCCTCGGTGTAGCTACAGAAGAACTACTCGGTGACGAGGTGGTCTGGTCGGCCAACCTTGAGTAAGGGGTTAAAAGCTCCATAATGTTTGATCCCACCGTTGGATCGCGTTCAAATTTTTAAACGAGTTTCCGCGTGCAGTTTGCTCGGGGTTGCTACAGAATAACTACTCGGTGACGAGGTGGTCTTGTCGGGAAACCTTGAGTAAGGGGTCAAAAGAGCCATAATGTTTTATCCCACCGTTGGATCGCGCTAAAATTTTTACACTAGTTTCCTGATGCAGTTTTCCTCGGTGTAGCTACAAAATACCTACTCGGTGACGAGGTGGTCTGGTTGGCCAACCTTGAGTAAGGGGTCAAAAGAGCCATAATGTTTGATCCCACCGTTGGATCGCTGAAATTTTTACACGACTTTCCGCATGCGGTTTTCCTCGGTGTAGCTACGGAAGAACTACTCGGTGACTAGGTGGTCCGGTCGGCCAACCTTGAGTAAGGGGTCAAAAGTGCCATAATGTTTGATCCCACGGTTGGATGGCGCTAAAATTTTTACACGAGTTTCCGCATGCGGTTTTCCTCGGTGTAGCTACGGAAGAACTACTCGGTGACGATGTGGTCCGGGTCGGCCAACCTTGAGTAAGGGGTCAAAAGTGCCATAATGTTTGATCCCACGGTTGGATGGCGCTCAAATGTTTACACGAGTTTCCGGATGCAATTTTCCTCGGGGCATTTGTGAAATCCCGTTACTGAGACGACGAGGAGGTCTGCCGGCCAACCTTGAGTAAGGGGTCAAAAGCTCCATAATGTTTGATCCCACCGTTGGATCGCGTTCAAATTTTTACACGAGTTTCCGCGTGCAGTTTTCCTCGGGGTAGCTATAGAATAACTACTCATTGACGAGGTGGTCTGGTCGGCCAACCTTGAGTAAGGGGTCAAAAGTTCCACAATGTTTGATCCCACCGTTGGATCGCACTTAAATTATTACACGAGTTTCGGATGCAGTTTTCCTCGGGGTAGCTACGGAATCGCTGCTACGTGAGGAGGAGGTCTGGCTGGTAAAGCTTGAGTAAGGGGTCAAAAGCTCCGTAATGTTTGATCCCACCGTTGCATGGTACTCAAATTTTTAAACGAGTTTCCGCGTGCGGTTTCCTCGGGGTAGCTCTGAGAATAACTACTCGGTGACGAGGTGGTCTTGTCGGGAAACCTTGAGTAAGGGGTCAAAAGAGCCATAATGTTTGATCCCACCGTTGGATCGCGCTTAAATTTTTACACTAGTTTCGGATGCGGTTTTCCTCGGTGTAGCTACGGAATACCTACTCGGTGACGAGGTGGTCCGAGTCGGCCAACCTTGAGTAAGGGGTCAAAAGAGCCATAATGTTTGATCCCACCGTTGGATCGCTGCTGAAATTTTTACACGAGTTTCCGTATGCGGTTTTCCTCGGTGTAGCTACGGATGAACTACTCGGTGACGAGGTGGTGCGGTCGGCCAACCTTGAGTAAGTTGTCCAAAGTTCCATAATATTTGATCCCACCGTTGGATCGCGCTTAAATTTTTACAAGAGTTTACTCATGCAGTTTTCCTCGGGGTAGCTACGGAATCACTACTACATGACGAGGAGGTCTGGCCGACCAACCTTGAGTAAGGGGTCAAAAGAGCCATAATGTTTGATCCCACCGTTGGATCGCGCTTAAATTTTTACACGAGTTTTTGCATGTTGTTTTCCTCGGTGTAGCTACGGAAGAACTACTCGGTGACGAGGTGGTGCAGTCGGCCAACCTTGAGTAAGGGGGTTAAAAGCTCCATAATGTTTGATCCCACCGTTGGATCGCGTTCAAATTTTTAAACGAGTTTCCGCGTGCGGTTGCTCGGGGTTGCTCTAGAATAACTACTCGGTGACGAGGTGGTCTTGTCGGGAAACCTTGAGTAAGGGGTCAAAAGAGCCATAATGTTTTATCCCACCGTTGGATCGCGCTAAAATTTTTACACTAGTTTCGATGCGGTTTTCCTCGGTGTAGCTACAAAATACCTACTCGGTGACGAGGTGGTCTGGTTGGCCAACCTTGAGTAAGGGGTCAAAAGAGCCATAATGTTTGATCCCACCGTTGGATCGCGCTGAAATTTTTACACGACTTTCCGCATGCAGTTTTCCTCGGTGTAGCTACAGAAGAACTACTCGGTGACTAGGTGGTCTGGTCGGCCAACCTTGAGTAAGGGGTCAAAAGTGCCATAATGTTTGATCCCATAGTTGGATGGCGCTAAAATTTTTACACGAGTTTCCGCATGCAGTTTTCCTCGGTGTAGCTACAGAAGAACTACTCGGTGACGATGTGGTCTGGTCGGCCAACCTTGAGTAAGGGGTCAAAAGTGCCATAATGTTTGATCCCACGGTTGGGTGGCGCTTAAATTTTTACACGAGTTTCGGATGCGAGTTTTCCTCAAGGCGGTGCGGAATCGGCTACGAGATGAGGAGGTCTGCCGGCCAACCTTGAGTAAGGGGTCAAAAGCTCCATAATGTTTGATCCCGCCGTTGGATCGCGCTTAAATTTTTACACGAGTTTCCGGATGCAGTTTTCCTCGGTGTAGCTACGGAATCGTTGTTACGTGACGAGGAGGTCTGGCTGGCGAAGCTTGAGTTAGGGGTCAAAAGCTCCGTAATCTTTGATCCCACCGTTGCATGGCACTCAAATTTTCACACGAGTTTCCGCATGCAGTTTTCCTCGGGGTAGCTACAGAATCGCTACTACGTGACGAGGAGGTCTGTGGGCCAACCTTGAGTAAGGGGTCAAAAGGGCCATAATGTTTGATCCCAAAGGTGGTTAGCGCTCAAATTTTTACACGAGTTTCCGGATGCAATTTTCCTCGTGGTAGCTACGGAATCACTACTACGTGACAAGGAGGTCTGGCCGACCAACCTAGAGTAAGGGGTGAAAAGCTCCATAATGTTTGATTCGACCGTTGGATCACATTCAAATTTTTAAACGAGTTTCCGCGTGCGGTTTCCTCGGGGTAGCTACGGAATAACTACTCGGTGACGAGGTGGTCTTGTCGAGAAACCTTGATTAAGGGGTCAAAAGAGCCATAATGTTTGATCCCACCGTTGGATCGCGCTTAAATTTTTACACTAGTTTCCGGATGCAGTTTTCCTCGGTGTAGCTACAGGAATACCTACTCGGTGACGAGGTGGTGTGGTCGGCCAACCTTGAGTAAGGGGTCAAAAGAGCCATAATGTTTGATCCCACCGTTGGATCGCGCTGAAATTTTTACACGAGTTTCCGTATGCAGTTTTCCTCGGTGTAGCTACAGATGAACTACTCGGTGACGAGGTGGTCTGGTCGGCCAACCTTGAGTAAGCTGTCCAAAGTTCCATAATATTTGATCCCACCGTTGGATCGCGCTTAAATTTTTACAAGAGTTTACTCATGCGGTTTTCCTCGGGGTAGCTACGGAATCACTACTACATGACGAGGAGGTGCGGCCGACCAACCTTGAGTAAGGGGTCAAAAGCTCCAAAATGTTTGATCCCACCGTTGGATCGCGTTTAAATTTTTACACGAGTTTCCGCGTGCAGTTTTCCTCGGTGTAGCTACGGATGAACTACTCGGTGACGAGGTGGTCCGGTCGGCCAACCTTGAGTAAGGGGTCAAAAGGGCCATAATGCTTGATCCCACCGTTGGATCGCGCTTAAATGTTTACAAGAGTTTACGCATGCAGTTTTCCTCGGGGTAGCTACGGAATCACTACTACATGACGAGGAGGTCTGGCCGACCAACCTTGAGTAAGGGGTGAAAAGCTCCATAATGTTTGATTTCACCCTTGGATCGCGTTCAAATTTTTAAACGAGTTTCCGCGTGCGGTTCCTCGGGGTAGCTACTAGAATAACTACTCGGTGACGAGGTGGTGCAGTCGGGAAACCTTGAGTAAGGGGTCAAAAGAGCCATAATGTTTGATCCCATCGTTGGATAGCGCTTAAATTTTTACACGAGTTTCGCATGCGGTTTTCCTCGGTGTAGCTACGGAATACCTACTCGGTGACGAGGTGGTCCAGTCGGCCAACCTTGAGTAAGGGGTCAAAAGAGCCATAATGTTTGATCCCACCGTTGGATCGCGTTTAAATTTTTACACGAGTTTTCGCATGCAGTTTTCCTCGGTGTAGCTACAGAATAACTACTCGATGACGAGGTGGCTGCAGTCGGGAAACCTTGAGTAAGGGGTCAAAAGAGCCATAATGTTTGATCCCATCGTTGGATCGCTCTTAAATTTTTACACGAGTTTCCGCATGCAGTTTTCCTCGGTGTAGCTACAGAATACCTACTCGGTGACGAGGTGGTCTGGTCGGCCAACCTTGAGTAAGGGGTCAAAAGAGCCATAATGTTTGATCCCACCGTTGGATCGCGCTTAAATTTTTACACGAGTTTCCGCATGCAGTTTTCCTCGGTGTAGCTACAGAATACCTACTCGGTGACGAGGTGGTGCAGTCGGCCAACCTTGAGTAAGGGGTCAAAAGAGCCATAATGTTTGATCCCACTCGTTGGATTGCGCTGAAATTTTTACACGAGTTTCCGTATGCGGTTTTCCTCGGTGTAGCTACGGGATGAACTACTCGGTCACGAGTTGGTCCGGTTGGCCAACCTTGAGTAAGGGGTCAAAAGTGCAATGATGTTTGATCCCACCGTTGGATCGCGCTTAAATTTTTACATGATTTTCCGGATGCAGTTTTCCTCGAGGTAGCTACGGAATCGTTGTTACGTGACGAGGAGGTCTGGCTGGCGAAGCTTGAGTTAGGGGTCAAAAGCTCTGTAATATTTGATCCCACCTTTGCATGGCACTCAAATTTTCACACGAGTTTCCACATGCGGTTTTCCTCGGGGTAGCTACGAATCGCTACTACGTGACGAGGAGGTCGGGGGCCAACCTTGAGTAAGGGGTCAAAAGGGCCATAATGTTTGATCCCAAAGGAAGTCGGCCGACCAACCTAGAGTAAGGGGTGAAAAGCTCCATAATGTTTGATTCGACCGTTGGATCGCATTCAAATTTTTAAACGAGTTTCCGCGTGCAGTTTCCTCGGGGTAGCTACAGAATAACTACTCGATGACGAGGTGATCTGGTCGGGAAACCTTGAGAAAGGGGTCAAAAGAGCCATAATGCTTGATCCCACCGTTGGATCGTGCTTAAATTTTTACCCTAGTTTCCGGTTGCAGTTTTCCTCGGTGTAGCTACAGAATACCGACTCGGTGACGAGGTGGTCTGGTCGGCCAACCTTGAGTAAGGGGTCAAAAGTGCAATGATGTTTGGTCCCACCGTTAGATCGCGCTTAAATTTTTACACTAGTTTCCGGATGCAGTTTTCCTCGGTGTAGCTACGGAATCGTTGTTACGTGACGAGGAGGTCTTGGCGAACCATGAGTAAGGGGTCAAAAGCTCCGTAATGTTTGATCCCACCGTCGCATGGCACTCAAATTTTTACCCGAGTTTCCGCATGCGGTTTTCGTCGGGGTAGCTGCGAATCGCTACTACGTGACGAGGGAGGTGCGGGCGGCCAACCTTGAGCAAGGGGTCAAAAGGGCCATAATGTTGGATCCCAAAGTTGGATGGCGCTCAAATTTTTACACGAGTTTCCGCATGCGTTTTTCTTGGTGTAGCTACGGAATACCTCCTCGGTGACGAGGTGGTCTGGTCGGCCAACCTTGAGTAAGGGGTCAAAAGTGCCATAATGTTTGATCCCACCGTTGGATCGTGCTAAAATTTTTACACGAGTTTCCGGATGCAGTTTTCCTCGAGGTAGCTACGGAATCGTTGTTACGTGACGAGGAGGTTTGGCTGGCGAACCATGAGTAAGGGGTCAAAAGCTCCGTAATGTTTGATCCCACCGTCGCATGGCACTCAAATTTTTACCCGAGTTTCCGCATGCAGTTTTCCTCGGGGTAGCTACAGAATCGCAACTACGTGACGAGGAGGTCTGGGGGCCAACCTTGAGTAAGGGGTCAAAAGGGCAATAATGTTTGATCCCAAAGGTGGTTGGCGCTCAAATCTTTACACGAGTTTCCGGATGCACTTTTGCTCCGGGTAGCTACGGAATCGGCGATACGTGACGGGAGGTCCGGCCGACCAACCATGAGTAAGGGGTGAAAAGGTCCATCATGTTTGATCCTACCATTGGATCGTGCTTAAATTTTTACACGAGTTTCCGCATGCAGTTTTCCTCTAGGTAGCTACGGAATCGCTGCTACGTGACGAGGAGGTCTGGCCGGCAAACCTTGAGTAAGGGGTCAAAAGCTCTGTAATCTTTGATACCACAGTTGGATCCCAATCGAAATTTTACAGGAGTTTCGCATGCGGTTTTCCTCGGGGTAGCTATAGAATAACTACTCGGTGACGAGGTGGTGCGGTCGAGAAACCTTGAGTAAGGGGTCAAAAGAACCATAATGTTTGATCCCACCGTTGGATCGCGCTTAAATTTTTACACAAGTTTACGCATGCGGTTTGCTCGGTGTAGCTATAGAAGAACTACTCGGTGACGAGGTGGTGGTCGGCCAACATTGAGTAAGGGCTCAAAAGTGCCATAATGTTTGATCCCACGGTTGGATGGAGCTTAAATGTTTACACGAGTTTCCAGATGCAATTTTGTTCGAGGTAGCTACGGAATCGCTGCTACGAGACGAGGGAGGTCTGCCGGCCAACCTTGAGTAAGGGGTCAAAAGCTCCATAATGTTTGATCCCACCATTGGTTCGCGGTCAAATTTTTACACGAGTTTCTGCATGCTATTTTCCTCGGGGTAGCTACGGAATCGCTGCTACGTGACGAGGAGGTCTGGCTGCCGAACCTTGAGTAAGGTTTCAAAAGCTCCGTAATGTTTGATCCCACTGTTGCATGGCGCTCAAATTTTTACACGAGTTTCCGCATGCAGTTTTCCTCGGGGTAGCTACAGAATAACTACTCGGTGACGAGGTGGTCTCGTCAGGAAACCTTGAGTAAGGGGTCAAAAGAGCCATAATGTTTGATCCCACCGTTAGATCGCGCTTAAATTTTTACACGAGTTTCCGCATGTTGTTTTCCTCGGTGTAGCTACAGAAGAACTACTCGGTGACGAGGTGGTCTGGTCGGCCAACCTTGAGTAAGGGGTCAAAAGGTCCATAATGATTGATCCCACCGTTCGATCGCGCTTAAATTTTTACAAGAGTTTACGCATGCCGTTTTCCTCGGGGTAGCTACGGAATCACTACTACATGACGAGAAGGTCTGGCCGACCAACCTTGAGTAAGGGGTGAAAAGCTCCATAATGTTTGATTCCACCGTTGGATCGCGTTCAAATTTTTAAACGAGTTTCCGCGTGCAGTTTCCTCGGGGTAGCTACAGAATAACTACTCGGTGACGAGGTGGTCTGGTCGGGAAACCTTTAGTAAGGGGTCAAAAGAGCCATAATGCTTGATCCCACCGTTGGATCGCGCTTAAATTTTTACACTTGTTTCCGGTTGAAGTTTTCCTCGATGTAGCTACAGAATACCTACTCGGTGACGAGGTGGTCTGGTCGGCCAACCTTGAGTAAGGGGTCAAAAGTGCAATGATGTTTGATCCCACCGTTGGATCGCGCTAAAATTTTTACACGAGTTTCCGGATGCAGTTTTCCTCGAGGTAGCTACGGAATCGTTGTTACGTGACGAGGAGGTCTGGCTGGCGAACCATGAGTAAGGGGTCAAAAGCTCCGTAATGTTTGATCCCACCGTCGCATGGCACTCAAATTTTTACCCGAGTTTCCGCATGCAGTTTTCCTGGGGTAGCTACGAATCGCAACTACGTGACGAGGAGGTCTCGGGGGCCAACCTTGAGTAAGGGGTCAAAAGGGCCATAATGTTTGATCCCAAAGGTGGTTGGCGCTCAAATCTTTACACGAGTTTCCGGATGCACTTTTGCTCCGGGTAGCTACGGAATCGCTGATACGTGACGAGGAGGTCTGGCCGACCAACCTTGAGTAAGGGGTGAAAAGGTCCATCATGTTTGATCCTACCATTGGATCGTGCTTAAATTTTTACCCGAGTTTCCGCATGCAGTTTTCCTCTAGGTAGCTACGGAATCGCTGCTACGTGACGAGGAGGTCTGGCCGGCAAACCTTGAGTAAGGGGTCAAAAGCTCTGTAATCTTTGATACCACAGTTGGATCCCAATCGAAATTTTACAGGAGTTTCTGCATGCAGTTTTCCTCGGGGTAGCTATAGAATAACTACTCGGTGACGAGGTGGTCTGGTCGAGAAACCTTGAGTAAGGGGTCAAAAGAACCATAATGTTTGATCCCACCGTTGGATCGCGCTTAAATTTTTACACAAGTTTCTGCATGCAGTTTTGCTCGGTGTAGCTATAGAAGAACTACTCGGTGACGAAGTGGTCTGGTCGGCCAACATTGAGTAAGGGCTCAAAAGTGCCATAATGTTTGATCCCACAGTTGGATGGAGCTTAAATGTTTACACGAGTTTCCAGATGCAATTTTGTTCGAGGTAGCTACGGAATCGCTGCTACGAGACGAGGAGGTCTGCCGGCCAACCTTGAGTAAGGGGTCAAAAGCTCCATAATGTTTGATCCCACCATTGGTTCGCGGTCAAATTTTTACACGAGTTTCGCATGCTATTTTCCTCGGGGTAGCTACGGAATCGCTGCTACGTGACGAAGAGGTCTGGGCTGCCGAACCTTGAGTAAGGTTTCAAAAGCTCCGTAATGTTTGATCCCACTGTTGCATGGCGCTCAAATTTTTACACGAGTTTCCGCATGCAGTTTTCCTCGGGGTAGCTAGAGAATAACTACTCGGTGACGAGGTGGTCTCGTCGGGAAACCTTGAGTAAGGGGTCAAAAGAGCCATAATGTTTGATCCCACCGTTGGATCGCGCTTAAATTTTTACACGAGTTTCCGCATGTTGTTTTCCTCGGTGTAGCTACAGAAGAACTACTCGGTGACGAGGTGGTCTGGTCGGCCAACCTTGAGTAAGGGGTCAAAAGGTCCATAATGATTGATCCCACCGTTCGATCGCGCTTAAATTTTTACAAGAGTTTACGCATGCCGTTTTCCTCACGGTAGCTACGGAATCACTACTACATGACGAGAAGGTCGGCCGACCAACCTTGAGTAAGGGGTGAAAAGCTCCATAATGTTTGATTCCACCGTTGGATCGCGTTCAAATTTTTAAACGAGTTTCCGCGTGCAGTTTCCTCGGGGTAGCTACAGAATAACTACTCGGTGATGAGGTGGTCTCGGTGGGAAACCTTTAGTAAGGGGTCAAAAGAGCCATAATGCTTGATCCCACCGTTGGATCGCGCTTAAATTTTTACACTTGTTTCCGGTTGAAGTTTTCCTCGATGTAGCTACGAATACCTACTCGGTGACGAGGTGGTCCGGGTCGGCCAACCTTGAGTAAGGGGTCAAAAGTGCAATGATGTTTGATCCCACCGTTGGATCGTGCTAAAATTTTTACACGAGTTTCCGGATGCGGTTTTCCTCGAGGTAGCTACGGAATCGTTGTTACGTGACGAGGAGGTCGGGCGGCGAACCATGAGTAAGGGGTCAAAAGCTCCGTTATGTTTGATCCCACCGTCGCATGGCACTCAAATTTTTACCCGAGTTTCCGCATGCGGTTTTCGTCGGGGTAGCTACGGGAATCGCTACTACGTGACGAGGAGGTCCGCGGCGGCCAACCTTGAGCAAGGGGTCAAAGGGCCATAATGTTGGATCCCAAAGTTGGATGGCGCTCAAATTTTTACACGAGTTTCCGCATGCAGTTTTCCTCGGTGTAGCTACAGAATACCTCCTCGGTGACGAGGTGGTCTGGTCGGCCAACCTTGAGTAAGGGGTCAAAAGTGCCATAATGTTTGATCCCACAGTTGGATGGCGCTCAAATTTTTACACGAGTTTCCGCATCTTTGTTTTCCTCGGGGTAGCTACGGAATCGTTGCTATGTGACGACGAGGTCTGGCTGGCGAACCTTGAGTAAGGGGTCAAAAGCTCGTAATGTTTGATCCCACCGTTGCATGGCGCTCAAATTTTTACACGAGTTTCCGCATGCGGTTTTCCTCGGGGTAGCTACGGAATAACTACTCGGTGACGGGGGTCTCGTCAAGGAAACCTTGAGTAAGGGGTCAAAAGAGCCATAATGTTTGATCGCACCGTTGGATCGCGCTTAAATTTTTACACGAGTTTCCGCATGTTGTTTTCCTCGATGTAGCTACGGAAGAACTACTCGGTGACGAGGTGGTCTGGTCGGCCAACCTTGAGTAAGGGGTCAAAAGTGCCATAATGTTTGATCCCACAGTTGGATGGCGGTCAAATTTTTACACGAGTTTCCGGATGCAGTTTTCCTCGGGGTAGCTACGAAGAACTACTCGGCGACGAGCGTGTCCGGCCGCGAACCTTGAGTAAGGGGTCAAAAGTGCCATAATGTTTGATCCCACCGTTGGTTCGCATTCAAATTTTTACACAAGTTTCGCGTGCGGTTTTCCTCGGTGTAGCTACGGAAGAACTACTCGGTGACGAGGTGTTCTGGTCGACCAACCTTGAGTAAGGGGTCAAAAGTGCCATAATGTTTGATCCCATAGTTGGATGGCGGTCAAATTTTTACATGAGTTTCGGATGCAATTTTCCTCGGGCGGCTGCGGAATCGCTGCTACGAGACGAGGAGGTCTGCCGGCCAACCTTGAGTAAGGGGTCAAAAGCTCCATAATGTTTGATCCCACTGTTGGATCGCGTTCAAATTTTTACACGAGTTTCCGCGTGCAGTTTTCCTCGGTGTAGCTACGGAATCACTACTACGTGACGAGGAGGTCCGGCCGACCAACCTTGAGTAAGGGTGAAAAGAGCCATAATTTTTTACCCCACCGTTGGATGGCGCTTAAATTTTTACACGAGTTTCCGCATGCAGTTTTCCTCGGTGTAGCTACGGAATCGCTGCTATGTGATGAGGAGGTCTGGCTGGCGAAGCTTGAGTAAGGGGTCAAAAGCTCCGTAATGTTTGATCCCACCGTGGCATGGCGCTCAAATTTTTACACGAGTTTCCGCATGCAGTTTTCCTCGGGGTAGATACAGAATCGCTACTACGTGACGAGGAGGTCTGGGGGCCAACCTTGAGTAAGGGGTCAAAAGGGCCATAATGTTTGATCCCAAAGGTGTTTGGCGCTCAAATTTTTACACGAGTTTCCGGATGCAATTTTCCTCGGGGTAGCTACGGAATCACTACTACGTGACAAGGAGGTCTGGCTGACCAACCTAGAGTAAGGGGTGAAAAGCTCCACAATGTTTGATTCCACCGTTGGATCGCATTCAAATTTTTAAACGAGTTTCCGCGTGCGTTTCCTCGGGGTGGCTACGGAATAACTACTCGGTGACGAGGTGGTCTTGTCGGGAAACCTTGAGTAAGGGGTCAAAAGAGCTATAATGTTTGATCCCATCGTTGGATCGCGCTGAAATTTTTATACGAGTTTCCGCATGCAGTTTTCCTCGGTGTAGCTACAGAATACCAACTCGGTGACGAGGTGGTATGTTCGGCCAACCTTGAGTAAGGGGTCAAAAGGGCCATAATGCTTGATCCCACCGTTGGATCGCGCTTAATGTTTTACAAGAGTTTACGCATGCAGTTTTCCTCGGGGTAGCTATGGAATCACTCCTACGTGACGAGGAGGTCTGGCCGACCAACCTTGAGTAAGGGGTGAAAAGCTCCATAATGTTTGATTCCACCGTTGGATCGCGTTCAAATTTTTAAACGAGTTTCCTCGTGCAGTTTCCTCGGGGTAGCTACGGAATCGCTGCTACGTGACGAGGAGGTCTGGCTAGCGAACCATGAGTAAGCGGTCAAAAGCTCCGTAATGTTTGATCCCACCGTCTCATGGCACTCAAATTTTTACACGAGTTTCCGCATGCAGTTTTCCTCGGGGTAGCTACGGAATCACTACTACGTGACAAGGAGGTCTGGCCGACCAACCTAGAGTAAGGGGTGAAAAGCTCCACAATGTTTGATTCCACCGTTGGATCGCGTTCAAATTTTTAAACGAGTTTCCGCGTGTAGTTTCCTCGGGGTAGCTACAGAATAACTACTCGGTGACGAGGTGGTCTTGTCGGGAAACCTTGAGTAAGGGGTCAAAAGAGCCATGATGTTTGATCCCACCGTTGGATCGCGCTTAAAGTTTTACACGAGTTTCCGTATGCAGTTTTCCACGAGGTAGCTACGGAATCGCTGCTACGTGACGAGGAGGTCTTGCTGGCGAACCATGAGTAAGGGGTCAAAAGCTCCGTAATGTTTGATCCCACCGTCACATGGCACTCAAATGTTTACACGAGTTTCCGCATGCAGTTTTCCTCGGGGTAGCTACAGAATCGCTACTACGTGACGAGGAGGTCTGGGCGGCCAACCTTGAGCAAGGGGTCAAAAGGGCCATAATGTTTGATCCCAAAGTTGGATGGCGCTCAAATTTTTACACGAGTTTCCGCATGCAGTTTTCCTCGGGGTAGCTAGAGAATAACTACTCGGTGACGAGGTGGTCTCGTCGAGAAACCTTGAGTAAGGGGTCAAAAGAGCCATAATGTTTGATCCCACCGTTGGATCGCGCTTAAATTTTTACACGAGTTTCCGCATGTTGTTTTCCTCGGTGTAGCTACAGAAGAACTACTCGGTGACGAGGTGGTCTGGTCGGCCAACCTTGAGTAAGGGGTCAAAAGGTCCATAATGATTGATCCCACTGTTGCATGGCGCTCAAATTTTTACACGAGTTTCCGCATGCGTTTTCCTCGGGGTAGCTAGAGAATAACTACTCGGTGACGAGGTGGTCTCGTCGGGAAACCTTGAGTAAGGGGTCAAAAGAGCCATAATGTTTGATCCCACCGTTGGATCGCGCTTAAATTTTTACACGAGTTTCCGCATGTTGTTTTCCTCGGTGTAGCTACGGAAGAACTACTCGGTGACGAGGTGGTCAGTCGGCCAACCTTGAGTAAGGGGTCAAAAGGTCCATAATGATTGATCCCACCGTTCGATCGCGCTTAAATTTTTACAAGAGTTTACGCATGCCGTTTTCCTCACGGTAGCTACAGAATCACTACTACATGACGAGAAGGTCTGGCCGACCAACCTTGAGTAAGGGGTGAAAAGCTCCATAATGTTTGATTCCACCGTTGGATCGCGTTCAAATTTTTAAACGAGTTTCCGCGTGCGGTTTCCTCGGGGTAGCTAGGGAATAACTACTCGGTGATGAGGTGGTCCGGTCGGGAAACCTTTAGTAAGGGGTCAAAAGAGCCATAATGCTTGATCCCACCGTTGGATCGCGCTTAAATTTTTACACTTGTTTCCGGTTGAAGTTTTCCTCGATGTAGCTACGGAATACCTACTCGGTGACGAGGTGGTCTCGGGTCGGCCAACCTTGAGTAAGGGGTCAAAAGTGCAATGATGTTTGATCCCACCGTTGGATCGTGCTAAAATTTTTACACGAGTTTCCGGATGCGGTTTTCCTCGAGGTAGCTACGGAATCGTTGTTACGTGACGAGGAGGTCCGGTGGCGAACCATGAGTAAGGGGTCAAAAGCTCCGTTATGTTTGATCCCACCGTCGCATGGCACTCAAATTTTTACCCGAGTTTCCGCATGCAGTTTTCGTCGGGGTAGCTACAGAATCGCTACTACGTGACGAGGAGGTCTGGGCGGCCAACCTTGAGCAAGGGGTCAAAAGGGCCATAATGTTTGATCCCAAAGTTGGATGGCGCTCAAATTTTTACACGAGTTTCCGCATGCAGTTTTCCTCGGTGTAGCTACAGAATACCTCCTCGGTGACGAGGTGGTCGGGTCGGCCAACCTTGAGTAAGGGGTCAAAAGTGCCATAATGTTTGATCCCACGGTTGGATGGCGCTCAAATTTTTACACGAGTTTCCGCATCTTTGTTTTCCTCGGGGTAGCTACGGAATCGTTGCTATGTGACGACGAGGTCTGGCTGGCGAACCTTGAGTAAGGGGTCAAAAGCTCCGTAATGTTTGATCCCACCGTTGCATGGCGCTCAAATTTTTACACGAGTTTCCGCATGCGGTTTTCCTCGGGGTAGCTCGGAGAATAACTACTCGGTGACGAGGGGGTCTCGTCAGGAAACCTTGAGTAAGGGGTCAAAAGAGCCATAATGTTTGATCGCACCGTTGGATCGCGCTTAAATTTTTACACGAGTTTCCGCATGTTGTTTTCCTCGGTGTAGCTACAGAAGAACTACTCGGTGACGAGGTGGTCTGGTCGGCCAACCTTGAGTAAGGGGTCAAAAGTGCCATAATGTTTGATCCCACAGTTGGATGGCGCTCAAATTTTTACACGAGTTTCCGGATGCAATTTTCCTCGGGGTAGCTACAGAAGAACTACTCGGCGACGAGCAGGTCTGGCCGGCGAACCTTGAGTAAGGGGTCAAAAGTGCCATAATGTTTGATCCCACCGTTGGTTCGCATTCAAATTTTTACACAAGTTTCCGCGTGCAGTTTTCCTCGGTGTAGCTACAGAAGAACTACTCGGTGACGAGGTGTTCTGGTCGACCAACCTTGAGTAAGGGGTCAAAAGTGCCATAATGTTTGATCCCATAGTTGGATGGCGGTCAAATTTTTACATGAGTTTCCGGATGCAATTTTCCTCGGGGCAGCTGCGGAATCGCTGCTACGAGACGAGGAGGTCTGCCGGCCAACCTTGAGTAAGGGGTCAAAAGCTCCATAATGTTTGATCCCACTTTGTTGGATCGCGTTCAAATTTTTACACGAGTTTCCGCGTGCAGTTTTCCTCGGTGTAGCTACGGAATCACTACTACGTGACGAGGAGGTCTGGCCGACCAACCTTGAGTAAGGGTGAAAAGAGCCATAATTTTTTACCCCACCGTTGGATGGCGCTTAAATTTTTACACGAGTTTCCGCATGCGGTTTTCCTCGGTGTAGCTACGGAATCGGTTGCTATGTGATGAGGAGGTCCGGGCTGGCGAAGCTTGAGTAAGGGGTCAAAAGCTCCGTAATGTTTGATCCCACCGTGGCATGGCGCTCAAATTTTTACACGAGTTTCCGCATGCGGTTTTCCTCGGGGTAGAGATACGAATCGCTACTACGTGACGAGGAGGTCTGGGGGCCAACCTTGAGTAAGGGGTCAAAAGGGCCATAATGTTTGATCCCAAAGGTGTTTGGCGCTCAAATTTTTACACGAGTTTCCGGATGCAATTTTCCTCGGGGTAGCTACGGAATCACTACTACGTGACAAGGAGGTCGGGTGACCAACCTAGAGTAAGGGGTGAAAAGCTCCACAATGTTTGATTCCACCGTTGGATCGCATTCAAATTTTTAAACGAGTTTCCGCGTGCAGTTTCCTCGGGGTGGCTACAGAATAACTACTCGGTGACGAGGTGGTCTTGTCGGGAAACCTTGAGTAAGGGGTCAAAAGAGCTATAATGTTTGATCCCATCGTTGGATCGCGCTGAAATTTTTATACGAGTTTCCGCATGCAGTTTTCCTCGGTGTAGCTACAGAATACCAACTCGGTGACGAGGTGGTATGTTCGGCAAACCTTGAGTAAGGGGTCAAAAGGGCCATAATGCTTGATCCCACCGTTGGATCGCGCTTAATGTTTTACAAGAGTTTACGCATGCAGTTTTCCTCGGGGTAGCTATGGAATCACTCCTACGTGACGAGGAGGTCCGGCCGACCAACCTTGAGTAAGGGGTGAAAAGCTCCATAATGTTTGATTCCACCGTTGGATCGCGTTCAAATTTTTAAACGAGTTTCCTCGTGCGGTTTCCTCGGGGTAGCTACGGAATCGCCGCTACGTGACGAGGAGGTGCGGCTAGCGAACCATGAGTAAGCGGTCAAAAGCTCCGTAATGTTTGATCCCACCGTCTCATGGCACTCAAATTTTTACACGAGTTTCCGCATGCGGTTTTCCTCGGGGTAGCTACGGAATCACTACTACGTGACAAGGAGGTCGGCCGACCAACCTAGAGTAAGGGGTGAAAAGCTCCACAATGTTTGATTCCACCGTTGGATCGCGTTCAAATTTTTAAACGAGTTTCCGCGTGTAGTTTCCTCGGGGTAGCTACAGAATAACTACTCGGTGACGAGGTGGTCTTGTCGGGAAACCTTGAGTAAGGGGTCAAAAGAGCCATGATGTTTGATCCCACCGTTGGATCGCGCTTAAAGTTTTACACGAGTTTCCGTATGCGGTTTTCACGAGGTAGCTACGGAATCGCTGCTACGTGACGAGGAGGTCTTGGCTGGCGAACCATGAGTAAGGGGTCAAAAGCTCCGTAATGTTTGATCCCACCGTCACATGGCACTCAAATGTTTACACGAGTTTCCGCATGCAGTTTTCCTCGGGGTAGCTACAGAATCGCTACTACGTGACGAGGAGGTCTAGGGGCCAACCTTGAATAAGGGGTCAAAAGGGCCATAATGTTTGATCCGAAAGGTGATTGGCGCTCATATATTTACACGAGTTTCTGGATGCAATTTTCCTCGGGGTAGCTACGGAATCACTACTACGTGACAAAGAGGTCTGGCCGACCAACCTAGAGTAAGGGGTGAAAAGCTCCACAATGTTTGATTCCACCGTTGGATCGCGTTCAAATTTTTAAACGAGTTTCCGCGTGCGGTTTCCTCGGGGTAGCTACAGAATAACTACTCGGTGATGAGGTGGTCTTGTCGGGAAACCTTGAGTAAGGGGTCAAAAGATCCATGATGTTTGATCCCACCGTTTGATCGCGCTTAAAGTTTTACACGAGTTTCCGGATGCAGTTTTCCACGAGGTAGCTACGGAATCGCTGCTACGTGACGAGGAGGTCTGGCTGGAGAACCATGAGTAAGGGGTCAAAAGCTCCGTAATGTTTGATCCCACCATCACATGGCACTCAAATGTTTACACGAGTTTCCGCATGCAGTTTTCCTCGGGGTAGCTACAGAATCGCTACTACGTGACGAGGAGGTCTAAGGGCCAACCTTGAGTAAGGGGTCAAAAGGGCCATAATGTTTGATCCGAAAGGTGGTTGGCGCTCATATCTTTACACGAGTTTCCGGATGCAATTTTCCTCGGGGTAGCTACGGAATCACTACTACGTGACAAGGAGGTCTGGCCGACCAACCTAGAGTAAGGGGTGAAAAGCTCCACAATGTTTGATTCCACCGTTGGATCGCGTTCAAATTTTTAAACGAGTTTCCACGTGCAGTTTCCTCGGGGTAGTGACACGACCAAAAGATTGATGTCTTCTCCCAAGTGCAGGAGTGTCGAAGTAATAAATAACCCGGTAAGACCGGGAGTCGAACCACGGGGAGGTTAATTGTATAAATTATAGATAACAATAATACAACAACAATAATAACAACAATAATAATAATAATGAAGAAGAAGAGGAAGAACTTGATGAGAATTTTGAGATGGAAGATTAACGTAAGGATTAAACAATGATAACAACAAATGTCAAGGTTAGAGGATCCACTAATGGTATTTCAAACAAGTATAGTATAAACTCTTTTTATTCAATTGGAAACCACACACAAAGGAGGTTCCAATCAGATTATAAATTGTTAACATGATTACATTAGTTATCTTATTCGAATAATGCTAATAGTTGTAAATGTTGTCGGGCATTCATGATTATAACTTATGTTAACAACAAATCAAGTTCCTTTCATAGCTCGGGTGTCGGTTATACCATACAAGTATGGGCTATGAAAGTGCCAAGTATTTGTTGTACCAAGTGTTATACAACATAAATCTAGATTAACCATTTAACAAGCAAAGTATTAAAAGTGAACAAGATAACAAATATAAAGCATGTTAGTATCCAACATTAAGGTCCATGTTAAGTTTATATTATACTTATTCTTACACCATTAGTGTACCATTTTCACCTTGACATAATTAACTTAGTTAAACATAATGAAAGAGAGAAACATAAAGAAACAAGGAAAGGAAATGAAAAGCATAAGCAAGAAATTAATATAAGCAAAACTTAAGCATTACAAAATATAAAGAGAGAGCAAGAGCATGATCTTGATCTGAAAACCAAGATGCCTAAATACATGGCAAATGCCTCCTTTTATAGGCCAAAATTCGGAACTATTGATTTGTTGACTAATTGATGAATGGGTGGCCACATCTTGACTTGATGACAATTCTTATCTTCTTGTCTGCTAAAAACGTCATTGATGACGTCATAATTTGAACAAACTTCAATCATGAAAGTTCTAGGCAATTGTCTCATCTTTCCAGGGTAAAACTTTGAGATCATTTGGACTTCTAGAACTCGAGATATGGGCTGAACACTGAACAGTGTCTCGGGGCTGCGAGGACAGATTCGGACTTCTTCGTTGTTGCTACAATTTGGACTTGAAAACGGCCTTCTTAAATCTTGGACTCCTCATGAAAGCTGTAGGCCTATGTCTTAGATTTCCATCCATATAAGGTAGACCTAAATCTGAGATCTACAACTCCAGATATGACCCGATTACCAAACGGTGTTCCAGTTTGGACTGCACCAACATCTCTTTTCTAAGTTTGGCCATCTCTTTGTCCTTTCAATTTCAAGTACTTCAACTCATCAATCAATTCCTTCATTTATGTGATAGGCTTGCATTTAAGATGAACATTTACCATAAATTAAAGGTATCTTATATAATTAGATATGTTATTATAAAACATGCTTTAGTTAAGGAGTTATTGATACTTTAAGTGCAATATGATGATATAAAACCTTGATAAAAATACACTTTTAAGTACTAATCACACCCCCCAACCAGCTTATTACTAGTCCCTAGTAATCAAAGCGTTAAAATAGAAAAACAATTTGCAACTTTCACAAAGCAAGGCATTCATCATTCAACTTCCATTAATCTATCCAGATAAACAAACTCTCATTAAATTTATATATCCGCTCAATACCTCTTAAACAAGATATTAATAAACCTTCCTTGTTATGTGCTCAATGTACAAAAACATAGATGATAGGGCTTTTATTGGAAGAAAACAATATTTGGTTCTAATGTTTAAGGTTAACTTCCTTGGGTTGGGATTATTATCTTCTTTTTTTCCTTTTTTTTTTTTTTTTAATATATATACATATAACTTAAAACACAATGCATCTTTAACCCATGTAACGAGCTTTCGGCTAATGACTCCCAGACCAGTTGATCTTAAGGCATTAGGTGTTGAGACACCCCTACGAGCTTAGTAACTCTGGTTGCGGATATCGATACGTAGATAGTGCAATGTTTGATTCCCTTAAGCTTTTCTCCTTAACCCATGTAACAAGCTTTGGGCCAATAGCTCCCAAGTCGGTTGACTTTAGGGTATTAGGTGTTAAAACACCCCTTCGGGCTTAATTGCTTAGGTTAGGGAGGCTACGAAATCAAACTTATCTACGTTTTTATTATCATTATTTTTTTTTTTTTTTTTTTTTTTGCAAATTATAGACTATCCCTATCCCTTAGTTGTTACCTTTAACAAAAGAACATAAATAATGTAATAATCCAATGTGCAACCCACAATCATATGTTAAAGTGTGTGTGTGAAAATGAAGGTTTAAGAATACTTGTTAAATAAGTATATGAAGCGAGAATCAAGTGATAACAATGCGAGAGTTTGTAAACCTGAATATTTCAAGAAGTATTCTAATAGGCCTTGTTATGAATATTGCAAATAACCATTGGAAAATATTTACTAAGATACGTCTCAAGAGTCACTAAAATTCCTCTTTACTCGCCATCCTAGTAATAACAGTTTTGTCAAATGGTTTTAAAAACAAAAGCGAGTTAGTTGGTTAGTTTTTTTTTTTTTTTTATGTCAACTACTACCCTCTCCCCCCAACCAAAACGAGACATTGTCCTCAATGTCATAAGATAGAAAGATAGAGTATAGAAGACATCACCTGAAACAACAAACACTAACAAACCTGAAACACACTTAAACAAATATAAGAAGTAACAAAACAAAATAATATGCTAATAATAAAACCAAAAGACATAATTTTTTACAAACTAAGACTCAAATCGTAGTTGTGATTGTGGCTCACATCTTCCCTTGGTTTTACGTCCAAGAACGGCTTAAACGCCCTCTATGGGTCGGGGATAGGCTTCCCATCCAGTTTTCTTAAAAGCGGCAAACAGGTCTTTTTTAGTCGATTCCCAAGACTAAGTCTATCATGTTCTTTATGGAAATGGGGTCATAAGTCCCGAAATGCACAATGCACATCTCCACCAGGATATGTCTCAAAAGTCAATAGAAGATTATCCAAAGATTCCTTATGTTTTGAAATAAATCCCGACTTTTGACAATTTTCACAAGCTTTGCAGAACACATGTGTGTCTTTGAACATGGTGGGCCAATAAAATCCATTTTGAAAGATTTTCGCAATGGTCTTTTTTAACGAGAAGTGACTCCCACATGCTTCAGAATGACAAAATTTAATGACATTACTTACCTCATTGTCAGGAATGCATCTTCGAAAGATTTGATCGGGACAATATTCGAATAAGTAAGGGTCATCCCAATAAAATTTCTTCACTTCGTTCAAAAACTTACCTTTGTCTTCGGTACTCCAATGAGTTGGCAAATCTCCTGTAGCAAGAAAATTGATATTTTTAGCAAACCAAGGCATTGAACTAAGAGAAAGTAAGGATTCATCGGGAAAGTAATCGTCGATTGGTGTGATGTCGGATATCGAATCCGTTGTCACTCTTGACAAAAGATTCGCATCAACATTTTCAATGCCTTTTTCATCCGTGATTTCTTCCCCGAGAATAAGTCATTTGCAAATCTTCGGATTCATCCAACTCAATTTTACTCAAAGTAGATTCAAGTTGATCATAAACTAATTCTTCAATAGAATCTACTTCTTCTAAATCATTATCATCTCCAGGTTGCTTGCAAATGTTGAAAATATTCATCTCCAATGTCATGTTCCCAAATGATAGCTTCATCGAGTCCATTCCTACAATTAATCAATGCATTAGAAGTTGCAAGAAACGGACGTCCTAAAATAACAGGAAATGAATTACATGCTTCAACAGGTTGTGTGTCCAAGACAATAAAATCCACAGGATAAATGAACTTATCGACTTGTACTAACACATCTTCAACTATTCCTCTAGGCACTTTTACGGATCTATCGGCAAGTAAAAGAGTTACGAAGTTGGTTTTAACTCACCCAGATTGAGACTTTGAAAAACTGAATATGGAAGTAAATTCACACTAGCTCCAAGATCAAGTAAAGCTCTTTCAATTTTATGTTCTCCAATAAAGCATGAAATTGTAGGACAACCAGGGTCTTTATATTTCAATGCATTATTGTTCGAAGAATGGCACTTACTTGTTCGGCTAAGAAGGCTTTCTTTTTGACATTCGAGTTTTCTCTTTACGGTGCACGAGATCTTTCAAAAATTTAGCATAAGAAGGAACCTGTTTAATAGCATCCAGGCAAAGGTATATTGATCCTTACCTGTTTGAAGGTTTCAAAGATTTCAGAGTTATGATTGACTTTCCTTTGTTTCGTCATGGCATGAGGAAATGGAAGTGCTGGCGGAGAATCAGTCTTTTCTTTGCAATGATCAGATTCAACCCCTTTCTTACCCTCAGAGATTGACTCATCATCATTCTCACAAGGTTCAAGAATGGGTTTTTTAATAACCTTACCACTTTGCGAAGAGTGATGACTGATTTTACATGATCCATGTGTTGGCTTCCCGAACTACTTGCATTCCCATTGTATTGCCCCTTTGGATTTTGTTGTGGTTGAGATGGAAACTTACCTTTCTCTTGGAAGGCGAGAGCGAGATGTCAATTTTGCAAGAGTATCTTTAAAATCTGTCATGCTTTGAGCAAGTTGAGTGTTAATTGCCTCTTGCTTTTCCATAAATGCATGCAATGTTTCCTCAAGATTTCTTCTAGGAGGTGGAGCATAAGGAGGTGCATATCCATAAGAATTTTGGAAATTATGATGTGCTTGAAACGGTGGCTGTGAAGTTTGAGCATTATTGTTCTCACTCTTCCAACTGAAATTTGGATGATTTCTCCAACCAGGGTTATATGTTTGTGAATATGGGTTATGGTTGGGCCTTTGAAAACTGTTTAATGCATGGGCTTGTTCATGGAGACATTCTTTAAAAGAAGGCAAGGTTGGACGAGTCATTGGTTGAATGTTCGTTGGTTTCATGATTTGACATGCAATGTCTTGAACAGATTTTAATTGACCACTATTTTTCAATTCTAGTGCCTCAACTTTTCTAGCTAAAGATGCAAACTTGGCTTGGAGGTCATGATCTTCCCTAAGGTTGTACATACCTCCACTAGATGTATGAGGTTGGGTTTTACTTGGTGCCTCATAAGTACTGTGGTGTCCCAATTTTGTGCATTTTCAGCTAGCAAGTCTAGGTATTCCATAGCTTCATTAGGGTTTTTATCCTCAAAAGTTCCATTGCACATCAATTCAATCATTTGCCTATCTCTAGGAGTTAACCCTTCATAAAAATGTGACACCAATCTCCATGTTTCAAAACCATGATGGGGGCAAGTATTAAGCAATTCTCGATACCTATCCCAACATTGATAAAATGTTTCTCCTGGTTTTTGAGAGAAAGTAATGATTTGTCTTTTGAAAGAGTTCGTTCTGTGGGATGGAAAAAACTTCTTTAAAAATTGTTGTTGCATATCATCCCAAGCACGAATGGATCCAGGTCTCAAATTTTGTAGCCATGTTTTAGCTTTATCTTTTAATGAAAAAGGAAAAAGCTTTAACCTAATGGTGTTCATGCTATAATTTGAGTTATTATAGGTGTTGCAAACCTCCTCAAATTCCCTTAAATGCAAGTATGGATTTTCTAAATCTAAGCCATGAAACGAAGGTAAAAGTTGAATAATGCCTGTCTTAAAACTAAAATGAGATGCATCGGGTGGAAAAACTATGCATGAGGGTGCACTTGTTCTTGTGGGATTCATGTGGTCTCTAAGTGTTCTAACCCGAATATTTTCATTATTCTCATTATGAAGCGATTGGTTATCTTCTTCGGCCATATTTTCGAAAATGATGAGGATACCCTACAAAGTCTACCACTTAATGTACGTGACCACACTCTCATGCACGTGTAAAAAGAGAATAAAAAGAAGAAGAAAACAAAAGAAAAAGAAACAACACAAAAGAAACAAAGTTAAAAAATACAATAAAAGTAAAAAGAGAAAATAAAATAAATACTATAATTTGTACAAGAATTTACCTCCCCAAGCAACGGCGCCAAAAACTTGACACGACCAAAAGATTGATGTCTTCTCCCAAGTGCGGGAGTGTCGAGTAATAAATAACCCGGTAAGACCGGGGTCGAACCACAGGGAGGTTAATTGTATAAATTATAGATAACAATAATACAACAACAATAATAACAACAATAATAATAATAATGAAGAAGAAGAGGAAGAACTTGATGAGAATTTTGAGATGGAAGATTAACGTAAGGATTAAACAATGATAACAACAAATGTCAAGGTTAGAGGATCCACTAATGGTATTTCAAACAAGTATAGTATAAACTCTTTTTATTCAATTGGAAACCACACACAAAGGAGGTTCCAATCAGATTATAAATTGTTAACATGATTACATTAGTTATCTTATTCGAATAATGCTAATAGTTGTAAATGTTGTCGGGCATTCATGATTATAACTTATGTTAACAACAAATCAAGTTCCTTTCATAGCTCAGGTGTCGGTTATACCATACAGTATGGGCTATGAAAGTGCCAAGTATTTGTTGTACCAAGTGTTATACAACATAAATCTAGATTAACCATTTAACAAGCAAAGTATTAAAAGTGAACAAGATAACAAATATAAAGCATGTTAGTATCCAACATTAAGGTCCATGTTAAGTTTATATTATACTTATTCTTACACCATTAGTGTACCATTTTCACCTTGACATAATTAACTTAGTTAAACATAATGAAAGAGAGAAACATAAAGAAACAAGGAAAGGAAATGAAAAGCATAAGCAAGAAATTAATATAAGCAAAACTTAAGCATTACAAAATATAAAGAGAGAGCAAGAGCATGATCTTGATCTGAAAACCAAGATGCCTAAATACATGGCAAATGCCTCCTTTTATAGGCCAAAATTCGGAACTATTGATTTGTTGACTAATTGATGAATGGGTGGCCACATCTTGACTTGATGACAATTCTTATCTTCTTGTCTGCTAAAAACGTCATTGATGACGTCATAATTTGAACAAACTTCAATCATGAAAGTTCTAGGCAATTGTCTCATCTTTCCAGGGTAAAACTTTGAGATCATTTGGACTTCTAGAACTCGAGATATGGGCTGAACACTGAACGATTGTCCGGCTGCAGGACAGATTCGGACTTCTTCGTTGTTGCTACAATTTGGACTTGAAAACGGCCTTCTTAAATCTTGGACTCCTCATGAAAGCTGTAGGCCTATGTCTTAGATTTCCATCCATATAAGGTAGACCTAAATCGAGATCTACAACTCCAGATATGACCCGATTACCAAACGGTGTTCCAGTTTGACTGCACCAACATCTCTTTTCTAAGTTTGGCCATCTCTTTGTCCTTTCAATTTCAGTACTTCAACTCATCAATCAATTCCTTCATTTATGTGATAGGCCTGCATTTAAGATGAACATTTACCATAAATTAAAGGTATCTTATATAATTAGATATGTTATTATAAAACATGCTTTAGTTAAGGAGTTATTGATACTTTAAGTGCAATATGATGATATAAAACCTTGATAAAAATACACTTTTAAGTACTAATCAGGTAGCTACAGAATAACTACTCGGTGACGAGGTGCTCTTGTCGGGAAACCTTGAGTAAGGGGTCAAAAGAGCTATAATGTTTGATCCCATCGTTGGATCGCGCTGAAATTTTTACACGAGTTTCCGCATGCGGTTTTCCTCGGTGTAGCTACGGAGAATACCAACTCGGTGACGAGGTGGTATGTTCGGCCAACCTTGAGTAAGGGGTCAAAAGGGCCATAATGCTTGATCCCACCGTTGGATCGCGCTTAAAGTTTTACACGAGTTTCCGGATGCAGTTTTCCACGAGGTAGCTACGGAATCGCTGCTACGTGACGAGGAGGTCTGGCTGGCGAACCATGAGTAAGGGGACAAAAGCTCCCTAATGTTTGATCCCACCGTCTCATGGCACTCAAATTTTTACACGAGTTTCCGCATGCAGTTTTCCTCGGGGTAGCTACAGAATCGCTACTACGTGACGAGGATGTCTGGGGCCAACCTTGAGTAAGGGGTCAAAAGGGCCATAATGTTTGATCCCAAAGATGGATGGCCCTCAAATTTTTACACGAGTTTCCGCATGCAGTTTTCCTCGGTGTAGCTACAGAATACCTACTCGGTGACGAGGTGGTCTGGTCGGCCAACCTTGAGTAAGGGGTCAAAAGAGCCATGATGTTTGATCCCACCGTTGGATCGCGCTTAAAGTTTTACACGAGTTTCCGGATGCAGTTTTCCACGAGGTAGCTACGGAATCGGCGCTACGTGACGAGGAGGTCGGGCCTGGCGAACCATGAGTAAGGGGTCAAAAGCTCCGTAATGTTTGATCCCACCATCTCATGGCACTCAAATTTTTACACGAGTTTCCGCATGCAGTTTTCCTCGGGGTAGCTTCAGAATCGCTACTACGTGAAGAGGAGGTCTGGGGGCCAACCTTGAGTAAGGGGTCAAAAGGGCCATAATGCTTGATCCCACCGTTGGATCTCGCTTTAATTTTTACACTAGTTTCCGGTTACGGTTTTCCTCGGTGTAGTTCTGGGAATTTCTACTCGGTGACGAGGTGGTCCGGGTCGGCCAACCTTGAGTAAGGGGTCAAAAGAGCCATAATGTTTGATCCCACCGTTGGATCGCGCTGAAATTTTTACATGAGTTTCCGCATGCAGTTTTCCTCGGTGTAGCTACAGAATACCTACTCGGTGACGAGGTGGTCCGGGTCGGCCAACCTTGAGTAAGGGGTCAAAAGGGCCATTATGTTTCATCCCACCGTTGGATCGCGCTTAAATTTTTACAAGAGTTTACGCATGTAGTTTTCCTTGGTGTAGATACGGATGAACTACTCGGTGACGAGGTGGTCTGATCGGCCAACCTAGAGTAAGGGGTCAAAAGTGCCATAATGTTTGATCCCACAGTTGGATTGCGCTCAAATTTTTACACGAGTTTCCGGATGCAATTTTCCTCGGTGCAGCTGCGGAATCACTGCTACGAGACGAGGAGGTCTGCCGACCAACCTTCAGTAAGGGGTCAAAAGCTCCATAATATTTGATCCCACCGTTGGATCGCGTTCAAATTTTTACACGAGTTTCCGCGTGCAGTTTTCCTCGGTGTAGCTACGGAAGAACTACTCGGTGACGAGGTGGTCGGGTCGGCCAACCTTGAGTAAGGGGTCAAAAGTGCCATGACGTTTGATCCCACCGTCTCATGGCACTCAAATTTTTACACGAGTTTCCGCATGCGGTTTTCCTCGGGGTAGCTACGGGAATCGCAACTACGTGACGAGGAGGTCTAGGGGCCAACCTTGAGTAAGGGGTCAAAAGGGCCATAATGTTGATCCCAAAGGTGGTTGGCGCTCAAATCTTTACACGAGTTTCCGGATGCACTTTTCCTCGGGGTAGCTACGGAATCGCTACTACGTGACGAGGAGGTTTAGCCGACCAACCTTGAGTAAGGACTAAAAGTTCCATAATGTTTGATCCCACCATTGGATCGCACTTAAATTTTTACACGAGTTTCCGCATGCGGTTTTCCTCGGGGTAGCTACGGAATCTGTCGCTACGTGACGAGGAGGTCCGTCCGGCAAACTTTGAGTAAGGGGTCAAAAGCTCCGTAATCTTTGATCCCACTTGTTGGATCGCGGTCAATTTTTTACGGGAGTTTCCGCATTGATTTTTCCTCGGGGTAGCTACAAAATAACTACTCGGTGACGAGGTGGTTTGGTCGAGAAACCTTGAGTAAGGGGTCAAAAGAGCCATAATGTTTGATCCCACCATTGGTTCGCGTTCAAATTTTTACACGAGTTTTTACGCATCTTTGTTTTCCTCGGGGTAGCTACGGAATCGCTGCTACGTGACGAGGAGGTCTGGCTGGCGAACCATGAGTAAGGGGTCAAAAGCTCCGTAATGTTTGATCCCACCGTCTCATGGCACTCAAATTTTTACACGAGTTTCCGCATGCAGTTTTCCTCGGGGTAGCTTCGAATCGCTACTACGTGAAGAGGAGGTGCGGGGGCCAACCTTGAGTAAGGGGTCAAAAGGGCCATAATGCTTGATCCCACCGTTGGATCTCGCTTTAATTTTTACACTTGTTTCCGGTTACGGTTTTCCTCGGTGTAGTTACGGAATTTCTACTCGGTGACGAGGTGGTCCGGTCGGCCAACCTTGAGTAAGGGGTCAAAAGAGCCATAATGTTTGATCCCACCGTTGGATCGCGCTGAAATTTTTACATGAGTTTCCGCATGCGGTTTTCCTCGGTGTAGCTACGGAATACCTACTCGGTGACGAGGTGGTCCGGTCGGCCAACCTTGAGTAAGGGGTCAAAAGGGCCATTATGTTTCATCCCACCGTTGGATCACGCTTAAATTTTTACAAGAGTTTACGCATGTAGTTTTCCTTGGTGTAGATACGGATGAACTACTCGGTGACGAGGTGGTCCGGTCGGCCAACCTAGAGTAAGGGGTCAAAAGTGCCATAATGTTTGATCCCACGGTTGGATTGCGCTCAAATTTTTACACGAGTTTCCGGATGCAATTTTCCTCGGTGCGGCTGCGGAATCACCGCTACGAGACGAGGAGGTCTGCCGGCCAACCTTCAGTAAGGGGTCAAAAGCTCCATAATATTTGATCCCACCGTTGGATCGCGTTCAAATTTTTACACGAGTTTCGCGTGCGGTTTTCCTCGGTGTAGCTACGGAAGAACTACTCGGTGACGAGGTGGTCCGGTCGGCCAACCTTGAGTAAGGGGTCAAAAGTGCCATGATGTTTGATCCCACCGTCTCATGGCACTCAAATTTTTACACGAGTTTCCGCATGCGGTTTTCCTCGGGGTAGCTACGGAATCGCAACTACGTGACGAGGAGGTCTAGGGGCCAACCTTGAGTAAGGGGTCAAAAGGGCCATAATGTTGATCCCAAAGGTGGTTGGCGCTCAAATCTTTACACGAGTTTCCGGATGCACTTTTCCTCGGGGTAGCTACGGAATCGCTACTACGTGACGAGGAGGTTTAGCCGACCAACCTTGAGTAAGGACTAAAAGTTCCATAATGTTTGATCCCACCATTGGATCGCACTTAAATTTTTACACGAGTTTCCGCATGCGGTTTTCCTCGGGGTAGCTACGGGAGAATCGCGCTACGTGACGAGGAGGTCTGTCCGGCAAACTTTGAGTAAGGGGTCAAAAGCTCCGTAATCTTTGATCCCATTGTTGGATCGCGGTCAATTTTTTACGGGAGTTTCCGCATTGATTTTTCCTCGGGGTAGCTACAAAATAACTACTCGGTGACGAGGTGGTTTGGTCGAGAAACCTTGAGTAAGGGGTCAAAAGAGCCATAATGTTTGATCCCACCATTGGTTCGCGTTCAAATTTTTACACGAGTTTTCGCATCTTTGTTTTCCTCGGGGTAGCTACGGAATCGCTGCTACGTGACGAGGAGGTCCGGGCTGGCGAACCATGAGTAAGGGGTCAAAAGCTCCGTAATGTTTGATCCCACCGTCTCATGGCACTCAAATTTTTACACGAGTTTCCGCATGCAGTTTTCCTCGGGGTAGCTTCAGAATCGCTACTACGTGAAGAGGAGGTCTGGGGGCCAACCTTGAGTAAGGGGTCAAAAGGGCCATAATGCTTGATCCCACCGTTGGATCTCGCTTTAATTTTTACACTAGTTTCCGGTTACAGTTTTCCTCGGTGTAGTTACAGAATTTCTACTCGGTGACGAGGTGGTCTGGTCGGCCAACCTTGAGTAAGGGGTCAAAAGAGCCATAATGTTTGATCCCACCGTTGGATCGCGCTGAAATTTTTACATGAGTTTCCGCATGCAGTTTTCCTCGGTGTAGCTACAGAATACCTACTCGGTGACGAGGTGGTCTGGTCGGCCAACCTTGAGTAAGGGGTCAAAAGGGCCATTATGTTTCATCCCACCGTTGGATCACGCTTAAATTTTTACAAGAGTTTACGCATGTAGTTTTCCTTGGTGTAGATACGGATGAACTACTCGGTGACGAGGTGGTCTGGTCGGCCAACCTAGAGTAAGGGGTCAAAAGTGCCATAATGTTTGATCCCACAGTTGGATTGCGCTCAAATTTTTACACGAGTTTCCGGATGCAATTTTCCTCGGTGCAGCTGCGGAATCACCGCTACGAGACGAGGAGGTGCCGGCCAACCTTCGCAAGGGGTCAAAAGCTCCATAATATTTGATCCCACCGTTGGATCGCGTTCAAATTTTTACACGAGTTTCCGCGTGCAGTTTTCCTCGGTGTAGCTACAGAAGAACTACTCGGTGACGAGGTGGTCTGGTCGGCCAACCTTGAGTAAGGGGTCAAAAGTGCCATGATGTTTGATCCCACCGTCTCATGGCACTCAAATTTTTACACGAGTTTCCGCATGCAGTTTTCCTCGGGGTAGCTACGGGAATCGCAACTACGTGACGAGGAGGTCTAGGGGCCAACCTTGAGTAAGGGGTCAAAAGGGCCATAATGTTGATCCCAAAGGTGGTTGGCGCTCAAATCTTTACACGAGTTTCCGGATGCACTTTTCCTCGGGGTAGCTACGGAATCGCTACTACGTGACGAGGAGGTTTAGCCGACCAACCTTGAGTAAGGACTAAAAGTTCCATAATGTTTGATCCCACCATTGGATCGCACTTAAATTTTTACACGAGTTTCCGCATGCGGTTTTCCTCGGGGTAGCTACGGGAATCGGCCGCTACGTGACGAGGAGGTCTGTCCGGCAAACTTTGAGTAAGGGTCAAAAGCTCCGTAATCTTTGATCCCACTTGTTGGATCGCGGTCAATTTTTTACGGGAGTTTCCGCATTGATTTTTCCTCGGGGTAGCTACAAAATAACTACTCGGTGACGAGGTGGTTTGGTCGAGAAACCTTGAGTAAGGGGTCAAAAGAGCCATAATGTTTGATCCCACCATTGGTTCGCGTTCAAATTTTTACACGAGTTTACGCATCTTTGTTTTCCTCGGGGTAGCTACGGAATCGGCTGCTACGTGACGAGGAGGTCATTGGCGAACCATGAGTAAGGGGTCAAAAGCTCCGTAATGTTTGATCCCACCGTCTCATGGCACTCAAATTTTTACACGAGTTTCCGCATGCGGTTTTCCTCGGGGTAGCTTCGAGAATCGCTACTACGTGACGAGGAGGTCTGGGGGCCAACCTTGAGTAAGGGGTCAAAAGGGCCATAATGCTTGATCCCACCGTTGGATCGCGCTTTAATTTTTACACTAGTTTCCGGTTACAGTTTTCCTCGGTGTAGTTACAGAATTTCTACTCGGTGACGAGGTGGTCTGGTCGGCCAACCTTGAGTAAGGGGTCAAAAGAGCCATAATGTTTGATCCCACCGTTGGATCGCTGAAATTTTTACATGAGTTTCCGCATGCGGTTTTCCTCGGTGTAGCTACGGAATACCTACTCGGTGACGAGGTGGTCAGTCGGCCAACCTTGAGTAAGGGGTCAAAAGGGCCATTATGTTTCATCCCACCGTTGGATCGCGCTTAAATTTTTACAAGAGTTTACGCATGTAGTTTTCCTTGGTGTAGATACGGATGAACTACTCGGTGACGAGGTGGTCGGTCGGCCAACCTAGAGTAAGGGGTCAAAAGTGCCATAATGTTTGATCCCACGGTTGGATTGCGCTCAAATTTTTACACGAGTTTCCGGATGCAATTTTCCTCGGTGCGAGCACTGCGGAATCACCGCTACGAGACGAGGAGGTCTCGCCGGCCAACCTTCGTAAGGGGTCAAAAGCTCCATAATATTTGATCCCACCGTTGGATCGCGTTCAAATTTTTACACGAGTTTCCGCGTGCGTTTTCCTCGGTGTAGCTACGGAAGAACTACTCGGTGACGAGGTGGTCCGGGTCGGCCAACCTTGAGTAAGGGGTCAAAAGTGCCATGATGTTTGATCCCACCGTCTCATGGCACTCAAATTTTTACACGAGTTTCCGCATGCGGTTTTCCTCGGGGTAGCTACGGAATCGCAACTACGTGACGAGGAGGTCTAGGGGCCAACCTTGAGTAAGGGGTCAAAAGGGCCATAATGTTGATCCCAAAGGTGGTTGGCGCTCAAATCTTTACACGAGTTTCCGGATGCACTTTTCCTCGGGGTAGCTACGGAATCGCTACTACGTGACGAGGAGGTTTAGCCGACCAACCTTGAGTAAGGACTAAAAGTTCCATAATGTTTGATCCCACCATTGGATCGCACTTAAATTTTTACACGAGTTTCCGCATGCAGTTTTCCTCGGGGTAGCTACAGAATCGCTGCTACGTGACGAGGAGGTCTCGTCCGGCAAACTTTGAGTAAGGGGTCAAAAGCTCCGTAATCTTTGATCCCACCGTTGGATCGCGGTCAATTTTTTACGGGAGTTTCCGCATTGATTTTTCCTGGGGTAGCTACAAAATAACTACTCGGTGACGAGGTGGTTTGGTCGAGAAACCTTGAGTAAGGGGTCAAAAGAGCCATAATGTTTGATCCCACCATTGGTTCGCGTTCAAATTTTTACACGAGTTTCTGCATGCTGTTTTCCTCGGGGTAGCTACGGAATCGCTGCTACGTGACGAGGAGGTCCGGGTGGCGAACCATGAGTAAGGGGTCAAAAGCTCCGTAATGTTTGATCCCACCGTCTCATGGCACTCAAATTTTTACACGAGTTTCCGCATGCGGTTTTCCTCGGGTAGCTTCGAATCGCTACTACGTGACGAGGAGGTCTGGGGGCCAACCTTGAGTAAGGGGTCAAAAGGGCCATAATGCTTGATCCCACCGTTGGATCGCGCTTTAATTTTTACACTAGTTTCCGGTTACAGTTTTCCTCGGTGTAGTTACTGGAATTTCTACTCGGTGACGAGGTGGTCCGGTCGGCCAACCTTGAGTAAGGGGTCAAAAGAGCCATAATGTTTGATCCCACCGTTGGATCGCGCTGAAATTTTTACATGAGTTTCCGCATGCAGTTTTCCTCGGTGTAGCTACAGAATACCTACTCGGTGACGAGGTGGTCTGGTCGGCCAACCTTGAGTAAGGGGTCAAAAGGGCCATTATGTTTCATCCCACCGTTGGATCGCGCTTAAATTTTTACAAGAGTTTACGCATGTAGTTTTCCTTGGTGTAGATACGGATGAACTACTCGGTGACGAGGTGGTCCGGTCGGCCAACCTAGAGTAAGGGGTCAAAAGTGCCATAATGTTTGATCCCACGCTTGGATTGCGCTCAAATTTTTACACGAGTTTCCGGATGCAATTTTCCTCGGTGCGGCTGCGGAATCACCGCTACGAGACGAGGAGGTCCGCCGGCCAACCTTCGATAAGGGGTCAAAAGCTCCATAATATTTGATCCCACCGTTGGATCGCGTTCAAATTTTTACACGAGTTTCCGCGTGCAGTTTTCCTCGGTGTAGCTACAGAAGAACTACTCGGTGACGAGGTGGTCTGGTCGGCCAACCTTGAGTAAGGGGTCAAAAGTGCCATGATGTTTGATCCCACCGTCTCATGGCACTCAAATTTTTACACGAGTTTCCGCATGCAGTTTTCCTCGGGGTAGCTACGGAATCGCAACTACGTGACGAGGAGGTCTAGGGGCCAACCTTGAGTAAGGGGTCAAAAGGGCCATAATGTTGATCCCAAAGGTGGTTGGCGCTCAAATCTTTACACGAGTTTCCGGATGCACTTTTCCTCGGGGTAGCTACGGAATCGCTACTACGTGACGAGGAGGTTTAGCCGACCAACCTTGAGTAAGGACTAAAAGTTCCATAATGTTTGATCCCACCATTGGATCGCACTTAAATTTTTACACGAGTTTCCGCATGCGGTTTTCCTCGGGGTAGCTACGGAATCGCTTGCTACGTGACGAGGAGGTCTGTCCGGCAAACTTTGAGTAAGGGGTCAAAAGCTCCGTAATCTTTGATCCCATTGTTGGATCGCGGTCAATTTTTTACGGGAGTTTCCGCATTGATTTTTCCTCGGGGTAGCTACAAAATAACTACTCGGTGACGAGGTGGTTTGGTCGAGAAACCTTGAGTAAGGGGTCAAAAGAGCCATAATGTTTGATCCCACCATTGGTTCGCGTTCAAATTTTTACACGAGTTTCGCATGTCTTGTTTTCCTCGGGGTAGCTACGGAATCGCCGCTACGTGACGAGGAGGTCCGGGTGGCGAACCATGAGTAAGGGGTCAAAAGCTCCGTAATGTTTGATCCCACCGTCTCATGGCACTCAAATTTTTACACGAGTTTCCGCATGCAGTTTTCCTCGGGGTAGCTTCAGAATCGCTACTACGTGACGAGGAGGTCTGGGGGCCAACCTTGAGTAAGGGGTCAAAAGGGCCATAATGCTTGATCCCACCGTTGGATCGCGCTTTAATTTTTACACTAGTTTCCGGTTACGGTTTTCCTCGGTGTAGTTACTGAGAATTTCTACTCGGTGACGAGGTGGTCCGGTCGGCCAACCTTGAGTAAGGGGTCAAAAGAGCCATAATGTTTGATCCCACCGTTGGATCGCGCTGAAATTTTTACATGAGTTTCCGCATGCGGTTTTCCTCGGTGTAGCTACGAATACCTACTCGGTGACGAGGTGGTCAGTCGTCGGCCAACCTTGAGTAAGGGGTCAAAAGGGCCATTATGTTTCATCCCACCGTTGGATCGCGCTTAAATTTTTACAAGAGTTTACGCATGTAGTTTTCCTTGGTGTAGATACGGATGAACTACTCGGTGACGAGGTGGTCTGGTCGGCCAACCTAGAGTAAGGGGTCAAAAGTGCCATAATGTTTGATCCCACAGTTGGATTGCGCTCAAATTTTTACACGAGTTTCGGATGCAATTTTCCTCGGTGCAGCTGCGGAATCACCGCTACGAGACGAGGAGGTCTCGCGGCCAACCTTCAGTAAGGGGTCAAAAGCTCCATAATATTTGATCCCACCGTTGGATCGCGTTCAAATTTTTACACGAGTTTCCGCGTGCAGTTTTCCTCGGTGTAGCTACAGAAGAACTACTCGGTGACGAGGTGGTCCGGTCGGCCAACCTTGAGTAAGGGGTCAAAAGTGCCATGATGTTTGATCCCACCGTCTCATGGCACTCAAATTTTTACACGAGTTTCCGCATGCGTTTTCCTCGGGGTAGCTACGGAATCGCAACTACGTGACGAGGAGGTCTAGGGGCCAACCTTGAGTAAGGGGTCAAAAGGGCCATAATGTTGATCCCAAAGGTGGTTGGCGCTCAAATCTTTACACGAGTTTCCGGATGCACTTTTCCTCGGGGTAGCTACGGAATCGCTACTACGTGACGAGGAGGTTTAGCCGACCAACCTTGAGTAAGGACTAAAAGTTCCATAATGTTTGATCCCACCATTGGATCGCACTTAAATTTTTACACGAGTTTCCGCATGCAGTTTTCCTCGGGGTAGCTACAGAATCGCTGCTACGTGACGAGGAGGTCTGTCCGGCAAACTTTGAGTAAGGGGTCAAAAGCTCCGTAATCTTTGATCCCACTTGTTGGATCGCGGTCAATTTTTTACGGGAGTTTCCGCATTGATTTTTCCTCGGGGTAGCTACAAAATAACTACTCGGTGACGAGGTGGTTTGGTCGAGAAACCTTGAGTAAGGGGTCAAAAGAGCCATAATGTTTGATCCCACCATTGGTTCGCGTTCAAATTTTTACACGAGTTTCTGCATGCTGTTTTCCTCGGGGTAGCTACGGAATCGCTGCTACGTGACGAGGAGGTCTGGCTGGCGAACCATGAGTAAGGGGTCAAAAGCTCCGTAATGTTTGATCCCACCGTCTCATGGCACTCAAATTTTTACACGAGTTTCCGCATGCAGTTTTCCTCGGGGTAGCTTCGAATCGCTACTACGTGACGAGGAGGTCCGCGGGGCCAACCTTGAGTAAGGGGTCAAAAGGGCCATAATGCTTGATCCCACCGTTGGATCGCGCTTTAATTTTTACACTAGTTTCCGGTTACGGTTTTCCTCGGTGTAGTTCTGAGAATTTCTACTCGGTGACGAGGTGGTCGAGTCGGCCAACCTTGAGTAAGGGGTCAAAAGAGCCATAATGTTTGATCCCACCGTTGGATCGCGCCGAAATTTTTACATGAGTTTCCGCATGCGGTTTTCCTCGGTGTAGCTACGGAATACCTACTCGGTGACGAGGTGGTGCAGTCGGCCAACCTTGAGTAAGGGGTCAAAAGGGCCATTATGTTTCATCCCACCGTTGGATCGCGCTTAAATTTTTACAAGAGTTTACGCATGTAGTTTTCCTTGGTGTAGATACGGATGAACTACTCGGTGACGAGGTGGTCGCGGTCGGCCAACCTAGAGTAAAGGGGTCAAAAGTGCCATAATGTTTGATCCCACGGTTGGATTGCGCTCAAATTTTTACACGAGTTTCCGGATGCAATTTTCCTCGGTGCGGTGCCGGAATCACCGCTACGAGACGAGGAGGTCTGCGGCCAACCTTCGTAAGGGGTCAAAAGCTCCATAATATTTGATCCCACCGTTGGATCGCGTTCAAATTTTTACACGAGTTTCCGCGTGCGGTTTTCCTCGGTGTAGCTACGGAAGAACTACTCGGTGACGAGGTGGTGCGGTCGGCCAACCTTGAGTAAGGGGTCAAAAGTGCCATGATGTTTGATCCCACCGTCTCATGGCACTCAAATTTTTACACGAGTTTCCGCATGCGGTTTTCCTCGGGGTAGCTACGGGAATCGCAACTACGTGACGAGGAGGTCTAGGGGCCAACCTTGAGTAAGGGGTCAAAAGGGCCATAATGTTGATCCCAAAGGTGGTTGGCGCTCAAATCTTTACACGAGTTTCCGGATGCACTTTTCCTCGGGGTAGCTACGGAATCGCTACTACGTGACGAGGAGGTTTAGCCGACCAACCTTGAGTAAGGACTAAAAGTTCCATAATGTTTGATCCCACCATTGGATCGCACTTAAATTTTTACACGAGTTTCCGCATGCGGTTTTCCTCGGGGTAGCTACGGAATCGGTTGCTACGTGACGAGGAGGTCTGTCCGGCAAACTTTGAGTAAGGGGTCAAAAGCTCCGTAATCTTTGATCCCCCTTGTTGGATCGCGGTCAATTTTTTACGGGAGTTTCCGCATTGATTTTTCCTCGGGGTAGCTACAAAATAACTACTCGGTGACGAGGTGGTTTGGTCGAGAAACCTTGAGTAAGGGGTCAAAAGAGCCATAATGTTTGATCCCACCATTGGTTCGCGTTCAAATTTTTACACGAGTTTACGCATCTTTGTTTTCCTCGGGGTAGCTACGGAATCGCCGCTACGTGACGAGGAGGTGCGGCGAACCATGAGTAAGGGGTCAAAAGCTCCGTAATGTTTGATCCCACCGTCTCATGGCACTCAAATTTTTACACGAGTTTCCGCATGCGGTTTTCCTGGGGTAGCTTCGGAATCGCTACTACGTGACGAGGAGGTCGGGGGCCAACCTTGAGTAAGGGGTCAAAAGGGCCATAATGCTTGATCCCACCGTTGGATCGCGCTTTAATTTTTACACTAGTTTCCGGTTACGGTTTTCCTCGGTGTAGTTACTGGAATTTCTACTCGGTGACGAGGTGGTCCGGTCGGCCAACCTTGAGTAAGGGGTCAAAAGAGCCATAATGTTTGATCCCACCGTTGGATCGCTATTGAAATTTTTACATGAGTTTCCGCATGCAGTTTTCCTCGGTGTAGCTACAGAATACCTACTCGGTGACGAGGTGGTCTGGTCGGCCAACCTTGAGTAAGGGGTCAAAAGGGCCATTATGTTTCATCCCACCGTTGGATCGCGCTTAAATTTTTACAAGAGTTTACGCATGTAGTTTTCCTTGGTGTAGATACGGATGAACTACTCGGTGACGAGGTGGTCTGGTCGGCCAACCTAGAGTAAGGGGTCAAAAGTGCCATAATGTTTGATCCCACAGTTGGATTGCGCTCAAATTTTTACACGAGTTTCCGGATGCAATTTTCCTCGGTGCAGCTGCGGAATCACTGCTACGAGACGAGGAGGTCTGCCGGCCAACCTTCAGTAAGGGGTCAAAAGCTCCATAATATTTGATCCCACCGTTGGATCGCGTTCAAATTTTTACACGAGTTTCCGCGTGCAGTTTTCCTCGGTGTAGCTACAGAAGAACTACTCGGTGACGAGGTGGTCTGGTCGGCCAACCTTGAGTAAGGGGTCAAAAGTGCCATGATGTTTGATCCCACCGTCTCATGGCACTCAAATTTTTACACGAGTTTCCGCATGCAGTTTTCCTCGGGGTAGCTACAGAATCGCAACTACGTGACGAGGAGGTCTAGGGGCCAACCTTGAGTAAGGGGTCAAAAGGGCCATAATGTTGATCCCAAAGGTGGTTGGCGCTCAAATCTTTACACGAGTTTCCGGATGCACTTTTCCTCGGGGTAGCTACGGAATCGCTACTACGTGACGAGGAGGTTTAGCCGACCAACCTTGAGTAAGGACTAAAAGTTCCATAATGTTTGATCCCACCATTGGATCGCACTTAAATTTTTACACGAGTTTCCGCATGCAGTTTTCCTCGGGGTAGCTACAGAATCGCTGCTACGTGACGAGGAGGTCTGTCCGGCAAACTTTGAGTAAGGGGTCAAAAGCTCCGTAATCTTTGATCCCACTGTTGGATCGCGGTCAATTTTTTACAGGAGTTTCCGCATTGATTTTTCCTCGGGGTAGCTACAAAATAACTACTCGGTGACGAGGTGGTTTGGTCGAGAAACCTTGAGTAAGGGGTCAAAAGAGCCATAATGTTTGATCCCACCATTGGTTCGCGTTCAAATTTTTACACGAGTTTCGCATCTTTGTTTTCCTCGGGGTAGCTACGGAATCGCCGCTACGTGACGAGGAGGTGCAGGTTTGCGAACCATGAGTAAGGGGTCAAAAGCTCCGTAATGTTTGATCCCACCGTCTCATGGCACTCAAATTTTTACACGAGTTTCCGCATGCAGTTTTCCTCGGGGTAGCTTCAGAATCGCTACTACGTGACGAGGAGGTCGGGGGCCAACCTTGAGTAAGGGGTCAAAAGGGCCATAATGCTTGATCCCACCGTTGGATCGCGCTTTAATTTTTACACTAGTTTCCGGTTACGGTTTTCCTCGGTGTAGTTCTGAGAATTTCTACTCGGTGACGAGGTGGTCGGGTCGGCCAACCTTGAGTAAGGGGTCAAAAGAGCCATAATGTTTGATCCCACCGTTGGATCGCGCTGAAATTTTTACATGAGTTTCCGCATGCGGTTTTCCTCGGTGTAGCTACGGAATACCTACTCGGTGACGAGGTGGTCGGTCGGCCAACCTTGAGTAAGGGGTCAAAAGGGCCATTATGTTTCATCCCACCGTTGGATCGCGCTTAAATTTTTACAAGAGTTTACGCATGTAGTTTTCCTTGGTGTAGATACGGATGAACTACTCGGTGACGAGGTGGTCCGGTCGGCCAACCTAGAGTAAGGGGTCAAAAGTGCCATAATGTTTGATCCCACGGTTGGATTGCGCTCAAATTTTTACACGAGTTTCCGGATGCAATTTTCCTCGGTGCAGGCTGCGGAATCACTTGCTACGAGACGAGGAGGTCTGCCGGCCAACCTTCGATAGGGGTCAAAAGCTCCATAATATTTGATCCCACCGTTGGATCGCGTTCAAATTTTTACACGAGTTTCCGCGTGCGGTTTTCCTCGGTGTAGCTACGAAGAACTACTCGGTGACGAGGTGGTCTGGTCGGCCAACCTTGAGTAAGGGGTCAAAAGTGCCATGATGTTTGATCCCACCGTCTCATGGCACTCAAATTTTTACACGAGTTTCCGCATGCAGTTTTCCTCGGGGTAGCTACGGAATCGCAACTACGTGACGAGGAGGTCTAGGGGCCAACCTTGAGTAAGGGGTCAAAAGGGCCATAATGTTGATCCCAAAGGTGGTTGGCGCTCAAATCTTTACACGAGTTTCCGGATGCACTTTTCCTCGGGGTAGCTACGGAATCGCTACTACGTGACGAGGAGGTCTAGCCGACCAACCTTGAGTAAGGACTAAAAGTTCCATAATGTTTGATCCCACCATTGGATCGCACTTAAATTTTTACACGAGTTTCCGCATGCAGTTTTCCTCGGGGTAGCTACAGAATCGCTGCTACGTGACGAGGAGGTCTGTCCGGCAAACTTTGAGTAAGGGGTCAAAAGCTCCGTAATCTTTGATCCCACTGTTGGATCACGGTCAATTTTTTACAGGAGTTTCCGCATTGATTTTTCCTCGGGGTAGCTACAAAATAACTACTCGGTGACGAGGTGGTTTGGTCGAGAAACCTTGAGTAAGGGGTCAAAAGAGCCATAATGTTTGATCCCACCATTGGTTCGCGTTCAAATTTTTACACGAGTTTCTGCATGCTGTTTTCCTCGGGGTAGCTACGGAATCGGCGCCTACGTGACGAGGAGGTCTGCTGGCGAACCATGAGTAAGGGGTCAAAAGCTCCGTAATGTTTGATCCCACCGTCTCATGGCACTCAAATTTTTACACGAGTTTCCGCATGCAGTTTTCCTCGGGGTAGCTTCAGAATCGCTACTACGTGACGAGGAGGTCTGGGGGCCAACCTTGAGTAAGGGGTCAAAAGGGCCATAATGCTTGATCCCACCGTTGGATCGCGCTTTAATTTTTACACTAGTTTCCGTTACATGTTTTCCTCGGTGTAGTTCTGAGAATTTCTACTCGGTGACGAGGTGGTGCGGGTCGGCCAACCTTGAGTAAGGGGTCAAAAGAGCCATAATGTTTGATCCCACCGTTGGATCGCGGCTGAAATTTTTACATGAGTTTCCGCATGCGGTTTTCCTCGGTGTAGCTACGGAATACCTACTCGGTGACGAGGTGGTGCAGTCGGCCAACCTTGAGTAAGGGGTCAAAAGGGCCATTATGTTTCATCCCACCGTTGGATCGCGCTTAAATTTTTACAAGAGTTTACGCATGTAGTTTTCCTTGGTGTAGATACGGATGAACTACTCGGTGACGAGGTGGTCCTGGTCGGCCAACCTAGAGTAAGGGGTCAAAAGTGCCATAATGTTTGATCCCACGGTTGGATTGCGCTCAAATTTTTACACGAGTTTCCGGATGCAATTTTCCTCGGTGCGTGCGGAATCACCGCTACGAGACGAGGAGGTCTGCCGGCCAACCTTCAATAAGGGGTCAAAAGCTCCATAATATTTGATCCCACCGTTGGATCGCGTTCAAATTTTTACACGAGTTTCCGCGTGCAGTTTTCCTCGGTGTAGCTACAGAAGAACTACTCGGTGACGAGGTGGTCCGGTCGGCCAACCTTGAGTAAGGGGTCAAAAGTGCCATGATGTTTGATCCCACCGTCTCATGGCACTCAAATTTTTACACGAGTTTCCGCATGCGGTTTTCCTCGGGGTAGCTACGGAATCGCAACTACGTGACGAGGAGGTCTAGGGGCCAACCTTGAGTAAGGGGTCAAAAGGGCCATAATGTTGATCCCAAAGGTGGTTGGCGCTCAAATCTTTACACGAGTTTTCGGATGCACTTTTCCTCGGGGTAGCTACGGAATCGCTACTACGTGACGAGGAGGTCTGGGGGCCAACCTTGAGTAAGGGGTCAAAAGGGCCATAATGCTTGATCCCACCGTTGGATCGCGCTTTAATTTTTACACTAGTTTCCGGTTACGGTTTTCCTCGGTGTAGTTCCGAGAATTTCTACTCGGTGACGAGGTGGTCGGGTCGGCCAACCTTGAGTAAGGGGTCAAAAGAGCCATAATGTTTGATCCCACCGTTGGATCGCGCTGAAATTTTTACATGAGTTTCCGCATGCAGTTTTCCTCGGTGTAGCTACAGAATACCTACTCGGTGACGAGGTGGTCTGGTCGGCCAACCTTGAGTAAGGGGTCAAAAGGGCCATTATGTTTCATCCCACCGTTGGATCGCGCTTAAATTTTTACAAGAGTTTACGCATGTAGTTTTCCTTGGTGTAGATACGGATGAACTACTCGGTGACGAGGTGGTCAGTCGGCGGCCAACCTAGAGTAAGGGGTCAAAAGTGCCATAATGTTTGATCCCACGGTTGGATTGCGCTCAAATTTTTACACGAGTTTCCGGATGCAATTTTCCTCGGTGCAGGTCTCGCGGAATCAATGCTACGAGACGAGGAGGTCCGGTCGGCCAACCTTCGAGTAGGGGTCAAAAGCTCCATAATATTTGATCCCACCGTTGGATCGCGTTCAAATTTTTACACGAGTTTCCGCGTGCGGTTTTCCTCGGTGTAGCTACGAAGAACTACTCGGTGACGAGGTGGTCTCGGTCGGCCAACCTTGAGTAAGGGGTCAAAAGTGCCATGATGTTTGATCCCACCGTCTCATGGCACTCAAATTTTTACACGAGTTTCCGCATGCGGTTTTCCTCGGGGTAGCTACGGAATCGCAACTACGTGACGAGGAGGTCTAGGGGCCAACCTTGAGTAAGGGGTCAAAAGGGCCATAATGTTGATCCCAAAGGTGGTTGGCGCTCAAATCTTTACACGAGTTTCCGGATGCACTTTTCCTCGGGGTAGCTACGGAATCGCTACTACGTGACGAGGAGGTTTAGCCGACCAACCTTGAGTAAGGACTAAAAGTTCCATAATGTTTGATCCCACCATTGGATCGCACTTAAATTTTTACATGAGTTTCCGCATGCGGTTTTCCTCGGGGTAGCTACGGGAATCGTTGCTACGTGACGAGGAGGTCTGTCCGGCAAACTTTGAGTAAGGGGTCAAAAGCTCGCGTAATCTTTGATCCCACTGTTGGATCGCGGTCAATTTTTTACAGGAGTTTCCGCATTGATTTTTCCTCGGGGTAGCTACAAAATAACTACTCGGTGACGAGGTGGTTTGGTCGAGAAACCTTGAGTAAGGGGTCAAAAGAGCCATAATGTTTGATCCCACCATTGGTTCGCGTTCAAATTTTTACACGAGTTTACGCATGTTTGTTTTCCTCGGGGTAGCTACGGAATCGCTGCGCTACGTGACGAGGAGGTCATCTGGCGAACCATGAGTAAGGGGTCAAAAGCTCCGTAATGTTTGATCCCACCGTCTCATGGCACTCAAATTTTTACACGAGTTTCCGCATGCAGTTTTCCTCGGGGGTAGCTTCGAATCGCTACTACGTGACGAGGGAGGTGCGGGGGCCAACCTTGAGTAAGGGGTCAAAAGGGCCATAATGCTTGATCCCCGTTGGATCGCGCTTTAATTTTTACACTAGTTTCCGGTTACGGTTTTCCTCGGTGTAGTTACGAGAATTTCTACTCGGTGACGAGGTGGTGCGGTCGGCCAACCTTGAGTAAGGGGTCAAAAGAGCCATAATGTTTGATCCCACCGTTGGATCGCAGCTGAAATGTTTACATGAGTTTCCGCATGCGTTTTCCTCGGTGTAGCTACGGAATACCTACTCGGTGACGAGGTGGTCCGGTCGGCCAACCTTGAGTAAGGGGTCAAAAGGGCCATTATGTTTCATCCCACCGTTGGATCGCGCTTAAATTTTTACAAGAGTTTACGCATGTAGTTTTCCTTGGTGTAGATACGGATGAACTACTCGGTGACGAGGTGGTCCGGTCGGCCAACCTAGAGTAAGGGGTCAAAAGTGCCATAATGTTTGATCCCACGGTTGGATTGCGCTCAAATTTTTACACGAGTTTCCGGATGCAATTTTCCCTCGGTGCAGACTGCGGAATCACCTTACGAGACGAGGAGGTCTGTAGGCCAACCTTCAGCATGGGGTCAAAAGCTCCATAATATTTGATCCCACCGTTGGATCGCGTTCAAATTTT
>JAGMVL010001120.1:0-357376 GCA_019202695.1 Populus x sibirica
AAAAAATATTTTAAATTATAATCTTCACTAATCTCAAATACTCCTGTCATTTTTCCATGGATGAATCATGGTCATCTTAATCAATTCTTTCCCCCTTAACGTCAGTCCTTTGCATTTGAACATTTGAACCAGTGTTATAAAACCCAAGCAGGCTAGCTTACGGGGCTGACTTAAAAAATTTATATCATTTGAACTAGCATTATAAAACCCATGCAGGCTTACTGGCTTGATTTGAGATTTTTTCTTTAATGCTGGTTTCTTTTTTTAATTGTAAATATTTAAATCGCGTTATATAACTCAAGTAGGCTAAAAGATTGACATTGAACCTGGTTGGTTCAAGAAATAAATCATTCTCAATTGAAGAGAAAACAGTAATAAAATTGACTTGAGCACTCGTTGGAAAACCCGGTTGACTTGCAATCCAAGTAAAAAACCAAGTTTAAAGTTATTGATTCTTTTTTAGTTGAAATAATATTATTTTAGTTTTTTAAAAAAAAATTATAAAATTAACTCCGAGATAACTGTTCCTTGTGATTTAGACTTGGTTTTTAAGACAATGATTTGAACCCCAATTTCCAAATCAGTTCCATAAATTTTTGCACCTTGTGTTGCTTTTATTTGGAGAAAAAGGAGTGATTTTTTTGTGCTTTGATGGCCTAATATCTCCTTTAAACTCGTGCAAGCAGGAATTTCGCTGACACTGTAGGCTTCTCGTTCGTCTAATTGTACACTAGTCTAAAGTCTAAACGTGTTTTTAACGTGCTAAAATTCGACTTCTTCCTAGTTTTACCATTTTTTCACCAAACGCGTCCTTAATTTATTTATTTTTAGAAGCGAAACGACAATTCACGATGTCGTAATGCTATGGTAATCAAACTCCATGGCAACCCCGTAAAATATGTTAAACCCCAATGGCTTTTCTATGACCGACCCGATATTTTACACAGAAACGGACGTGTCAAACATGTAGAGACCAAAACCAACCAGGAAACCCTCCACTCTCTTCCTCGAAAACAAACACACCTTACCTCCGATCTCCACTCACACATTCTTCTCCACGTCATCAATCCCTCACCCACCCAATCTAACGGCCCACACCCCCAATAATTCCACACTAGCTCCTAACCCGGCCCCAAACCCTCCAACCCTGGCTGAGCCCCAGCCCCAAACCCTCGAGCCCAAACATCTACTCCTCCCTCTTTTAACCAATAAAAAACCACAGGGTCCACGGCTGCTTTTAAAAACAAACAGAGGAAGAGGAAGAGAAACAGAGAGTAGAAAATCAAGTGTTAGTCCTTTAGCTTCTATTTCTTTTAACACCCCCCCCTAAAAAAAAAAAAAAACCACATCACACAGCAAGAAAATCCTGCAGCCTCAGAAAAAAAATTTAGGGTTTTGTAGCTACTGAATCCGCTTTTGATCTAGAATGAAATTAGTTTGAGATTAAAAGGATGATTTGGTGATTATTGTGGCTAAACTTTTGATGGATGAGATCTGGGAAAGAGCAGTGGAGACAGCATTAGAGGGGCAAACAGATAACTTAGCGGTAAGAGCCCTAACCCCAGACGGTGCTGTTAAGTGTATACAAGGAAGATTACCAGCAGCTCCAAGTTTATTTGAAAAATTCGAGAATCTTCAACAACCTATCTATTGCAAGTATTGGCGTTTCAACGTTAGAGCAATTTCCTCGTCTTGGAAATCTAGAGAAATTAATTTTATCTGGATAATGAACTCTGGTGGATTAGAATTTCTGGTGGAAGCTGGACTCGATTCGTTCGGGATTTGGATTTGTCAAATAATAGGATTCAGTATATTGAAGATCTAGCACCTTTGGCTAGGTTAAGGTTGGTTTCGCTTTGATTTGCAAGGGAGAGTGTCTGGTTACGAGAGTCAAGGATTATCGGGCTAGGTTTTGGATTGATTAGTTCGTTGAAGTATTTGGATAAATGGATGCTGAGGGAGAATGAGAGACCGGAGTCTGATGATGAGGAGGAGGAGGAGGAGGAGGGAGGAGGATCCTGGGAGTGGTGAGGTTGATGGGGAGGGGGAAAGGCCGTTGGGGATGAATAACGGGCATAGTGGTTGGGGAAGGGATTGTTGATGTGGATGAGGAAGAGGAGAGCGAGGCGGATGAGGAGGAGGCAGAGACGGGGAGAGATGGTAATGGGGTTAGACAGAATGGGTTTCGGGTTGAGGTAGTGGACAGGAGGGGAGGAGGAGGGAGGGGAGGGGGAGGAGGGAGATGAGTTTGGGGAAGAGGAAATTGATGATGATGATGTGGTGGAAGTGCATGAGATTGGTGACGATAGTGACGAGGATGATGATGCTGTGGAGTATGAGGAGGAGGACGACGACGACGATGATGACAACGAAGATGATGATGAAGAAGACGAAGAGGGGGAGGAGGAGGAGGTGGATAATGATGAAGGGGATCTTGGTGAGCCGGAGAGTACAGGAAGATTAACGAGTACAGAAGGGGAGATGGATGGGCATGAGCATGGGGAGGATGATGGTGAAGAGGATGATAATGGAGAGACTGGTGAGGAGGAGCAAGTTGTTGAGGATGATGGAGAGTTGGATGATGAGGAAGATGGTGAGGAGGAGGTGAGATGCTCTGGAATCTTATGTTTACCTTATTTATTTATTTGCTTTATATGTTGTATGGTAGGATTAACTGTTTGATTGCTATTGTGATAAATTTGTAGACAAGATGGAAAGGCATGACCTCTGTTGAGGGCTTAAAGCCTTATTTTACTGCATATATATGCATGAGTCGGTACTTTTGGTCTATGGTATCTTTACTATTCGTTTTTTATCTGCCTCAGGCAGAAAATATGGGTTTTGAATGTATTTGCTATCATGTTTTATTTTACTGCTTTTGAATTTTGTCAGTAGTCAGGATACTTTTTCTTTGTTTTCATGGACAGCAGATTCATAGTCCTTGCCAATATGGGGGCGGATGGTAATCTGCAAAACAGATTATAACTTGAATTTTAATGAGGGATTGTTTACATCAAGAGATGAATTGAGTGACATCAGGAAATTTAGATTTTTGGTTTAATGGCATGTCCTCAAAATTTTGGGGAATTCGGTGATCTTTTGAGGATAAGGTCATATTTTATGATCTGAGTATTTTTAGGAAAGACTTGAGAGGAATAAAAGAAACTGTGAAATGTTTAGGAAGGAGGAGGGAAAAGGTGAAGATGGTCTTTTAGTTTGTGGTATGGTTCACCAATTATATTTTGTTGTGGCTTTCTTTTCTTGCTGTTGGAAATGCTATTGCCAGGTCTTTGGTACTGATTTGGGAAGACTGTTTTACTTGGCATGTGGAATTTCTTACCCTTCCTAACTCGATGTAGGACTGATTCGGCTGGTTTGTGTTCTCTAAATGTGGTTTTTATAGCATGTGATTAGTATGTCACTGATGTTTTTTTTTTGTTAAGCTTGCATCCCTGCTTTATTATGTCCTATTTGTTAGTATTAACAATGTATAGATAAAGTGTTTTACTTGATTTCTGTTATGGTAAATATTAAATAGGGATTATTCTTTTAGTTCATCTTCTGATCTTGTTTTGCTCTGGTGTGTATGTGTGAGTATGCGATTGTAGATTATTTTTCTTCCAGAGCCTTTTCAGTAATTTGGAACTCGGACTAATCTTATTCAAACAACCTGAAAATGAGTCCAAATACATTTCCTTGGCATTTTCAAGTACTCGTATGATTTGTTGTTTTAAATGTGGATGCTTTTTCCAATTTCTATAATGGTAGTGATATTCTTGTTTTCTGATAGAATTTCTTATTGCAATGGCAGGATGAAGACTCCGATGAAGGGTACTTGGTTCAACCAGTGGGGCAGGCAGAAGTTCATCATGATACTGGAGGCAGTGACTTGGAGCCAGGGAATGAGGAAGATGATCCTGAAGGGGAGGAAGAAGTTGATGATGATGATGATGAATTGCAGATGTTACCATCATCCTCACACCTTAAGAGGAAGAGAGATGAAGACGAGGAGGAAGATGGTGAGGAGGAGGAGGAGGATGATGATGAGGAGGATGTTGTTGAATATACAAAGTCATCATCGAAGAAGCACCATTAGCTCTTCTTCAATCTCCTGGGTAAAGATGTTTTGTTTGTGTCGTGAAGCATGGAAAAAAGAGGAACTTGTTAGATAGACTGGTTGTAGTCTGCTAGTGATTTTGGGTATTTCCCGCGTGGACATACATATTTAGGTGAAGGAATTTATATCTTGGGTGGCATGTTGTTAGATTCAAAAGGTTGTTAGCATCGTCCCGCTTCTTCCCATTTCCTATATAGCCGTTAGTCTTTGTCAATTCAAATGACAGTTATGAAGGAGGGTTTCACCGCCCATTCTTCAGCTCCCTCCCTCCCAGGGGTCTGTTTCTAAATGGAGGGACAAAAGAGAGAAAGACTAGGTCCCCCCCCTGCCTGGGCCAAAGCTTGTTATAAAATTGCCTGGTAGAAACGCTTGTAGATAGACTTCCTTCTTCCCTCTCTGCTTCATTCAATCAAATGATGGGCTTTTGAAGAATTCTTTTTACTCCTTGCTACTTGTCTCCGTGTAATTGGCCAGACATTTGCTTTTATTTATCAGCAGCTGTGGAGGCCATGTGTCCACTTGAGAGCTCAATCTCAAAGAAATCAATTCAGCATCATCTTCACCACCAGCTCTAAAATGCGCGCGCGCGCACACGGAAAAAAAAAACACCTTGAATCACGTGACGTGGGACCTGGTATATTATTTGGCTAGTAGGAGCAGGTGCATCATGTGAATCTGATCAGGCGGTATTAAAGTTTTTGACACTTCCTCTTCTCTCTTGAGATTGGACTGTCATTTTGCTTGCATCAGGTGCTTCGGACACAGGTGAACCCAAACAACTAGTAGTAGAGAAAGTAATTGAGCCAGCCAACCCTAGTTTTTCTCTAGCTTTTAGCCCAGGCCAAGCCGAGGCTGAGGCTTTGAAAGACTTGACCGGCTGCGGCTCCGGGCCCTCAGTGAAGAAGTGGACATGTCTCTATCTTGTTGGTTTTCCCCAAATTAACTTAGTTCAAAAATCAGAGAATAATAAAAGAATATCAGGGACTTTTTTTTTTTAATTCAGTGAATGAGATATATAATTCCCTTAAACTTCCATTAGAGCATTGACGGTCCAGATCTCTTGTGCAGTTGTCCTGATCAAAAGGGTACTTCAAACGAATGGTTAAAATCCTTTGTTGTTGACATAAATACGGATAAGGTAGCCTGAACTCAAGCCTGCCCTTATTTCTCACAAGGAAGTTTAATTGGTTGGCCCTTTGCCGAATTTGAGCTGGAAAAAAACAAGAAACAGCTCCAAATTGGACGTCAAAGATGTTGCTCTTATCACCATCGTCTGCCTCGCTATTGTCACCGCAAAGTCGCAGCTACCATGTCAACAGCAGAAGTACAAGACCGCACCGGCCACTCAAGGTTGTCGGCATGGCAAAGGAGACCACTGATGGTGGCAATGGCATCATAGAGAAAGTTGCAATAGTCGGCGGGTTAGTCTCCACCCCAGTAATCGCCTGGTCTCTCTACACCCTCAAGACAACAGGGTGTGGCCTCCCTCCTGGACCAGGAGGTTCAATAGGAGCACTGGAAGGTGTAAGTTACCTGGTTGTTGTCGGAATTATAGGCTGGTCCTTGTACACCAAGACCAAAAGTGGCTCTGGTCTGCCTACCGGACCTTTTGGGTTGTTGGGAGCTGTAGAAGGTCTGTCATACCTGTCATTGCTTGCCATTTTAGTCGTCTTTGGATTGCAATTCTTTGAGAAGGGTTCCATTCCAGGGCCTCTTCCAAGTGATCAGTGCTTTGGTTGAGGACTCCCTCTAGAGGATGACGTGGTTAATTAGGGCCACCACAATTCTATCTTTGTTCTTTCTGTGCGTGGCCATGGTTCATTGGAATTTCTGAACAATATTTTCCCGGCACAGATCAGTATATTCACATGCATCTGTCTCTACCTGTGCGTTTTTAGTGACTTCTAAGTCAAGAGTTTTTGTTCTGTACACGTGTTTACGAATAGTGATTTTGCTGGCTCAGTTGCGACCATCATATAGTAGTATTCTCTATCTTTTTCTCTGTATAAATAACCGTAACCTTTATAGACTGTAGAGGGGGGAAATTAAAGGTCAGCGAATTGGAGAACACCAAATAAGAGCTGACAAATCCCTAGCACGTATCGCTCTGTTCCACCATAGATGATCTTACCTTTTGAGATACTTAGCTTAAGTGACAAGTGATTTGGCACCATCTCTGATACATATCTACGCTGGGTTTAAATCCCAGTTAATGTTAGATAGAAAGAAAGAGAAATTTTCCCTGCTCAAAATTCGATCAAGAGAAGATGGACTGCTCTTCCATGGACGGTGTCCGAAATACAACCATGGTTATTCAAATCTGTGGGTTACAACATGGGAGCTAATTTAATAAAAAAAAAAATATTATTTTAATATATTTTAAAACTAAAAATATTTTAAAAAACAATCATAATTATACTTCCAAACATAAAATAAATAGCTACATATTAATAAAAAACAAATTGAAAGGATCAAAATAACATTGATTTTAAAATAAATAATTAAAAAATTAACAAGTTTTCACTGGATAAAAGATAAATCAAGGTTTTTAATGGAGTGACACTAAATCAAATCCCAAAAAATTTATTTAACCTGACCCATTTTAAGTGTTTGAGTCAATCGGGTTTTGTATATAGTGAATAAAACAATTTTTTTTGGGTTATTATTTGGAAACGCGGTTCAATCTATGATCTTTAATTTTTATTTAAAATTAATATTTTTAAACTATTTTAATATATTAATATTTTAAAAAAAATTAAAATAAAAAATATTATTTTAATATATTTCTGAATAAAAAACAACCATAATTACACTTCTAAATAAACGATAAGCCTAAAGCAATTGAAGATTCACATGCGTTTTTTTTTTCATTCTCTGGAACGGTTCCCATCATGTTATAGTTTAGTAAATTTTAGGCATGATATTTGATTGAAGTGTCAATTTTTGTCCTAAAATTAATGGATTATGAAAATGCTATCAAGTATGAAGCACCTAAAAGTTAAAATAAGATATTCTAAACCATTAATCAATTTCCTTTTGACTTTTTTTTTGCTTTCTTTTTGACAAATTGATCAATACAATGCCATTAATTTTGGATACGAAAACGTCTCCTCTGTTTTTACTCCAAATTTAACACCTAATATTTTTTTTCAGTAGACTCAAAATACTTAAACAAAATGTTTTTTAATTAAAAATATATTAAAATATTATTGATAAACACCTAAAAATTATTATTTTAATATTTTTTAAATAAAAAATAATTTAAAATTATTTTTAAAAACAAGTTGAAACAAACAAGTTTTTACTCAAAAAATTTTCATCTAACAATGAAAGTAATTTGAGCCACTAGATTTTTTTTTTGCATAAAAAAATATTGAATTTGAATCCAAATTAAGAAAAAATTTAGCATAATTAAGATATAACACCCATTTCAAGTAGGTACATTATGTCGTTGTTGCTTCATCATCATTATACTGTGATCGTTTCACCAGACTTTGACTTTTTCTTAAAAATATTCTTTAATATTCTTCATGTTTCTAGGGCGGGGGTTAGTTAAAAATAACTTTTAACTTAATCAAAAATCGATTTTTTTTTTACTCTTGGATTCTGGCTAATAGAGCCTGTTTGTTTTCGTGTTTGCTCCTACTTTTAAAATAAATCATGAAAAACAAATGTTTAGTAACGAATAAAACTTTATTTACTGTTTATGGGCCCTATCATTATTTGCGTTGAAAACGCAGAATCACTGAAAGTTGTACAATGCAAAGCTTCTTCATGCGGTGGAGAGTGTCTCCACTATTCCGGCCGGACCGGATCCGATCCAAAGCTAAATGCATTGAATCGTCCGACCCATTAAAATAAAATAAAATTTTATTTTTTTTTTAATTGTATTTTATTCAAAAAACTAGTGTTTAACATTATTCAATGACACTCCATAAATTAGACAGAGATCGCTTGATGACGTAACATTTGCAGAATTTGATCGCAATCCCAATTTTGTTCCTGATTATATTTTACCTAATGTTGTTGCGCGCTTAAGAAACCAACGAAACTGTAGTCCTTGCCGGATGCATTTCGTACGTGATGGAATTGTAAAAAGTTAATGGAACAATAAAAAATATTTTATATAAAGTATTATTTATTTCATCAATGTAATAGCAGTAGTTAAATCTATAATATTTAAATTAAAAACCTTCAATATTAATATATATATTTTAAAATTATTTTATAACCTCAATTTAAAAAGTATTTTTAACCAGACACATTAAACTACTTTTTGTTCAACCTCAATTTCAATCACAGTTTTAACCAAACATATATAAATACCAAACCAACCTCAACTAAAATATTTTTTATAAAACAATTTTTTTCAAACTACAACTATAAAAACTACCACAATAACATACACACTAATTAAGGTTTCTCTAGGTAAAAAAAAAGAAAAAAAGAAAAGAAGAAGAAGTGCCTTTTCCGACTCCATTACAGGCTCCTAAACCAAATCAAGAACAGTGCTATTCCTGCTGCAGAATACCAAACAATAACTACCCAAACACACTAAAAAAACACAACAACTTCCAAGGAAAGCTGTAGTCTTTTTCAAACCTTTTTTATAGCCCCCAACAAGAAATTAAAAACCCTTTAACAAGTTTCTACGCTCTGTAACACTGGTAACGATTTCTCTCTGTACTACTGCACTGAATCATAATTAATCATTCGCAACACTCTTAAACTACTTATATGATCATTTATTAATTAGACGAATCATGATTGCGCTTATTAGTTTTGTGTGTTTTTCTCTCTCGCATAATATCTGTTTGGTTGCTGAGAATGTGGAGAGAGAAAATTGAAGATTTCGAGGTTTTTTTTGTTAAGAAATGTTGGTGACAAAACAGAGCCTTTTAAAGTAGCAAGCATCGCGATTGTGTTGGATTTTCTAGTCTTTTCTTTGCTGGGTTTTTTATTTTATGGATTTTTCTCGCTTTATGGTTAATGGGGTTTGCTTTAATATTTTAGAGTAAATTGAAATTCTTTGTTATTGCTATTTTCGATTGCTGGTGGGTTTTTTAGCTTTGACTTTTGAGTGATAGTTTTTTTGGTGGACTATGAATAAAAGGCTAGGGTTACATTGTCAGGCTTTTGCAACTGAGATGTAAATGTGTTTTGAAATTTGACCTGAAACCGTATTTTTTTGTCATTCTGAATGGAATGGTTGGGTGAACTTGAGTAACCTCTAGTTGATCATAAATTTACGGAAGCCAATTTGAATTGTGTGTGCGCTCCTACGTGCCCATGACGGATTTGTTATATGCGTGTTTGATAAAATTTGAGGTTTTGTATGGTTCATTAAGTGGATTAAAATTTCTGTTTGCAGGTAAAATGGATCGAGGAAAGAAATCAAGTAAGCTCCTTGCAAACAAGAATAGCAAGAACCACATGGATTTACAAGATATTATCAGGGAGAGTGCCCTTCCTTTCCTTCCGGCCAAATCTCTTCATCGATGCACTGGTGTCTGTCGGGAGTGGAAGCTTCAGATCTCGACTCCTTTCTTTGCCCACAACCAGTCATATTCTTTCCGTGATGTATCAGGCTTCTTTTGTCAATCCCCATCAGGCACACCGTCATTTGTTTCCCTCAATCGAATGGCCTATGGTGTTCCAGACCCTTCTTTGAAGTTTTTGCCTGAACCAGTTGATATCAGGTGTTCTTCCAATGGACTACTCTGTTGCCAGGGTCGCACTGGATATCAGGCATACTACATCTGCAATCCTGTTACCCAAAAATGGAAGAAACTCCCAGAACCTACTGCTAATCATGGGACTGATCCTGCTGTTGTGCTAGTCTTTGAGCCATCATTACTGAACTTTGTTGCTGAATACAAGCTGGTTGTTGCTTTTGCATCTGATCTTGACGGATTTGAATTTGAGATCTATTCATCTACAGATGGATTTTGGAGAATTTCTGCTGAGATTTCCTTTGGCAAGATGAAACTCCTTCCGAGGACAGGTGTTCATGTCAATGGCGTTGTTTATTGGAGTTCTAGCATGGGTCGGATATTTTCTTTTGATCTCTCTTGTGAGCGATCAACATTCATCTATAACAATGGATGTAGTTCCTTAGGTGCGGTGAATGGGAAGCTTCATACTGCTTGTGTGCAAGGTTCGAAATTATCCGTAAATGAGCTGTCCAATGCGTACGCAAACACGATGCAGATGAATAGCAGTACAAAAACATGGCAGGCGAAGCATGCTGTAACTCTAAACTTTCCAGTACCTGATCTGTATCCCCGTTCCTACGATAAAGAAACTGTGTTGTTTTTAGGTGGTGACATGGTGGTGATGCGGTTTGAGAAAAAACTTATTTCTTATAACATGAAGACTAAAGAATTCACAGAAGTCTTCACTGAAGAGGATACTTATTCCAGGATGGTTCCCTATGTGAATAGCCTTGTTGAGATATAGGTAGCCCCTCGTCTAAGTTGTATCGTCATTTCTAGTACTTTTTGGCCATAACTTTAAATCATGGTTTGGAACTTTGACTTGTTCTTTTCTTCTGGACATATTTGTGTGGGGTGCTAGTAATAGGTTTGTATTCTCCTGGTTTCTGTGTGGATTTGAAAATTCCGGGAACGACTTGATTGTCTTTTATCGTATTCATAAATGAATAATTACATGAATATTACTGTTCGACTTCCAGAAGTGGCTTTTCTGGTGATTGGAATAAGGAAGAAACCAAACTCCACCATGACATCTTAAAATTCTTGATATTGCTTGGCACTTGCATTTGGATCCTTAGACTTGGAGGCCGGAGGGAGCGGTTGCGTTTGCAGTTTGGTACAAAAATGCGGGCAGCCGCTCCACCGAACACACACTTAGAGTGTTATTATAATTGCTTTTTAAAGTATTTTTAATATCAATACATTAAAATAATTTTAAAAAATTTTTTTTAATTTTTTTAAAATATTTTTAAAACACAAAAATAAATATTACCTACTTGTAATTAAACATTTATTATGCTACTTAGCATTGAATACGCTTCGCGGATAATTTCAATTTCAATGAGTGTTTGTTCATTTACATGGTAAGCTTTTACAATATTCCCACATAAAATACATTTGACATTTTTTTAAAAAAAACTTATAAGGCTTACTAAAAAAACTAAATCTCATCTGTGAGAAACATTGTAACCTGTGTCTGATTTCATTGTGGACTCTCAACGTTAAAAATTCATTGTCTTCTCGCTCGTTTCCTCATAATTTTGGCTGAACAAGCAGGGTCTGTGAAGCTCAGGTTTGATGACCTTTTTTCCCACTTGCATTGTAGTCTTCTAGGCGCACCGTCCTCTTATAGAAGTGGCTTTGGTGCATCAAAGCTGGTGAGGAGGATTTGTTGATGTTTGCTGTTCGTGGCTCGGCTCTTCTTTTATTTCAGGCTCATCTGCTGCCTCCAGACTTTTTTCACTTGGGGCATGGCTCTTTTGTTAGATGGGTGAGTGGGCATGTCATCACAGTGCACACTCGCTAGACATGTCCTTTCTCTTCTCCTTGGCGTTTTGGAGGCTGGGTGTTTCTGTCATGGGTTACATTGGAAGGGTTGCGGATTTTGATTGTGGCGTGAAAATATATATATTTTTTTAATTTTATTTTTTTATATTAGTTTTATTTAGAATTTAACTTGGTATTTTATTTTATTTTTTCTTGATACGGGATCTTGCAGTATCAAGAAAAACTTTTAGTGTTTGGTTGATACATTGTTTTGCAATAGAATAAAAATTTTCTAATTAGAAAAATAAGTGTTAAAGAATCAAAATAGATAAATAAACAAGGACTCGGTTCTTTTTTTTCTTTGTTGCTTTTTTATTAGATTTTTTTTTAATTTTTACCAAACAATATTGAGTTGTTTAAGATTTGAGCTTCGTTGTTTTATTCAATTTATTTTTTATGAAATTATCTCGGTCTCATGACCAGGCCATGTATTTAGCAAAGTGACTCAAGTGGACTTGAGTTAGCTTTTTTATTCTTTTTATTTATTTTAATTTTGTTCTTCAATATTTTATTCACTATGAATTAAGATTTGAGATTTTTTTATATTGTTTTCTACGGGGTTATCACGCTTTTATTTAATTTTTGTTTTGTCATTAAATATTGAGAAAATATATTTTTATAATATTGGCAAACATTCATTTTCTGAGTTGATCATTGTATATATATATTTTAGTTTTATTTACTGTAGTTGCTTTTTTTAATTATATTATTAAATTATTCATGTTTATTGAGCCAATTTGAGTCAATAATCCTGAGTTTTGAGATTTTCTTGCTTCTTAAAACACGCTAACATTGCCTCAACATTTTTTTTATGTTTGAAAAAAATTACCCCAGTCCCCGATTCGCAGCACACCAATATAGTCATTACTACTTTCAATTCTCAAATCTAGGTAGACTTTTTATTTTCAAATTAGTATACTTTTGCTCAAAATGTTTCTTAAATTGCATTTAATTAGTGTTGTATGATAAAAGATACAAATACAGAAGACACAAAAACATATTTAATAATAAAAACGGAGATAAAAACAAAATAAATCTTCTCTAAAATATTTTTGGAATGAATAAAGTATAAAAAGACATTTCTTCTATATCTCATAATTCTCATTGTCTCCATCATTTTTATCCGGATATAGTAATGAAATGCAATTTAAATATGATGAGTGGTTGAGATGTGAAATGATCTGAGTTAAATGTAGAGTAAGGGAAGAAGAGAATGACGAAGAGGAACCTTTAATTAGTTAAATGTGTTTCAGATTTGTTTTTGGCTTCCAGCACATAATTTTTGGTGATCAAATTCGTATCACACCAGTTTATTGTCCAGTGCCCTGCTGCGGGCTGAATTATTTTTATAAAAAAAATATAAAAATTAATGGTAAGAATACAGGGATCTTTTGGTAATGCTATTAGACTCGGATAAGTTGGTAAATTTAAAAAAAAATTGACTCGGCTTTTTATCTAGCACAAGTTTCTAATTAAACCATACAAGAACTAGCCGATGTGAATAGGCTCATTTAATGGGTTAAAAGAAAATTCAAATGACTGGAAAATGCATGGATCAACTTATAAAAAAACAAAGATAATTTTTTTAAAAAAAAATATTGAGACGATACATATTGGATGACCTCGGTCACACACGACTCAATTCATGAACTTAGCAGGGTTTGATAACTTTCTTTTAAAAATATTTTTTACTTAATTATATGATAAAAATTAGATGCTTGCAATTTTGAGCATCAATCCTAAAATAAATGTTTGTTCAAGACCGTGATAACCCTAAACAAAGCAGAAAAAAAAATCATTTATGAAGTCTATTTCCCAACCAATTTAATATAAAAATATATAATATTTTTTTATTATCATCAACATTAAATAAAAGACTAAATTGACCCTAAGATGATGATTAAGCCCATGAAAGTCAAGCTTTAAAAGTGATTTTTATTTTTAAAAAAACTTAGACCCAAGTTTAGTGTTGTTTTGCATTTTTGGTTATTATAGCAACTTAACTTTGCAAAAAAAAAAAAGCAGCATTAACCTCGATCAATTAAAAAAATGACTAATCCATAATAATTGAAGGAGGACGAGTATAAAAGTCATTATAGTAAAAACCGGTAGATTTACTATTTCAGCGCATACTAATTGATTGAAACGAATCTTCTAAAACTAGGTTAATATTTCAAATTTCAAACACGTGAAATTGAAAACCCGAGTTGAATAAAGAATTTCAATTGTTAATCAACTTAATGCTAAATGATAAAATTAGAAAAAAAATTCAAATTAAAAAACTAACCAATGAAAAAAAAAGCATCAAATATGAAAGGAGAAAAAAAAATAAAAAGGTGAAATTGAAAAAAAAATAAAAAACTATCTTAAATAATAAAAAAATAAATCAAAAGAATGAGGATCATATTTGATTGACAAATAAACTAAAAGAGGATGTGGTTGAAAACAAAATAAATTTTGAGAAATGAATTAAAATAAAACAAATACAAATCAAAAGAAAAATAACTTGAAAGGTTGATACAAATATATGGAGGGCCAAACACGAATTTTTAGGAGGAAAGAGAAAAAAAAAAGATTTTGGCGATGCATCAAAGATCCAACAACTACATGCGTCACACATGGAGAAAAAGAAAGCCAAGACGAATCGAATGACGCAAGCGACATAATATTTTTGACATTGGAGTTAGCCGCGCTCGTCAACAACTTTTTTTATTTTTTTAAATACCACTCTATCCTTAAGACCCAAACATTATTACAAAAAAAAAATTGAAATTACTAATTAGCCCCTCAAGTCAAGCTTTTGAAAATTTAAATCCAATGGTAATGGAGTAATTATATTATAACAAAAAAGTGAAATACCCAAAAAAAAACCATAGACCATAGTTAAATAATTATTTGCTTTTAAAGGTAACAAAGGCATTTTATTGTGCAGAAGAATAATGAAAAGACAAATATATTTGCTTAACAATTCAAGAATGACAAATGAACCAAAAGAAAAGACCATTTTACTCCTAAAAAGCTAGTATATTGAGAGGTTTTTCAAGAGTAAAATTGTCAATTCATTATTACAATCTACAATAATTAAAGTCATATATATTCAATGATTTTTTTTTAAAATGTTTTAGCTTTCTATTTAATTTTCCAAGTCCAAGAGCCTCCATGTGAGTTTTTTTTTTATAAAAAAATAACAACTCAATAATGTATTTTGACATTTCTTTTGACTACAAAATGAAAGAAGTCTTGGGATATGCATGCCTATTATAACAAATAAAATGATATAATAATAAGCTCATATAAAAAGAATATTTATGAATGTGATACTGATTATTTTTTAAAATATTTTTTATTTTGAAATATATTAAAATAATATTTTTTTATTTTAAAAAAATTATTTTTAATTCCAACATATCAAAAATAAATTTTCAATTTAAACCATCGACCATTTAAAAAAAGTTGTAAAAGCAACCATATTCATGCTCTCTAGTTAGTTAAGCCCCTTAACTATAATAGCCAGCTAATATAACTTTTACATGCAATATTGTTGCCCCTCGAAACTTATTTTAGCTTTGTAAACAATCACATATTCCCCACACCATAGCCTGACGTGGCATGATCTCGAGGCCGAAGCCACGTTGACCAATGTGCCTATCGCCATCCAAAGTCGCCGAAGCCACGTTGACCTATGTGCCTATCGCCATCCAAATTCTCACGGCGTCATCTCCACGCTAGAAAACTTGTAGCTCAAGGTACGACCTCGACCTCCAGAGCTTGACTCGAGTCAATCAAAAGATTCCACGTGTCTATTGGACTCTTTCCCCTCGATAAACCCTCAAATACCACGTAATTTCTCTGCAAACTCCAGGCAACTTCCAGTTTTCCTTTCCAGAGACACTCCCTGCCCGCTCTCTCTCTCACACAAATAAAAATCAATCGAGCAATCAAATTCGCCATTTTTAAGGTTTTGAAAGGTAAAAACTATCCTTCTCTCTTTGTTATTTCCACAATTATATTAACTCGATTCATCTTTGCTTCCAAGGTCAACTCTTCTCTGTTTTGTGATTTTTTTAGTGATTTTTCGTGAATTTTGTTTTAGATTTTGTGTGTGGTTTTTTTAGTGTTTCAAAGAAATCATGTTATTTTTTTCTTTTATTTTTTTTACTATTTTACACTAACTATTTTTTGGTTCTCGTTTTCTATAGTGATCTTGTTTTTGCTTGGTGTACAATTTGAAAAAAATGCGACTCTCTTTTTCCATTTTGTGTGTGGTTTCGTGTTAGGGTTTTGAAAGAAATCGATTTCTGTTTTCTTTTATTGAGATTCTAGTTTGTGTGCGACTTCTTTCTTGTTCTAGATGCTCTGTTTCTTTTTTTTTTCCTCGTAAAACGTTACTTTTTCTTTCGTTTTTTTTGGTTTGTGATCAGTTCGACTCTTTTGTTTATGATTATTTTTTCATTGGTGTGTAATGTGAAAGTGTGATACACACACATTAAGGGTTTAATCAATACTGTTCTTTTGGGTTTCAAAGACTTTGTAATACTACTTTACTTGGTAAGTTCTGTTCTTTGGCGTTTTACTTGCTCTGTTCTTTTCTTATTTTATCTTTCCTTTGCAGATTTTTTGCTTTTATGGGTTTTCTTTTTAGAGTTTTAGGGTTTTTATGATGGGTTTTGTTTCTTGATTTTTTGTTTTTTGTATGTTATTATCTGTTTGGATTCTGGGAAAGAAAAGAAAAGCAAAGAAATGAAAACAGGTGAACGGGAAAGAAATGACAAAAATTGAAATTTGAGTCTGTAACGTGATTAGTTGAACAATGAAAGGAATCTCGGGATTCAAGAAAGCAATTGTGATAATTCGTAGGAGTTTCTTGATATGATTTGTGAATGTATGTGAAGTTATTTTTCACTTTTTTGACTGATTTTGTTTCCTTGATAGTACTTCAAGATGATAAGTTCATTTTCTCCTTATTTTAATTTGCTTAGTTGTGATGAAAGGCAATAAATTGGAGTTATGTCGGCTGCCTCTCCGTCACCTTTCTATTCTATATTAAGAAACAAAAATCAAGAATCCCTGATCAACTGTGATGATCTTATTTTCTTTCAATTTTCTTTCATTTTGTTAATGGGTCACGGAAAGGTGTTTAAAGCGTTAATTAGCAAATGATGGTAACAGAAAAGAATATTGGATAATTAAATTTGCAATGATTTGCTAAACTGTTATTTGGGATTTTAAATTAAAGGCATGCTAATAGAAGTTCTTCTGAAGTGCATCACTGTTTCCAATTTCTGTTATTGGATGAGAAGTTTGAAGATTTTTTAAAATTTTGCTGTCTTTTGATATGCTCAACTCAGAAGGAAGTTTTGGAATTCGTAAGCAAGTTATTGATGATGTTTAACTCAAGGTCTGGCCGTGATGAGAAAAAACACGAAAACCTATGAAATTAGACCCTCTTTGTATTGAAGAATGAAAAGTTCTTATATTTTTGGTATCGTTTATATTTATGAATGTATATGTTATTTGTTTCTTCCTTTTTCGTAAAACTGATTGGCTGCTTCATTTGATCATAGATAATGGCTGATTTGGAGGAATACCAAATGGAAGAAATTGATGATGGCCCCATCCTTCCAGATGAAGTAGATCCATTTGAAGGAAGCTTGGGATGGAACATCAGTATCTCATCTCTCATGTTAGAAGATGAGGGCACACATGACATGGTATGTTCCGTTGAGCTTATTATTAGATGTAATGTTAATGTCTTGATGACAATTGCGTGGTTTCTGTTTTGTCACTTTTCTATTGGTTTCTGTTTTCTTAAGAAAGTTAACACTGCCTTGGCTAGAAACAGGCCTTTAAACTAGTTTGGAGACATAGTTAGAAACAGTGTAGCTTACTTCAGACTCAAGTATTTCGGGCTCAGTATCTATTTGAAATAGTGCATTGTCATTGTCATGACCCTCGATTTGAGGGATGGTGATAGCATTCCTTTTTCTTTTCTTTTCTTTTTTTCTTTTTTTTTGTCAGAAGTAATTGGACATGTGATCAGTTTAGCTAATTTTTATATAAATCTCTGAAATGCATGTGGGGGCAATGTAATGGAGACAAGGAGTAATCTTTCATGTGATCTAAAACCTTGCTTCCCTTTCCATGTTAGATTTAGATAGTATTTGTTAATGTGATAATGGATTGATTTTTAAAATGTTTTTTGTTTGAAAATAAATTATTATTTTTTTATTTTTTAAAATTATTTTTGACATCAACAATCAAAACGATTTAAAAATATAAAAAAATTAATTTAAAGAAGAAAAAATTGAAAAGCTCGGTAACACCTCAATAACAATCAGACTCTTATATGATTACATTACTTGAGCCTTGTGGTCCCTCCTGATCCTGACACGTGTCTCTTCATTTATGCTTAATTGTTACAAAAAAAAAGGCTTTCTTTTGTATATTGCTTGTCGTTTTGGTGGTTTTATGGAGACTAGATATTAATTCAGCTTTTCCATCTTCATTCGCAAATCCTTTCATAACTGTTCTTTTCTTTGTTTGCAGATTCCAACTTATTCATACAAGTCCAGTTCTTACAAGAGTTCAGAAAGCTGTGCTAAATTTCCTGGTCACATAAAGCAGGAGGACATAAAAATTGAAGATGTTGTTAGGCAGTATGCTCTTTGTTTCCTTCCAGCCAAGTCAATATGCAGGTTCAAGACTGTTTCTAAAGAGTGGCTTAAGTGGATAGACAGTCCTTTTTTTTCCCACAAGCAGACCAACCACTTCAAGCATGTTTCTGGTCTTTTCTGTCAGTTTCCTGGCGAGAGTCCCTCCTTCATATCATTCAATCCAGTTGCTTATGGCGTTTCTAGCCCCACTCTCCGTTTCTTGCCTGAACCTATTGATGTCCGAACCTCTTGCAATGGATTACTTGGCTGCCAAAGCCGCCTTGGAGATAATGCTTACTACATTTGCAACCCCGTGACTAAGGAATGGAGGGTGGTTCCAAAGCCAACTTTATATCATGGACCTGAAACAGCCATAGCACTTGCCTTTGAACCTGATGCACTCAAATTTGGAGCGCAATATGAGCTTGTCTGTGCAGTCACTCTACCAGATAGGGCAGCTCTTCTGTTTGAAATATACTCTTCAAGGACAAACTCTTGGAGAGTATGCACAGCTATGTGCTTGGAGCTGGATGCTCTGCCTCTTAATGGCGATGGTTTCTACATCAGAGGATTTGTCTTTTGGGAAACCCAATCAGGTGCAGTTCTGGGTTTCGATTTGAAGGAGGAAGAGTATGGAATTCTCGGTCTCCCACCTAGCAGCAACCCGACAGGTGCTTTGACAGAGTTGCGGGGGGAGTTGTGCTACCTTCTGCCTCACAAAGAAGATGACGCATGGTCAATTGAGGTCTACGGAAATATGGACATGAGCCTGAGGCGTGTAATTCCTCTTCATTCTGAGGTTTTGGGTCATCTTGTAGATGGACAGTGCCGGGCTTTGGCATTTGTGAATGATGACACAATGATCATTGCTCTTGGGATGAAAGTGATTGCCTATCATGTAAGAGCACATAAGATGGAACGGGTAAGTGATGCCAGGACTGATGGTTTTGTGAAGTATTTGCCATACGTGAACAGCCTTGCACCCGTGGGCCCTTTCATGCGCGACACAACTTTGTATCCGTGAGATTTCCACAAAGACTCTCTGAACCTGGATTGCTGATTCCAGGATGGATGTCTCAGGACTATCGACTATTAATATTCTTTCTGTTTTTGTGAATTATCAGACATGACTTCTGCTCAAACCGAGAATACGGTGGAAGCTAAACATAGAATTTCCTTTTGAATTCCAATTCTTCCGTGGGATATTTTGACCTTGTGCTGGAGCTTTCAAAGCACGATTGAATGATGCAAATGATTTTCTTTTTTGATCTGCTGTCACTGTTGTGAAGGGTTAAACTTGTGAATTCAAGCTAGTTATGATGGAATTTCATAAATGCTATCACCTTCCATTTTTCATACGCGTTCTGTTATGGTTACTGATTGCCTTAATCTTTGATGATGCCCTTTTGCAAATCGTTGAGTTTTGTTATTTGATAGAAAAGAACGAACGCAAAAAGAAAGGTGTAACCATATGTTTGTTTCTAGGGAAAGAAAGCTAAGAGATTTTCCTGACGGAAGTTCAGCGATTATCCTGAAATTGTTTTCTGGAGTTCCTGTGGGCTTCAAAGTTGAAAGATTGGTTCGTTGTCTTTACATGTACCTTTTCTAATCATGTAATGCATTTATACCTTTTTTTTGTAACTACAAAGCAGCAGCAGCATCGGCTAGAGTTTTATTGAACGCACCTCAATACTAGTACTTCGTATCTCGCATCGACTGCTAATTCAATGCTTGGCTTCCTATAGATTTAATAAACGATGACAGGGTATGAAGCAAATTCCTATATATCTTCGGGGAAAATCATGGCCGGAATGATCTCACAAGTCATATAGCAACTACAATTCCAAAGGCTCCCATGAAAAGTAGCTGCCTACAGGATATCGTGCTTTGCTGATTTTGCTAGAATGAGTTTTCACCAAATGCGTGCCTTGTTATTCTTGGACTTCATTTATTTTTTATTTTATAATTAATCATGCTTCTGCTTGGATCAACTGTAGCTTATCAAAATGTTTTGTCTCCGACGTTGTGCTTCTTACAAGTGTGAAGACAAGCATTAATCAAGAAATGGTAAAAAAAAAAAAAAAAAAAAAAGGTGGCAGAGACAATAGGAGAGAGAGAGAGAGAGAGAGGTCCACCTTTGTAGGAGGTTTACAGGTATCTACCATGCAACCCCTTTTCCTTCTCTTTTCTTTGAGATCCTACCCATCTTCTTCATTCAGGTAATTTTTTTTCCAGTTTGTAATATCATTCTCCATTCACTGGAATTGCAAGTTTGCGACAAAAAAAAAAACACATCATGAAATTACAGGGGGGTCATTAAAGGAAATGTTAGAAATTAAATGCCATAATTCCATCAGATCTGATCATAGGAAATGAGAAATAGTGAGGCCTCTAAATTGGAGTCGTTTTGAAGACATGAAGGTGCATGCTTGAAGGAGAATATTTATGATCATGCTTTGTCGGAGCAGCCTAATAATACTATACTACCAAAAATAAACATCCTTGTTCTGTTTTGTTATAGTTCTTATGTTAGAATATATGTTTTGATTCATCTCTTGATTGCTTCTGATCCTGTCATTAATATTTTCAGGGATCCTAAAATCTTGAGACGAGCAGTCTGGGGGATTCGTGGAGTTTCCGGCGTGTAACGCTAAATAACCTTTTGGCCGGAAGTTCTTCATGAGATAAAGACAAAAACAAGAATGTCTTCAACCCCTGATGCTCCCTCGCCAGATTCTGGCTCCCCCCCTCCTCCACCAGCGTCACCACCACCTGAGAATTCAACATCTGCACCCCCACCTCAATCGGATACTCCACCACCAGATACATCATCTCCTCCTCCACCATCTCCACCACCTCCACCAGCGTCACCACCACCTGAGAATTCAACATCTGCACCCCCCACCTCAATCGGATACTCCACCACCAGATACATCATCTCCTCCTCCACCATCTCCACCACCTCCACCGCCAACTAGTGATTCTCGTTCTCCTTCACTGTCAACTAGTGATTCTCGTTCTCCACCATCTCCACCCCCTCCTAAACACAGAGAAGATGCTTCGCCACCTCCTCCACCCCCTCCTAAACACAGAGAAGATGCTTCGCCACCTCCTCCACCAAGTTCAGAAAACTCACAACCAGCACCTCCAGATTCATCAAATAATGGTGGAGGACTTACTTCAGATCAGATTAAAATTGTAGTTGGGGTGGCAGTTGGTTTCGGTATATTCCTTATTGCCTTGATTTTCATCTGTGCATACTGTTCGCGCAAGAAGAAAAGAAAAAATAGGCATTATTATGGAGAAAATCCTCAAGGAGGTACATATGTTGTTTCACCAAACCTTATGTTTTTGTAAATCATTTCTATCACCATTGATTACTGTTAGGGAGTTGTCTGTGTTTGAGGAGATGTGTGGGCTCTCGTATCTGTGTCGGGTTTGTGTCTGCACTATGAAAGCTTACACATAAAACAAGACTCCTCTCCAATCCAAAAACCTAGACTATTGGATCACGAATCCATCTTATATAAGATAAGCATCTCTTTTTTCCCATTCCTTTGTAGAAGTATTTAACACAACTCCCTCTCCTGTGGAGGTATCTAAACCTTCACATGTAAGCCAGACCCATTCGAACACAACTCCTCCTCTTGGAAGTATTTAACATTCCTAATATGATATCTAGAGCTTGGAGCTTAGCTCGTTCGCTCAATCATGGCGAAGTAAACAAAGCTACGAGAGTTTAACCACAATCGCCACTCATCCCAAGCCGAACCATCATCTTTGATACCAATTTGTCAAGGAGCTTATACACAAAGATGTTGAGTCATGAGCCAATCTTATATATAAAAGCACCTCTTTTAATTTTCCGTTCATCTTTTAAGTATGAGATAATTACTTCTAATATGTGCACCCAACAATTACATTATAACACTCTACCGATCATCATGGTTGGATTGCATTATCTCAACTAATGTACAAATATCATGTTTTGTGATAGTATACCTTCTTTTCAAATACAAAATGTATAAGCCCTATATATACCTTCTTTTCAAATACAAAATGTATAAGCCCTCCTTTTTATATAACTTAGAAATTAAGTAGATTTCAAATGGTTCATCCGATTTCAGAATGGTTCAAGCTATTTCTTTCCTTCAATCACTGTTTTGAGAGAAGGGAGTTGTATTGTAACTTCGTTAGTCTGATTTTATGTTCAGAAACTGGTTATGCAAGAAAAGCTTCTTCTGTTGCTTCAATTCATTTTGAACCTGTTATAGATCACGTATAGCCCCTCCAATCTACTCATAAAAATGACGGAAAAGATGTCTTGATATCTCTGCTAAATATTTTTGAAGAGCGTTCAAGTAAATATCAGGTTGAATACTTATGAGATTATTGCTGAATCTTGTTTCTGTGTCTGGCATCCCAGGTGATTCATTTTTTTTACAATTCCAAATCAATTAGATCCTTCATTGATAATGTTCTATTTTTACGCGCAGGGAGTGAACAATTTTCTTATAACTACAGCGCACAGCAATCAAACTGGCAAAATGGTCCCCCAAAAGAACATGTTGTGAAGCTATCCCAATCACCAGGTGCAATGGGGTCTCCCTGGCTTGCACAACCTCCACCTCCACCGATGGGGAACAGTGATGATACGAGCTCCATTAACTCTGGCCCATACCGCCCCCCCTTGCCGCCTCCGTCACCAAATCTTGCTCTTGGTTTCAACAAAAGTACCTTCACATATGATGAACTAGCAGCAGCTACAGGTGGATTTGATCAAGCCAATTTATTAGGTCAAGGTGGGTTCGGTTATGTGCACAAAGGTGTGTTGCCTAATGGGAAGGAGATTGCAGTTAAGAGCTTAAAGGCAGGTACTGGACAGGGTGAACGAGAATTCCAGGCTGAAGTTGATATCATTAGTCGTGTCCATCATCGTCATCTTGTGTCACTTGTTGGTTATTGTATTGCTGGAGGGCAAAGACTGTTGGTCTATGAGTTTGTTCCCAACAAGACCTTGGAACATCACCTTCATGGTAAGTTTCTGCTTCTGCTTCTGCTTCGTTTTCTAAGGCACCTCTCAATTGTAAAGTTTCTTGTTGAACGATAAAAGAAATGTTATGGTGCCTTAATTGTAGACTTTCTAAGATTACAGAGAAGTCTGTCCAATCTTAAGCCATCGATAGATCTAGATTTGTCAAAAGAATGCATACAGACAGTACTATGTCAAGCCTTCTAGCTTCAAGGCATCTTGATACTCACCAGCACCAACTCTTATATTATAAAATTTCAGCAAAAAAATCCAATTAGGATGATAACCTGAAACTATCGGTTGCAGGAAAAGGTCTTCCAGTCATGGAGTGGCCGACTAGGCTCCGTATTGCATTAGGTTCTGCCAAAGGGCTTGCTTACCTTCATGAAGATTGTAAGAAATTCTACCCCGCCGTCCCCCACCCACCCACCCCAACACACACACACACACACACATGCACGCAGTGATCACATATTTATGTTACTTCATTGAAAAATATGTGCAGGCCATCCTCGGATTATCCACCGTGATATTAAAGCTGCCAATATTCTTATTGACAACAACTTTGAAGCCATGGTACCTTCTCTTGGTGGAACTAGATTTATAGTTTATCCTATACATACACACATATATGATACCGGCCCCCATAGCAGTAGATCCATCAAAACAATATTGCTGATGTTGACAAAGCTAATTGATCACGCTCCTTTGCCTATTCAGGTTGCTGATTTCGGATTGGCTAAGCTGTCTTCTGACAATTATACGCATGTATCTACCCGTGTCATGGGTACTTTCGGGTAAAGCTATGATAAGCCATTCTTTTGTTAGATAAGGGTGGACTTGAATCAATTTCAAAGTTCTTTCCATAGCATGGCAAAGTCTTAACCATCTACTTTCTTATTCAAAAATGATAAGCAGTTAGAAAAGGTTGGCTGCTAATAAACTTCCTTGATGCTAATGCAGGTATTTGGCTCCTGAGTATGCAGCAAGCGGCAAGCTGACTGAGAAATCTGATGTTTTCTCGTATGGAGTCATGCTCTTGGAACTCATAACCGGGAAGAAACCTGTTGATCCTTCAAGTGCAATGGAAGATAGCTTGGTGGACTGGGTTTGTGGTTTCTCTATTTTTATCCAAGTTTGACTAAAATGCTTTTCAGAATAAACCTTTCAACAAAGTTTTTGAAATACTTGCCATCTTGTGTTCTTCTGTACAAGTAAATATAATTTTTTGTGCATGTAACGGACAGGCTCGAACACTTACGATTTCTGCTTTGGAGACTGGCAACTTCATTGAGTTGGTCGATCCAATGTTGGAGAGCAAGTACAACCATCAAGAGATGCAAAGAATGATAGCTTGTGCTGCGGCCAGCATTCGCCATTCTGCTAGAAAGCGCCCAAAAATGAGCCAGGTACCCAAAGAACCTCACTTCCACAAGTAAATTTCTAATAATTATCATGAGACGCTATTTGACATGTTGTAATTTTTCTGCAAAATAGATAGTACGTGCATTAGAAGGAGATGTATTACTGGATGTCTTAAATGAGGGTACAAGGACTGGCCAGAGCCCGATGTTTTCCAGCTCGAACGGAAGCTCAGACTACGAAACAAATTCGTATAATGCAGATATGAAAAGGTTCAGGCAGGTGGCATTAGGTAGTCAAGAATTTGGGAGCAGTGAGCATGGAACATCAAGCAATGACTCCCGAGAATCGGACCCTTCAGGGATCCACAGGAATTATCAATGAAACAGCCAGTCTAATTACTAACCACAAAAATGGACAAAAAGCTTAAATGCCTAAAAGCCAATTTATGAGCCATTTTTGGTGGTCAAGAACAGACAACGATCGCAGACATACAAATATAAATGGTCATTATTTTTCTTTCAAGTGATTCTGTTGATTTGAAACTAGTTACTTGGTGTCTATTTCAAGGGTTAACTCTAGAGAGGAGAGACTAAGTATTTAGGTGGTACTAATGATTCTTGCTATCTATGTGAAAAATGTTGATGGCACTCACCAAGAAACCCTAATTTTTTGACTGATTGAATTTGTTTCTCTCATCATATGTGGTATTGTAATGGTGGCCATGCATGGATTTCATGTAATGGGGCGGACTCTAGCTTCTGTTGTATGTGTGAGCTGTCTGTGTTATTGTTCTGCTATAAAAAGTACTGTGTTGTTAAATTCTTTGTCCTGCTTTACCTCTTCCTCGTTTGTACGCTCTGTAAAAATGTTATGCAAAGGACCTTCTTTTTGTAAATTCTGTTTTCTCCTTCGATATTGTGCTAAATATTATGATAGTTCTGTTTCTGCTTCCCAGTCTGATAATGGTATTGAAAATTGTACCTTTTTTAAGCTTCTATAAAATTATTGAATTTTAATAAACTATTTATGTTTATTTCTAAAACAGAGATAGATATAAAGAAGAAAGAAATCTAAACAATATTAACTTTAAATTCTTATAAATCTTAATATTTTTTTAATTCTTTCATAAACAATTTATTATTCAAAAAAATAACATAAGAGAGAAAACTATTTAGTTGTTACTTTCATATTTTTTAAATCAAAAAATTTAAGATAAAAACTGAAATTCTTAGTTTGATTCGAAAGGATTACGACAGCTACAAGAATTAGAAGATAGATAATTCTCTTGCAACTTTTCTTTATATATCTAGGTTAATTAATTGGATTTGAGCTGACTTGAATTTAATTTTGAGCCAAAAGTTTAGATCTTACACTAGTTTTAATATTAATTTTTTTCTAATTGAAATTGTAAATCAGAAATATTAGTTTTTGATTTATTTTTATATTACTTGTTAGATTAAATTTAATTTAGAATCCAATTCTTAACACTCAAAAATAGTTCAAATATTGGATTTTTTAATATTAAAAAATTGGAATCAATTCAAAAAATTCAAACATATTATAAATGATTTCACAAATCTTATCATGACTTGGATGGATAGGAGGATGAATATATTCCACTATTTTTGGGTAAAATAGTAAAGAAGGTTATGAGAGAAATTGTTTTTTCATCCTTAGCATGTATTTGTTCTAATCATAAAGAAATTAGTTTTTCATATGAAAAATAACTCAGAATTTCCCAACCTTTAAATTAATCATACCATAATTTTTCCACAAAGATAAATCATTTCAAATGAAATATTAATAGATAATTTTTTTTATGAAGTGTATAAATTAAATAACTTTGAAGACATTCCAAGTAAAAAACTTAAGGGATTTGTTTAGTGATTAAAATAGATTTTTTTTAAAATTAAATTTTTAGAACCACGATTTAATAAGATTTATTAATTTTTTATAAATATACTAGACTAGAATTCTCCATTATAATTATTCAAGAAAATATTTAATCTCAATTAATACGTCAACTTAAAATTCTTTTATTGTCGGGGAAAAAAAACATTCGAGAAGCAATTTCTTAAAAAAAAAAAGAAAAAAAAAGCAAACTGCTGCGTAGAAACGGCACCGTATGCATTGACCAAACAAACACACAACTCGGCTATATAATACAAAAGGTATCCAAACATTTCTCCAGTCTTTCTTGCTGCCGCTTCCGGGTTCTAATCGGACTTCCAAAACCCGATCCAAATAAATTGTATATCCAAATCGATGCGCGTTATTATTAATTTATTCTTGCTCTCTTGTTAAAACTTCGATTTCTCTATAAAATCACGAAAACCCTAGTTAGCTGGTGCAGCTTCGATCCCGCCACCATGGGAGATTACAACGATGCCTTCATGCGCAACCCGAACGCCGCCGTTCGTGGCAGCGCTAAAGGACAGAACCGTGCCAACGTTCTCCAGCTCAAACTGGTCCGATTCTATTCAAGCTTTTTTGTTTGTTTTTTCAAGTTGATTTTAGTTTAAGATTTAAGGATTTTTTTAGGTTTTTTTTTCTATAATGACTCGATTGGTTTTATTAGTTTTTGAACTTTTGAAATTTGTTCAATTTTTCTTTGGATTTTTCCTTATTTGTAGTTTCGATTATAAATTTTAATTTTAGGGTTTAGGATCGTTAATTGTGTCACGTTTTGGTATTGATTTAGCTCTAATAAACTATGAGAACTTTTTACTTTGTGGCACTTTTTACTTTTCGATTTTTTATGGGTTTTTGCTAAAGAGTGGTGAAATTTATCGAGTTGTGAGATTTTTTAATATTAGGAGTGAACTGGATGTGCTGGCTTTTGCAGATTGGGCAAAGTCACCCGACGGGTTTAACAGCAAATCTTTTGAAGCTCTTTGAGCCTCGACCTCCTCTGGAATTTAAACCCCCACCTGAGAAGAGAAAATGCCCGCCATATTTAGGTATCTGTTTATTGTATATTATTGTTGCAAGGGTTTCCTTTTGTTGGATGTTTAGTTATTGATGTTAGGAGTTTTGTTTCATGCCTAATTTTTTTTCAGGTATGGCTCAGTTTGTGAGTCACTTTGCGGAGCCTGGAGATCCGGAGTATGCTCCTCCTATCAAGGAAGCTGAAACTCCTGTAGGGTTATCTACTTGCTATACCTGTTCACTTATCTTCTTTTTTTGTGGTTTCTATTTAAGATTCTTTAGTTTCTTTTAAACATGATAATTTCTTTAAGGTTTATGCAAGCTCTGTGATTGTTTCTTGTGGCTTGTTTTTTGTTTTTCCTAAGCAGTTTTGTTTTATGTTCTATAACTTTGTGGGTGCATTTTCCATGGCTCCAGGCAGAAAGAAAGGCTAGGATTCATGCGGCACGACTAGAGAAGGGTGCAGAAAAGGCTGCCGAGGAGCTCCAAAAATGTTAGATTATCTTCTTTGCTAGTAGTAATTCCATTGTTAAGATTTGATCTATGCAGGTTTTAACATTTTTTGGATCCTTGTTGTTTTTGCAGATGATCCTACTAACGATCCAAATGTGTCGGGAGATCCATACAAGACATTGTTCGTTGCTAGGCTTGTAAGTATTTTGTATCATCCTTTATAAATTTCAAGGTTTATGATTTACTTTCTGCACTGGTGTCTTAGTTTTTGTTGTTTTGTTGTTGCAGAATTATGAGACTACCGAGAGTAGAATTAAAAGGGAGTTTGAATCTTATGGACCAATAAAACGGGTAGGTATTTTTGAGTATACCCAAGCAGGTTTGGTAAGAGGTTATGCAACAACTTTCTCCTTAACATGCCATGCAAAAAATCTGTATATTCTTTCCAAAAATATATGTTTTAAAAGTTTGTGGACTATGTTTTTGATTTCAATAATTTTAAATGAACAAAAAAAATGTCTGGGAATGAAAAAAGTTCTCCCATGTGCTCCTTTGTGTAGCTGATTTAATTTGTTTGTTGAACTATAAATCAGTGTTAACCTTTTCCTTACTTTTCAACTGAACTTGAATGTAGTGATGCATCATAGTTTCACTTGTTTGGTAACTGTAGTTAGGAATCTGTGGCACATCTTTTGTTCCACATCTATTGCAATAAAGAAAGCTAGAACACCATCTCATTGTTGGAGTGCGCAAATTGGAAATAATAGCACAGGTATCACTGCCTATTTTCTGGTAATGACATAGGTTTGTTCTGCTGATCCCTTGACAATTCTACTTGCAATGTAGTTGGGTTTAGAAATCATTAATGGAACAGTTATTGTTCCAGGTTCTAGATATTGTTTTAGTTTAAAGTTCATCTAAGAGAGCCTTGGTAAGGTTGTTCCAGTTTCTAGGCATTGTTTTAGTATTAAAGTTCTTCATACAAAGAGATCCCTGGTAAGGGGGCTTTTCACATCATTCTACAAATGGAAAATTCTCTCTCCCAATTTTCTTATTGTCCAATTCCAAAGATCTTGCCGGCAAAGCTGGATTTAAGTTGAGCAGAGCATTGATGCACTGTGCCTTTTGGCCTTTTTTTCGAGCAACAAAAGGAGACTGGCATCTGTTCTTTTTCCTGAACTGGGTAAAACATGTTGGGAGTATTAGCATCTCTTTCTTTCTATTGGAATCTTTCATAATACATTCCATTGCTGCTAAAAAATTTATTTTTGGCTTTAGAGGCTTCTCAAAACATATCAGCAATTGAGAAGATGCTCTGGTATTTCCTATTTTATCTATAACTATTTTTTTAATTTAAAACAATTTATTCCCTGGTAAGGGGATGCTAGTCTGTTCAAGAATTGGTAAATTTGCCTCAATATATCAGTTTTTCTGCAACTCTAGCACTGGTGGTGATGCATCTCGCGATTTGAAGCCCTATGATTAAAAGGTGAGCACGGCCAATTAGGCATAATGCCTGCCTGCCGTGCCATTTAGGATTTACTGCTTTTAACTTTTTGTAGAGCTGTCACTTGGTTATGGAAAATAAACAGTAAAGATATGATGGATATTGTTTGGAGGTCTGACTCTATAGTGGCATTTTATTTATTCTTCTGCTTTGAGAATTGCAGGTTCGCATGGTAGCTGATAAAGTGACAAATAAACCTAGAGGATATGCTTTCATCGAATACATGCATACACGAGACATGAAAGGTTTGATATGTTGTTTTGCACTGTTTATTGAATATGCATTCCATGTCATGTGGTTCTAACTGCTGCTTGTCAACATGACCAGGTGCCTATAAGCAAGCTGATGGGCGGAAGCTTGATGGAAGAAGGGTACTAGTCGATGTTGAACGAGGTAGGACTGTCCCAAATTGGCGACCTCGCAGACTTGGTGGTGGACTTGGAACTACCAGAGTTGGGGGTGAAGAAGTTAATCAGAAGCATTCTGGGAGGTAATTTCCCTGATCTCAACTATTTTACATCTTGGCTTTATATTTTTGTCTTTCTATCACCAAATATTGTTAATTAAATGTCTTTCCTGTTGTGCTTATTGATGACTAATGATGGCAATTGTTTAAAATAAAATTTCAATGCAAGGAATTATTTAAGTTCTGCTTGAGCCAGGGCTATATAGTTATATTTAGTTATCATGTGCATTGGGATAGTCTATTTTTGACATGCTTTGCTTATTTTGTTTATGACACTTTTTTAGCTTCTTCTGTTCACCTTGTGGGTTTTTGATAACTTAAAATAATGCTAAACTTCAAAAGTTGAATGCTTCTGGTCTTCTTGGAGTTAATGATTGTTACTTTGGACAATCCAACATGTTTTCCTTTATCTTTCTCAGAGAGGTTCAGCAATCAGGAGGATCCTCTCGGTCTGAGGAGCCAAGGACACGAGAAGATCGGCAAACTGAACGGTATGACCCTTAAAAGTTTTCCACACTTTCTAATTCTGTTACATAACTTGTTGTATGAAAGAGGATTAACAAAAGAGTACAATTCTCGTGTTGGTATAATATGTTTTCCATGTTGTGGTGATGGTTGGATGAGGAAGCTCAAATGATGTTTATCACACTGTTGTTTTTACCTGAAAATAACAGTGATTATATGGAGGACATGTGGAACATCACAAGGGCATTCATGAGTATTTTACATATTTGCAAGTTATATGTTTGATTTATTTGGATGATGTATCCCAGGGACAGGGAAGTGTCTCGTGAAAGGGGAAGGGACAAGGAAAGAGACCGGGAGAAGTCACGTGAGCGCTCCCATGACAAGCCACGGGATCGTGACCACAGAGAAGATAGGCATCATAGAGATCGTGAAAGAGAGAGAGACCGAGACAAGGAGAGAGAACGAGGTCGTGATCGTGACCGTGATAGGACACGTGATCGAGGTCGGGACCGTGGTCGGGACTATGAGCGTGATCGAGAGAGAGACCGTGGTCGGGATCGTGATCGCACTCGGGACAAGGAGAGGGATTATGAAGTCAGTGACCATGACCGTGGGCGTTCCCATGATAGGGATGAGTCAAAACATGAGAGGGATCGACTCGGTGAAAGGGACTATGATCATGCTGAGCCAGAGGATGATCGTGGCTGGTATGAACAACCTGAGCAGGGGCAAAGGCTGCCAGATGCAGAAAATGACCCGCGTTATGATCACTATGAGCATCATAGAAGCAGGGGGCCATACGATCCCATGGATGTTCAAGGTGACCAGGACCGCTATGATCAATATCCAGACCGTGATCATGATCGGTATGATCAAATGGAGGATGATGATTACCACTATGATCGTGGAACATCTGAGTCACGTGAAAAGGAGCGTGAATATAGAAGATCAGAGAGGTCAGTTTCCCGGGATTATGACAACTGAGAATGTGGTCTGGCTGAAGGTCTGTCGTGCCATTACTGGGGGAGGTTTCATCAAGGTCTCTAGAAACCTTTCTATCTCACAAACTGAAGTCGTTTGTTTTCTCCCTTATTTGGTTTTAACTGTATGAGTGTGTTTGTTCGACTTTCCGAGTAGTTTGCTGTCTCTGCTATCTGGTATCGCTGATGGATTTGCATTATCATGTGCTAGTTTTTGGACAGAAGAACTTTCTTGTTTGGTTAGTTTTGTGCCTGCATCTGAAATGAATCAAGGATATTTGCACTTGTTTTAATCTGTGTTTCAAATATGCAGATTAGCCGGAACATCTGTATCCTGGTTATGATCACATTTTGTATTTCAGTTCTCAAGCCTGTTAAGGTCAAGCTCTTGCAGTGAGCTAGATAGATGGCTATTTCTTGCTGTTAACGACTCTGCAGTTCATAGACTCTTTAGGTTGGGATTTTTTACTATAGTAATGGGTACTGGAAACTGCACATTGGTTGGATTCTGAAATGAATCAATTTCTTATACACACCTTTTCATAAATCAGTTCGATACCGATGGCTGGGTCCGTTAGCCAGCAACATTCCCTCAAATCTATGATCAAGTCATTTTTGTTTTGTTTCTTAATTTTTATTTTTGACTTAAGAAAAGGAACGTGTGTCAGAATTCGACACGTCCTAATTTTAGAAAAAGAAAAAATTAAAACAAAAAAAATTATAAAAAATTGTGGTAATTTTTTTATTTATTTTCTATTGTATATTTACATTTGGAGAGAATATTTTAATTTATTTCAAAATTTCAAAAACAGTAAAAAGAATTGTTATTTTATTTATTTATTTAATGTTGGATTGTTTTATCTTTATTTATTTACCAGTGGAAAATATTTTTTTCTTTCATTTTTATTTGTTTTGGAAAAAATCTTTTACTTTAGTTTAAAGGTCAAATAGATGATTCATTTTTTTTTCTAGTTAATTTTTAATTTTATCTTAAAAGCACAATGAAGAACCTTATAAAATAAATAAATAAATTTTCTATATATATATAAAGACTAGCTAGAACACAAAATCAAAACTTTCATTACAAATTAAATTAGAAATCATGTCCATGAAAAATTATATATTTACAACCATCAAGTTTATCTCATCAATATAGCGATCATTAGTGGCGGAGGGAGGGGGGGCCGAGGCCCCTGCAAGGAAATGCCTCTTCCTTGTCAATCTTGTAAATATTTAATATAATTAAAAAAATTTCTTAATCCTCTCATTTATAATTTGCCTTCTCCTAAATTTTTTTTCTTGCTACGCCCCTGGCGATCACCTTATCCCTTATTGAATATTATCGGATCATCTTATGATTTGCAAGGCTTAAATAATCACTATAATATATATTAGCTAATTAATTTATGGTAACAAGAGTGTGTGTGTTTTCTTAAGTGAAAAAATTGGGGAAAAAATTAAGCAATAAATAAATAGAAAATTAGCAAAAAAATATATTTTTAATGTTTTTTTTTTGAAATAGGGAACAATAAAAATATGACATGTGTCCCTCTATTTTTTAAAAGTCTAAACTAACGGATTATTAGCTTTGACCATGGACAGAGTAACTATTGGTTTGCTTATCAAATCAAAACGCAGGCATCCAATTATCCAAATTAGAACCATAAAGGTGATTTTTTTTTTTTTTATCAAAAACTAATGTCACATACGTCTTTAATGTCATTAAACCTAAGTGTTTTTTTTTTATATATATCTATTTCAGTTTTTACCTACCTGTCCATTAATTATAATAATTTATTAACAGATGGATCAAGATTTATCATTTTCTAAAACAATTTTTTGTCCGCCTAGAACCTACAGGGTCTAAAAACAGGTTTGGGCTGAGGCATAATGCTTGGATCAATGGCACCAAGCGCATGTCCCGATGTCTATTGAGCTTTGTTGTTTGACCGAGATCAGTTTTTTTCAGTCTAGATACAACACTTAACTCCTTAAGGTTTTTTACTAATTCAAACTTTTTAGTCTGGATCCTCCTCCATTTACACTATTTGATATACAAGAATCTCTCATGTCCTATATAATTTTATATTATTAATATATATATATATATATAAGAGATATTTATTTTTTATTAATAATTATGTAAGCAATGCTTATTTTTCATTAATGTATGCGTAAGAAATATTTATTTCTCATTAATGTTGTTAGATGAAATGACTTTTCAACCCCCACATTTAAGAAAAAACCAGGATTCAAAAGTTATAAATACCTTTAAACCATTCATGTAAAAGATTCATAATTTTATCATTCTCAACATATACATTTGGGATTGGTGTTATGATTAGATTGTCTTAGTATGAGATTCTTTTAGTTGTGAAAAAAAATATTGACTTTGGGTGGACTTTTTTCATTGAATTAAAAATGAAGGGACTAGAATTGGAAGTGAGGATAAAACAAAGAAGCTTCTTTTTACCAAAAAAAAAAACTATATGGAACGAGAGGATGACAGAGAAAAAGGAAAGAGAAGATAACAAAGAAAACGCAGCCACCGGAGCCAAGTTGGACCGCTGTAGTCAACATGCGCCTTGTTGGTGGAACGACATTGGTGCGACGAATCCACTTGCACCAAAGAAGGTCGGTTTTTAGAGGTTGCATGAGGTCACAAACACTACTTAAACCACAATGGTGTCTCCTATATGTTGGCGCGTGAATTACACATACCAGGCTTTTCCCTCCCTTTTGTTGACTTAAATCCATGAATCTATAATATCTTTTCAATTAAACCCCGCATTGTATCCTATACAACTCATTAGTTTAGTCTCCAATATCATCTCACTTGAGACCAAATAAGACCCAAATGGAAAGATAACAAGTAAAAGAAAACAAAAGAGACAACTTGACAACCGAGTTAACGCATTGTGGTCATCTTGATGATCTAGGTTGCAAATCTTACAATTAACCTGAACTGACCAGTGTTGCTCTGATTTATTATTATCACAACATTAAAAAAATATAAATTTATTTATTTTTTTCAAATTATATTTTCACTAGATGTCCATATTATCTTTTTATCCTTCAAATTAAATGGGTCACGAAATGAAAACTCCCTTGCATTTTGATTTAATAAATTTATCCATGACCTTTTTTCGGTTCAATAAAATAACACCGTGTTAGTTTTTCTTTTAATTTGTTGTGGTCAGTGAAAATACAAAATATATGTTTTGTCATTAAAAAAAAAGTTACTCCATCTCACAGCGTAGCATAACATGTAGCGACTGACTAGCAATAGTCTAATTGATTTGAAATTCGACAAAGATGACATATGTTAAAAGATAATTAAATCCAATAATTGGTTGGTTCAATGTCACAATAAACAAAAAGTGATAGCTTAATGTAGAGTGTGTTTGGTATTGCGGTGGCTGTTGTGGTTGTGGTTGTGGTTTGAAAAAAATTATTTTAGTATTTTTAGTTGTGGTTGGTTTGAAAAAATAGGTGTTTGGTTAAAACTGTGGTTGAAATCGAGGTTGAAGAAAAAGTAATTTAATGTGTTTGGTTAAGAATGTTTTTGAAATTGAGGTTATAAAATAATTTTAAAAAATATATATTAATATTGATGGTTTTTAATTTAAATACTGTGGATTTAACTATTGCAGTAACATCAAGAAATAAATCATACTTTATATAAAAAAAATTTATTGTTCTATTAAACTATCTACAATTCCATTACGTACAAAATTCATCCGACAAGAACTACAGTTTTCATAATTTTTTAGCGTGTAATAAAATTAGATAAAATATTATCATGTATAAAATTCACTCCAAACTAGTTTTTTTTTTTAAATGTTAAAAAAAAAAAAACTTAACACACTAAATAAAAAAAAAGTGTCCACACAAGTGCAAGTGAACAGTGCATCACTTGCCTTGTTCACGTTAATTGCACTTGTTCATTGAACAGTGCAATTAACGTGAACGATGAAAAAAAAGTAAGAAATGGTCGCTTCTCCTTTCCTGCGTTGCTAACGCAGAAATTCGAGTGGGGCCCGGTGAACAGTAAACCAAGTTTTTCCTTAACCAAACAGTTATGAACTGCGTTTTAAATAAAACGCAGCCGCAGAGCCAAACGGGCTCGTAGTCTATACATCTACAAGTCACATTGTTTTGATCCAGCAATGGAGCTTGAACGATTGATTGGGAGGCGAAACATGCAACGACGATAGTTTTAAAACCCAACCCGTTCCGGCAGGTTGATCCGGGGCTGGAACGGGGCCGGGTTGAAGAAAAAATAGGAGAAGAAAAAACCGAGTGCGATCTGGTCAAAAACTCAGTTGCAACCCGTTGACTTTTGTTTTTTTTACTAAAACAGCGTCGTTTTGATTTTTTAAAAAAAAAATAGAGAATTGACCCGAGCGACCCGTTGACCTGGTCAAAACCCGGAACCCGGGCCTTGGACCAGAGCGGCCACCGGACCGGGTCTAAAACCTATGGGAAGAACAAGAACAAAAACAAAGTAAAAAAGAAATAGGGCCATAAGTGTAATAGGCAAGCTTTTATTGGGATTAAATTGGAGTAAAATTAACATAAAGATATGACATCGCACCGCCTTCGGTTGCGTGTGTATCCCAAAAGTTACCACCATGGTTGATTATAAAACAAGTTGATTCGATGTAAAAGTTCGACAATGAAGTTAGGCGAATGAGTTTTAAGCAAGCGTGTGGGATGCAGATAAAAATACTGTTTAATATTAAAAATAAATTTTAAAAAATAAAAAATATATTATTTTAATGTATTTTTATATATAAAAAGTATTTTAAAAAACAATTATTACCACTTACTATTAGTATCTAGAGGAAAAAAAAATACAGCATTATTTATACAACTTTTTTTTTTTAAAAAAAACTAATGATATTGTTTTGTAAAAATAAAATATATTAAGTTATCTGTATTATGGATTTACCTGCAAAGTCAATTAAGTTTCCTTAGATGAACTACATGGTCAATTCAAAAGGAACATATTAATCAATCTTTGAATTCATTGTTTAGAAGTGTGGTGACACTTATAGTTTAAAATATTTTTTATTTGAAAATATATTAAAATAATATTTTATTTTAATTTTTAACATTAGTATCTCAAAACAATTTAAAATTATAAAAAATTAAAAAAACACGGTTTAATCCGCTTCGTCACAGTCACATGCCAAGTTTCAAAACGCTAATTTAGGTTGGTTGAAGAGAGGATATATTACCATATATAACAATAACAAATCCTAATAATCCATCCATCAAAAGCTAGATCGTGCTTACTAAACCTACATCGTTAATTTGTCTCCACGCTTTTAAAAAATTTCTCGGATGCATTGATCCATAAACAAAATAAGACTACATACATTAAAACAATAAATCATCACATAATAATGCCTCTTATTATAAATTGAAAAATTAATAATGGCCTATGAAAAAAAAAGATTTCCAATATTTACCCTCTTGGACCTTGTCAGCAATACCCATTTTATTAAATCAATGCAACAGTACAAAAATCTAGGGTAAATAAACCGATCACCATATATAGGTAGTTTGGCGTCACAGTAATCACTTTCAGCTTTTCGAACAACTGGTTTTTCATGCTTGCCGTCGTGTATTAGTGATTGCTGCTTTCTATCGCTTTTCAACTTATATGCAATATTGTAAACTTGGCTTGAGAGAGAGAGATGTTCCATGGATTTTGTTTGGAAGTGCAAGGGATAAGATTTGGTGAAGGAAAAGCCAAGAAGCATCCATGAGCCATGAAACTTCTTGGTGCTTTGTCAAATTAATGGCTTGTGGTGGCTGTTGCATGCCGTCCGTTCTGCTACTGGCTTGAGTTTAGTCTCTCTCTTTTTGTTTCTTGCAACTTACACTAGAGCTCAAAAAAATTCCGTACTGCTTTGTTTTGAACTTTTTGCTGGTTCTGAGAAATTTCATAGGAATCCCGTTTACATGTTTTTTCCTGCCTCATGTCTGATGTTATAAGGCTAGAGACAACAAAGGAAAAGATGTGATTTGTACAAGGTTATTGAGTATCAATCATCAAAGATAAACACTTGTCATGGAAGTGACATGATCAGAGATTAGAGTAATTCTAGGAATAATTGGATATCACATGGTTATAAATTATGAATCGGTTTGAAAGATCGACTCGGGATTTAACGATTCAAGACTTAGTTTAAATTAAAAAAAAAAAAAAAACTAGTTAACTTGATCAAAAATTTAAATTAACCTAGTTAAGATTTGTTAATTTAAAAAAAAATAGATCAAAACGATATAATTTTATTTTAAAAATAGAATTGTTTTTCTTAAATTTATAATTTAGGTTTTGCCCCCCATATCGAATTTTATAACCATGACTTAAGATACATAATTAAACACCGTAGCAGCTCTTTTAGAGTTTTGAACTCAACATCATTTGCCGTTCCCATGTTTTAACTTCAGCTTCCACGAAATTGCATGGCACAGAAAATGTTTGTAATGCAAATAATTCAGTCCCCGAGAATAAGCTGCTTTGACCTTGTGCACAGGATAGTATGCGCCATTAGACGAATGTACAATTCATGTTCCGAGAATAGAGTCGACACATAAGATTCGATCCAGCAAGAAGTTTTCTTGCTTTCAAATCATATTTTTTCTGTAATTTGAAAAGGGAATCCAACTACTGCATGAAGATAAATTCATGAAAGAGGCCAAAGGAGTACGATAAATTTCGAAGATAAAACAATTTGAGATTTACTTTTCTCCCTTCTGGGAATTTTAATAGATAGGTTTACTAAATTATGGTGAAAGCAGGGAAATGAATAGATATAAAGAAAACCATTTTAGTTTTTTTTTTTAAATAATAATAAAGAAATGCAATAAATATTAGTGGACCACAGAGAGGGAAAAAAGGGAGAGTATATATGTAGACATTAGGTAGGTACTCAAGAGGTGCACTCTTCATTTGTTTCAAAGCTTCCTCAACTGTGTGTTACTGTTTTCATAGCAGAGAAACACACGAAATTTAGCAACCAAATCCAGAGAACACACAGATTGTTTTGAAATAAAGTCATAAACACTCTCTTTCTTTAGGGTTCCTCTTTCTTGGACTTCCCTAGATGGCTAGAATTATGGTGAGCCAGAGAGCTTTAGCAACAACAGCAGTGCTAACATATTTGATATTTCTGGTTCAAGTCTTAATGACCAACATGGCCAGCGCAGAGAGACTGCTGAAAGATAAAGAAGCAGAAACCTTGGTTAAGAAAGAAATGAGCCCTGGCTATATAGTAAAAATGATTCATTTTTTATTTCAGGGTGGGAAGTCTTCTTATGAGCCTGTTTGGCCTGTGAGTTATCATTGAATCGTTACGTTTTTTTTGGTAGTCAAACATTATTATCATATTCTATATGCTATGATGCTTTGTTTTGACAGTAGAGACTTTGGTTGTGCAGGACATGAAGTTTGATTGGAGAGTTGTGGTAGGAACAATAGTAGGATTCTTTGGGGCAGCTCTGGGTAGCGTTGGAGGAGTTGGAGGCGGTGGAATTTTTGTACCGATGCTCACCTTGATCATCGGTTTCGATCCGAAATCTTCCACTGCCATTTCCAAGTGTAAGTAAATAGACATCTGCTATTTCCAACTCTATCAATGCTCAGTATTAAGTATGTTAATAATTCTGATTTCGTGATTGTAGGTATGATTATGGGTGCAGCAGGAGCAACTGTATATTACAACCTGAGACTTAGGCACCCAACACTGGACATGCCCATAATAGACTATGACCTGGCTTTGCTCTTTCAGCCTATGCTCATGCTTGGAATCAGCATTGGAGTTGCCTTCAATGTCATGTTTGCTGATTGGATGGTTACCGTTCTGCTTATTATCCTCTTCATAGGTAAAGCAAATATTGAAGGAAGCATCTTCACATTAATCAATCTCCATGATAGGTTTCATTTCAGAAAGAAGAATTAGAGCACAACTCAGAATGCATGCCCATTCCATTTGCAATTCAGGGCTGTTAACGTTTGATTACTTCTTAACTAATCCCATACATTAAAAAGAATGAAACTTTCCTGTTAACAAGGTGATGTTTATTTCTTCTGATATATGAAACCGATGCAAGCCACCATAAAAACTGCTTATTTCAGGTACTTCTACTAAAGCTTTATTCAAAGGGATAGATACATGGAAGAAAGAGAGTGTGATGAAAAAGGTAAAGTTTTCTACTTACTAATTCTTGAGCTTATAATGGCTTTTTTTTGTGGCTAATTTGAGATTCTCATTGACACTCAGGAAGCAGCCAAGCAGCTAGAATCAGAGTCCAAACCAGGAGGTTAGCGCCTGTGCTTTCCCCTCCATGTAAAGATTCATATTATGGAAAGATAATAGTCTAAATAGGATTATAAAACAGATATAAGCTGATGTTCATTGTTGAAAGTCCACTTAATCAGAGTCATAGCACATTGGAAGAAAACATATGACAATCAGTCAACAATGGATTTGAACAACTTTCTCTTAAGACCATATAGTCTCTTATATTGTATGCCAACTTATTATTAGATCAACAGCCTATTATCCAAGAAACTGCAATTTGTACCAGAAGTTATCATTTAATCTAAGAGTCTTATATCCATTCTAAAGAAAAAGGTAAATTCCTCCTTCAAATAACAGTATAATATCAGGGCAGTAAATCGCATAATCCTACTGAGAAAAATGTCTTTGAAGAAATGTACACATGAAAAGAGTTTGAGTAAAAATTGATTAATTTGCAGACGGTGCTGAAGAAGAATACCAGCCACTTCCAAGTGGTCCAGTTGTTCTACATGACGATGAGGTGAGATCAAGAATGTCACCTTCTTTGTAACAGCAATGCTGTCTCTAGAAGTCTAAATTTCATTATTCTTCTGTTTGTTCTCACAATCAGGTACCTCTACGGGAAAACATTCGCTGGAAAGAGTTAGCTCTGCTTGTCTATGTCTGGGTGGCCTTTCTTGTTGTTCAAATTGTTCAGGTGAACTATTATACTCCATTCTGAGGCCATATATCGAATTTCAGTTAGTCTTTCCTAGGCCTTAGAAGAGTTTCATGCAATCATAATTCTGTACTGCTAGGACAATCTTAAAGAGTTGTAACCTTGGATATTAAATCTATGCAGTAAAGATTTACTAAATATGTTATCTTTATGAATCTCTATGCAGACAAATGTTCCAACCTGCTCAGTCATGTACTGGATCCTGAACTCATTGCAGGTAAAATGAAAATATGAATAATCTTTTAAAGAGAATTGCCTTTGACATTCGCAAACAAGCACACACAAGATGATCCAACAACAACTTTTAGCTTAAATGGCGTTCAAATGGAATAATCCTAGTCTATATGGCTATAGAAAATCCAAAACTAGATTTAGCTTCTTACCTTGAGCCTATAGGCAATCCAAGGAGAACCAAGAATTCATCTATTTACAATTAATCCATGAAATGAAATGGATTAGAAATATTGCAACACTACTAATAATCTGCTATCTTTGATTGATTCCCATATAATGTTGAGGCACATATCCGCACATATTTTACAGGCACAGCTAATCCAAGGGGAACTTGAACCTAGCAAGTTTGAGGATCCCTTGTTGGAAACATACTGTGTGTTGCGCTTCTGGGGAGTAGAAGCAGTTGAACATGATAGTTTGACTTTATGCAGGTACCAATTGCTGCCTCAGTTACGCTTTTCGAAGCCATATGCTTGTGCAAGGGGACCAGAGTGATAGCATCCAAAGGGAAGGAAATCACAAATTGGAAGTTACACCAGGTTCTACTCTACTGTTCATGTGGAATAATAGCTGGAATAGTAGGTGGACTGCTTGGGCTAGGAGGCGGCTTCATCTTGGGACCTCTTTTCCTTGAATTAGGAATTCCTCCTCAGGTAATGTACTTAACCTCCTTCATGCATCTACAATATCACTAAAAATCCAGAATCCAGTAAAGGCAGAGGAAAGAAACGGTCACAAGCATATTGAGGCACACATACTATTAGTGGTCAAACTATGATGTTAGATTTTTGTTACAATCTGCCCTGCTATGCACCAATGAAGTGATCATTCGAAGAGCCTCAAGATTCATCAGAGATTCTCGGTGCCTTTTTTGCAGGTAGCAAGTGCAACATCAACTTTTGCAATGGCATTCTCATCTTCAATGTCAGTAGTAGAGTATTACCTCCTCAATCGTTTCCCGGTCCCATATGGTATGTAGCAGCAGTGTACATGGACATCAACTCTACAGCAGTAATAGTTGTCACCAATCACCCAGCTAACCTTCTGCGTCTGTTTTCTGCTTCTTTGCTGCAGCTGCTTACTTTGTCTTAGTTGCAACAATTGCTGCCTTTGCTGGTCAGCATGTGATCAGAAGGATAATTGCAATTCTTGGAAGAGCATCAATAATCATCTTCATACTGGCTTTGACAATTTTTGTGAGCGCAATCAGCCTAGGTGCTCAAATCTCCTCTTCATTTCAAGATTTAGAGGGAACCCTGTGATTCATGTTTTTTTCCTACCCTATAAAAAAAGGCAAGATGCTAATATTCACTATGACTATTTTGCTGCAGGTGGAGTTGGCATTGCAAACATGGTTGAGAAGCTGGAGAATGACGAGTACATGGGGTTTGAAAATCTTTGCTATCAATCTTAGCTACGTTCTGTAGCAGAATTGCAGTGGGATTTCTCGGCAGCGTCACACCGGCAATCAGCTCCACGTTGTCTTCAATTTCTACATTTATTATTTTCAAGTAAAAATTATTATGGGTTTATATACATGTCACGGGACATTTATTTAGAGTGACATGTATTTTTTTGTTGTACAACTTCTCAGCTAAAACTTTATGATGTTATTATCTTGCGCAAGTCCAGAAGCCCGTGAAACTCTAATAATTTGATTTGAAGTTTTGTTTTTGAAGGGAGAAATAATTTAAAAAAAAAAAATTGAACAATTTATTTATTTATTTATGCATGACCGTACTAATCTTCCCTGCATATTCTTCCAATTTTATTAGAAGCCATGGCAAAAATTTGGAAGCTAATGAAACTCTAATATTCTAATTTGAAGTTTGGAGCTGGGAGGGGAATAAAAAGAGGAAAAAATTTTAAACCATTTTTAAAATAAAAATAAGTACAATATTAATATTTTCTACAATGTTATTAAAATTAATTTAGAGTCCGTTCGAGATTATGATAATATTAGTGGTTCAAAATATTTTTTTGTTTAGAAATACATTAAAATATTTTTATTTTTATTTTTTAAAAATAATTTTTTTATATTAACATATCAAAACCATCTAAAAACATAAAAAAATTATTTTAAATAAAAAAAATTAAAAATTTCAAAAATACACTTTGCAAATCATTCTCGAACACTCTCTCAGTCTAGTGGGTCGATAATTTAATTCGGTTTGAGTTGGCAAAGTTAAAGTAGAATGTTTCCACGATTATCCATAATCTAATTAAAAATGATGTCTTTCTCGTAGATAAAAGTTTAGTAATATCCACTTTCAAAACTATGTCTGTCACATGCCTATTTAATATATTTTAACATAGCAATGCTGTCGGATTGCACATATCCCGTAATTTCTCCCATGATGTCCCATTAAAAGCAATTGCACTTTTTTTCTCGGCGGCAACTGCAGTCTAATGCTTTTGGCATGAAACGACAAGATTTTTAAGTGCTTAAGTTGTACGACAAAAGTTTTTGAGTTAATTATAACTTAATCCTGTAGTTCATTGGAATTAATTAATTAGTATATATATTATTAAAAATGATTAGATGGTCCTCTAGTGATTCTAGTCAGCATTGGCAATTCTCAATCTAGTAGGTTTTTATTTTTTCAAAACACATTCTTTCCGGATAAAATATTCCTTTCTCACCTACTTAGCTTTTAGTATTTCCATTTCAAAGAAAGAGGAAAATGGAATTGGTGAAAGGACTGATTAAAAAATAGAGGGTTTAAATAATATTTTTAAAATTATAAGGATTGGTTAATAAATTTTGTTTGATAATTAACGTTATTTATTTTTCAATTTAGATACAGTAAAGATGTTAGCTTTTCTAATCACATTTTTTCTTAAACTTGATTCTAAAAAATCATTAACTGTAAAGAGCATTAATTGTTCATCAGTGAAGCGTAGATAATAGTTTTAAGAAAAAGACAAAAATATGTTCCATCTCTAGTGAATTACACGTTTTCAAATAAAATACAAAAAATACTAGTTTTCTTCTCATTCTCACACTATGCTACGGGTTAGACTAAAAAAATAATGTGAAGTGTTGCCTGCACCTGATATATCCGCGTGTTTGGATGTATATTTGTAGTTATTTTTTAAAATATTTTTTATTTAAAAATATATTAAAATAATATTTTTTTTATTTTTTAAAAATTATTTTTAATATTAGTATATCAAAATAATTTGAAAACACTAAAAAAATATTAATTTAAAATAAATAAATAAATAAAAATTAAATTTAAATTTAAATTATTTCAAAAATACTTTTGAAACGCAAAAACAAACAAGTCTAAATTGTGTCCTGATACCCAGCTTATAATATGACAATTATTACGGTGATTGGAAAATCATAAAATAAAGTTTTTTTTAGTTAAAAACCTAGTTTTTCATGTAATTTTACCAAAAAAATCTAATAAACACTATAAAAGTTGTTGTAAACCACATAATAACCTTAAAATATCTCAAAATCACCCAACAAAATCAAAATCAACCAAACCCAAAAAAATTAAAATGAAACTCGATTTTTTTTTCCAAGCATGTTTATAGAAAAAACTCATTACTTTTAATTTTTTTCTTGTCAAATAAAACTCGTTGACATTAAACTTAATTATTTTTGTTTATTTAGAAATGAGTTTCAACTCGTATTTTATTAAAATTTTAATTTTAATTATTTTAAGAAGGTGTTTAGAAATGAGTTTCAACTTATATTTTATTAAAATTTTAATTTTAGTTATTTTAAGTCGTTGTGATATGTTAATGTCAAAAATAAATTTTAAAAAATAAAAAAAAATTATTTTAATATTTTTTTAAAAACAATACTTTAAAAAAAAATCACTACAACATATAAAATCAACCTTAAAATCACAGTCATCCACTGGCACTAGCAGTCCTAGTGAAAGGAAAATTATAAATTTTGCGATGGTGTGCCAAGTCACAACAAAAACAAGGGATCAAATTAAACTCTTCCATAAAGAGTGAACCTTGAAAAGCATTACTACGCTGACATATGCAAAGACAAATGGATTTTACTATGGGAATAAACTCTATAAATTTAAAATAAAACAAAGGACTTAATTGGATAAGTGTATTAATTTGACTCTGCTCTCAGATATCAAGGACTTAATTGGTCTTTTTCAAACCATCAATGCGACAAGACCATCAAACCACAAGTGGTTCGTGCGCTGTAATGAATTAGGAATCAGGAGATGTTTTCTTATTTCTGGATAGCAAAATGGGATCCAGAGAGAAAACGTGCTGTTCCCAGAAAAGTGGCATGGAACAAAGCGTGCGTGTTCCTCCAGTCATCCCTTGGGCCACAGCCCCGTCCTTAAAAAAAAATAATTAAATAAATTTATTTTATCACATCAGCTTAATAAATACAAGACATATATAACAAGGTAAAAATTACTGTTTTTGTTTATGAACCTTGTTTTTATTAACCTAATCTATAAAAATATATATAATTTACGTATGATGTAATTGCTTAATCTATAGCACTAAAAGAAATGAGATTTCTTGATGCTTTGCAGTTTATATATCACTGAAGCATCTTAATATATATTTTTTAATTGTTTCGTAATGAATTCAAGTTTTAGATTAGTCAGTTAAAAGATATTAGTTTTAAAAATACTTTTGAAAAAAATTAATTTTTTTTTATTTCAAATTAATATTTTTTTAGTGTTTTTAAATTATTATGAAGATGATAACTCGATAAGATGCTAAACTTGATTTTTCGCAGTTTATTTTTTTCTATATTTTAAAAAACATTTACTGGATTTTATTAATTTTTGGTTTTGACACAATTATTAAATACTATAATTTTTTTTATAATTATTATATATTTGATCTGAAAATAACATTACTAATAATAAAGTCTTTATGAAAACTCCATTAAAATTGTTTGTTTATTATTAGAATATTTAAATAGATTTTGAATATAATTTTATTGTATTTATAATTTTTTTAACTTTTAACCACGTAAAATATGGATATGCTATTTTAAAAACATTGTATTGGCTAAGATGAATGAGATATGCATGGATATGAAAATTTTTAAAAAAATTAAAAAAACTGTATTTTTTTGTTTAATTTCAATCATATACATACTATTTTGATATTTATTTTTAACTTACCTTAAAAAAGAAAAACAATGCTTCCGATTAAAAAATTATGTCAACCAAGATAAATGAGAAATACATTATATATGAATTTTTTTATGAAAATAAAAATTAAAACAATTGTATTCTCATGTTTAATAATAATTACAAATAATTTTCTAGATCTAGATTTTTTTTTCACGTAATTGTCATGGGGTAATTTTTCACTTCACGAATAAACCCGTGCGGCAGCCTAGTCCCCTACTAGACTCAGCCTTTCCTTGCCAATCCCACTCATGTTTGCCTAGTAACTAAGTGTTGTGTTTCCTTCACCTGGAAGGTTTCCCCACCTTTTCAAGTTAAGCAGACAAGCGGAATACACAAGTAGAATGAGTTAATCAAAGTGTATAACAAGTTTTATAAGAATTCTTTCTCAATCTTTATTAATTTTATTAATCTTGTAAACAAAAAAACTATACACAAATCTTAATGTGTGTTATACATCATGATTGCATGCTACACCAAGCTAATCTCTCTATCTTGTGCTCTACGTGCTCTTGCATGCCCTACATGCTGAACTATACACAATTCAGTGTGTTTGCTGGAGCAAGGCTTCGCATTGAAAATTTGTTCTTCTCAGAGTCGCCAACACTAAAACTCAGGCTACTGAAGCTGGAGAAGGATCCTGCTTGGTTTTATCTCTGGGAGGGACAACCAATTGATGCTAGCCAGAAAAAATGGACTCCTGGAGCATCGCACCTCACAGTGTCTCTGGAAACATCTACCAACTTAAAAGGGACACCGAGTTCCAATGGGATGACCTCAGGCTTATGGAGATGCGTTGAACTACAAGATGTTTCTGTGGAAGTTAAAAATTTAAATCTCCCACGCCATAGTGCAGGCATAGCACACAAACTAGTTACATCTACTTGACAAATTTTTCTGGGTGTAAGCCATGCATAGTACCTTATAGTAAATTACTAGACACCAAGCAGGTTATTATAATTATAAGATTTAATTTTGATCCAGGGGCCATGCCAAGTGAGACGATCAAAATTAACCTAAATTTTGATGAGACTCTTTTTTTTATGGAATGATGTAATTTTAATAAAATAAAAATTTTATTTTTTTACTCGGAAGGCTCTGTTTATTTGTTTGTTTATTTATGTGGTGTGATTTGTGCCTTGCTTTAACCATATATTAAAAGTGTTTAACTAATTATCACACCGTTGTTATGTATTGGTCTCATTAAAAACTCTGTATTGAAACCCTGATTAAGAAAATATTATATTTTGTACATATTTTAAATATATATTTGAGATTGTGATGCATGATGTTTTTTAAATTAATTTTTCACTTGAAAAATACATTAAAAATATATATATATAATTTTAACATTAGCAGATCAAAAATTTCAAAAAACACTAAAAAAACAATTCAATGTCTTTTTATGCCAAACACAGTTTCATAAAGCACCAAAAAGCACTTTCAAATACGTTTTCAAACTCATTCTAAATATATATTTTCAAATCGTAATTATAAAAATTACTACAATGATGTATAATAATTTTTAAAAGTATTTTTTGATTTGAAAATGCATTAAAATAATTTTTTAATTTTTAAAAACAACATATTAAAACTATAAAAATATTAAAAATAATTAATTTAATACCTTTTCAGGTGAATTTTTTTTTAAAACATATAAAAAACAAAAGTTATCGAACTCCCTACACTGCAAAAAAAATTGTCTGACCTAACCCGATACAGGAGATTTTTATTTTTGCGGTTGAAACCTGTTTCATGATTTGTTGAATTATTTCTTGCTTCATTTTTTTTATATATTTTTAAAACTATTTTAAAATACTAATATTTATAATAATAATAATAAAAAAACTATTTTCATGCATGTATGAAAGAACTACTACCGCCTTTACAGACATTACCCTAACCACATAGGGTCTCGAGGTAATTATGCGTACATCTTTGAGCATATTTTAAACTCATTTCCCGCCCATTGCACCTCGAAGAAGACAATAAATGTAAATAATAAATACATCATTTTTATTTATTTATTTACTAAAAACACTTTATTTGCTGTTGCAAATTCAGAACTTCCCATCCTCTCTGCTCTTCTGCCCTCCGGTCCGGTTCCTGCAATTTTTACTCAGAAACACCCACAGTAAGCACCAGTTTCTTTTTCGTTTTACAGTTCGTACTCTTACATCACTTTAAAATCGTTGATTTGTTCAATTGATCTCGGTAATTCCATTTTTTTCATTGCCCTAGTTTTTTTTTTTCTTTTAATCAACCAGCTCATTTATTATTTCTGAGCTCCTGCTGTGTGAAAGCAACAAATTTGTGCCGTTTTTAAGGTGATGTTTTTGTGCTGGTTTGTTTTTTCAGGGCTTGAAATGGGGAGCGAAGTGGAAAATGAAGCTCCTGCTGACTCTCCTACTTCGGTTCTTGAAGATGAGGTATTATTTAGATCTCTAGATGAATTTTTTTTCTTGAGAAATTATTGTAAATTTTTATTTTATTTGTCTGTTTGGTTCCTGAGAAAATGAAGGATTTTAGTAGAAATGAAGAGCGAAAAGTACTTGAAAATGACCTTTTTTTTAATGATTTTATGTTTCTGTTCTTTTTTTTTAATATCATGAAGGAGAAATGCAAGATCAAAGAGGAAGTGAAATTGGAGGAAGTGATATTTGTAGAAGCAAAAAATGGGGACTCGTCTCTCATATCAAAATCTATGGCAGAGGAAGAAGAGAAACTATTGAATTCTCGGATAAAAGAGGTGCAAGAAACAGTGCCGGAGGAGGCAGCTCGCTTGAATGAGAGTCAATATACGAGATTGGATGACCTCTTAACTCAAACTCAGCTCTATTCGGAGTTCTTGCTGGAACAGATGGATCAAATCACAACTGTATCTTCTCAAATGCCTTTTTTTTAATGAATTTTGTTTGGTTGGTGGTTGTTTTCCTTTCTATTTATTTATTTTTTTGCTTTACTTATGATTTAAACTGCATTGCTAGAATGGAGTGGAGCAAGAGGATGAGCCTGCGAAGCAAAGTAGAGGTCGGGGATCAAAAAGAAAAGCTGCTGCACTATACAATTCTGTAATCTTCGAACTTTCTTCATGTTTTCCTTTATATCAATATTAGTATTTTGCATATAAGGTTAGGGATGGCTGCTGTGGGTGGCATTGTTTTATTCTATAAAATTTAATGTTAAGTTAATTTATTGGGACTTGACTAGTTGCAGATCATGGCAATTCTAACAGTCATTTGGGAAGTAGATGGTTTATTCAGCTAACAGAAGGAAGTAAACTAATTTTCAATAATTTTTTCATCGTATATATTCCATGGTTAGTTCTTAATGCAATAGAGCTGTTAATAGGAAAAATTGTTATAAAGGAACATTTAGCCCACCTGCCAGAGATAATTGTAAATGATGAAAATACGAAAATGTAAGAGAACTGATTAAAAAAGGTGAATGTATAAATAAACCTGGTGGAATTTTGGTGCCTGACCTCTTAAATCTTCTTGTATCTAATGATAGTGTATGTGTTTCTCTGTGAAACGATACCATTTTAAGATTGCCTTAAAAACTTACAACCTGCCATAACTTTTCTTCAGAGGAAAGCCAAGAGAGCAGTTACTGCAATGCTTACAAGGTCTAAGGAAGTTGAAAACGCTGAGGATGCAAATTTGACTGAAGAAGAAAGAGTTGAGAAAGAGCAGAGAGAACTTGTACCTTTGTTGACTGGTGGCAGGTTGAAGTCCTATCAGATTAAAGGTGTGAAATGGTTGATCTCTCTTTGGCAAAATGGGCTTAATGGGATCCTTGCCGATCAAATGGGACTTGGAAAGACTATCCAAACAATTGGTTTCCTAGCACACTTAATAGGGAATGGCTTAAATGGGCCTTATTTGGTTATTGCCCCTCTTTCCACTCTCTCAAATTGGGTGAAAGAGATTTCAAGGTAAAATTTAACTTGATTTTTCATGTAAACTGCCCACCTTGATCTTTTAATCCACACTTCTATCTGATTCTCTGTCAACTCCCTTTAATAGGTTTGTTCCTTCTATGGATGCAATTATATACCATGGTAACAAGAAACAGAGGGATGAGATAAGGAGGAAGCACATGCCCAGATCAATTGGCCCCAAATTTCCAATTATTGTTACTTCCTATGAGATTGCATTATCTGACGCGAAAAAGCACTTGAGGCATTACCCATGGAAGTATCTTGTGGTTGATGAGGTGAGTGTTTCAACAAGGTAGTTTGTAGGTTAGGCAGGTACTCTTTCCCTTCCAAACAAAGAATATTCACCTAAGGGTGGTCATATGCACTTCATTGTTTTCTGCTATACTACAAGTGGTTCAACTATTTCAGTGTTGTTTGTATTTATCGAGATCAACCACACTGTACGCAAGACTTTCTTATATATGCGAGAAAACACTCAGGATCTCAAGTGCCTGGAATTCTAAAAGTTGCTTTCCTTTGTTGGTCTTTTCTGGTACACTTTTAGATTTGTCATCACTTTATACATTTTTGTTAGGAACCTGAAAATAACAGGTGTCATTTGTTTGTTTTTGGATTTATGAAGTTTAGACTTGCCATGCAGGTTTGCAACCATGGTCTTTTGGATCTTGCAATTGCACAAAGCTCTAATATTTTGAGCTAACTGACTAAGCACTACTATCTTGTTAGTTTTTAGATTTTTTTTATTACTCTGTTAATAATTTATACTGCAATTTGAAAACACAAGCTTTCTAGTCCATGCTTGTGTTTGAACATAGGATTCAAGATACCTTTGCATTTGTTTGTGCCTTTTGCACTTTTAATAATCTGGACCCTTCTTTCACATGCCAATATTTAATTTGCAGGACTAGTGATTTACCTAACTATTCTAAACTGTAACTTTCTTACTGAAGGGGCACCGGCTGAAAAATTCAAAATGCAAATTGCTGAAGGAGTTGAAATACTTATGTGTGGACAATAAGCTCCTATTAACTGGGACACCCCTGCAAAACAATTTGGCTGAGCTTTGGTCATTGCTGAATTTCATTTTGCCTGATATTTTCCAATCTCATGAAGAATTTGAGTCGTGGTCAGTATGCTTTGTCTTGTGGTTTTTTTTACTGTGCAGTCCTGGTAACCTTTCAACTTCATTTGTTTTTCGAAGTTGCCCATGTATTTTCCAGTGATTATGGCATCGTAAATTTAATCATGTAGTTTTGCTGCAATGCTAGACATTACTGCCTTATGCATTTCAACATATATTTAGCCAGGGAAAAAAAATCTGATCTGTTCTCTGGTTTCATATGTTACTTGGCAGTCTAGGGTGAACTATTTTGTTTCTTTCTGCATTCATGACAAGAAAAATATAAACATTTGTTTGTCTTAAGTATGGTCAGTGAAGGTGCCACCAGTTTGTTGGGATGGGTTGGCTTATTATAGTTGATTAAAGTTTTGTTTCATTGGTAAGAAAACACCACTTGAACATTTTCTTCTTTACAAACATAAAAGCTTCCCATTTGTTGGTCCTTTCTGTTGTGCCCCTATGTTCACAAATGAAATCTCTGTTCATTTGTCTACTGACGTAGGTTTTGAGCCAAATCTTCTAAATTCATGTGCATGTTATTTGTTTTTTTCCTTCTCAATTCTCATGGCTCGTTATATCACCTTTAGGACATTTGTTCAAGCCTATTTTTTTTTTTTTAAAAAAAAAACACCAGTAGATGTTGCATATGATGCTGGATTGAACCAAGAGAATCCAATAAAACTTGGTTAAGCCTTTTTTGTTTTTGTTTTTGTGCAATCTGCATGGCCCCAATTAGCTTAAATCTTGATTTGTTCAAGAGAAAGAAGAAAGTGCATAGCCTATTGTGATGATACTTACTGCTTTTGCCTGAGCTTTTATAACTAACAACGTGTTTTTTCTTTCTCAGGTTTGATCTGTCAGGGAAGTGCAGTAATGAAGCAATGAAGGAAGAAGTAGAAGAAAGGCGAAGGGCTCAGGTATGCACCCTTCCTACTGATGTAATTGTACTTTTTTACGAAACAGTCTAAATGGCATGGTATCAACACTGGGTTTTCAATCAACCTCAGGTTGTAGTCAAACTCCATGCAATATTGCGCCCATTTCTCCTTCGGAGATTGAAGACTGATGTGGAGCAGATGCTCCCCCGGAAAAAGGAGATTATTTTATATGCTACTCTGACCGAGCATCAGAAGAAATTCCAGGATCATTTAATTAATAAGACCCTGGAGGGCTATTTGCGAGAGAAGATGGATACAGGTATTAGATTATTTTCAATCGATTTTTTATTGATATTAAATCAGGCTTGAAATGAAGAAAAGAGGCTGTATTTCCTGTGATTTTTTTTCTGGACATTCTGGTGTTTTTCTGGCTGATGTTGGGCACTGGTGCTGCTGGCTATCAAAGTATGACAGCTCCAAGTGAGAATTTCAGGATACTTGCTGTTTATCAATTAGCTGTACGGATCTTTATGCCTATTTGGTGTCGCAGGAAAATGGTGAATCTAGAACCTGAATAGTTGATTGAAGTTAAAAATGAACATTATCTGCTTTTGGATCACAGTATTGTCCTTTTCTCCCTATTTTGGCTGTGGGTCCTTGACTTAATCCTGGCTATGGTTTTTCCTATGATTTGTGAAGCACCGGTCCATTAATGTTCATGTTATAATTAATTTTTCTTCTTGAACAGATGCTCAATCAAAATATCACGTGGCCATACTCTTTGTTTGCTTAATCTTATGTAGTTCTTTTTTAGATTATTCTACCTGATAGCAAAAAGAAGTGATTTTTTCTTTAGCCATACTTCATGTCTTGCATTGTAAGCAAGCACTGGTCTAATAGAATACATAGCCACACAACACATTTTCCTGTTTTGACTTGTGGCTTTTGATATTGCAGGACGTGGTATGAAAGGAAGGCTTACCAATTTGATGGTTCAACTTCGAAAAAATTGCTACCACCCCGACCTCTTAGAGTCTGCCTTTGATGGATCATGTATCTGCCTTACAGCACATTTAACTACTTGAATGTAAATTTGTGGCTTGCCAGATTCACTAATGCCTTTGATATTCGGGACAGATTTCTATCCACCCGTGGAACAGATAGTTGAGCAGTGCGGCAAATTCCGATTGCTGGACAAATTGTTGAATCGATTGTTTGCACTCAAGCACAAAGTATGATGCACAAGTTTTTACCCTTTCTAGTTTATTTTAGCTACATGCTCATCTCCCGCTGGCTTTGTAAACAGGTTCTGATTTTCTCTCAGTGGACTAAAGTTTTGGACATAATGGATTACTATTTTAGTGAGAAAGGATTTGAAGTTTGTAGAATTGATGGCAGTGTGAATTTGGACGAAAGGAAGAGACAGGTTTGTTACACCTTGCTTTGATTTTCAGCTTTGAGGTTTAAACATGTAAGAAAGGTTGCTCACTATTGATGAATATTGAATCTGTTTCCAATTTTGGATTTGCAACTGTCTGAGTCAATTGGTACAGCTAGACCAATCATACATAATCTCACTTATGCCTGGTGTCTGCTTTTCATCAAAGCCTTTCTGCTTGTTTTGATTATGCACTTTTGAAAGCTTCTTTCAAGATCTTGGAGACGCAATGTACTCCTGTTTCCACTATCTGTCTTTAATAATCAGGCTCACATCTTGGCTAATTTTATTGTCACTTTGTTTCTTTTCCAGTCAACGTATCCGAGGATTGAAGTGTGTTATTATTCTAGTCTTGACAAGCCTTTGTTTTATGTTGAACAGATTGAGGAATTCAATGATGAGAACAGCCAGTATAGGGTATTTCTTCTCAGCACAAGAGCTGGTGGACTGGGTATAAACCTCACTTCAGCTGATACCTGTATACTGTATGACAGTGATTGGGTATTTTCTTGATCTTGTGTTCCATCTTCCACCCTCAATCTACTAAAACTCTTGATGTTTCGTGCTATTTCATTGATATACTTCTGTATTTCAGAACCCTCAAATGGATTTGCAAGCCATGGATAGATGTCATCGAATTGGGCAAACCAAGCCTGTTCATGTTTACAGGCTTGCAACAGCTCAGTCAATCGAGGTATCTCAATATTGATCTTTGTTATCATTTAATGCTTTGTTTGGTTGTTAGATCATTGACAAATCATATGCTTACAGGGTCGTATTTTGAAAAGGGCTTTTAGTAAGTTGAAGCTTGAGCACGTGGTCATTGGGAAGGGGCAGTTTCATCTAGAGCAAACCAAGTCTAAGGGCACGGAAGTCATGGAGGTTTTTTTTATCTTCTTTGTTTATTTTCACCTCTTCTATCACTTAGCCTTTACAGGTAGCCATGGCATCTTTCTTTCTTGGCTCATTGTCAATTCAGCAGGGGCTGGCACCTCAGCTAGAGTTTAGAAAGATCTGATTTTTACACCTCATTTATTTCTCTCTTTTTGAACATCCTTTTAATCTGGTGTTAAATGGTGAAACAGTGACCTTTGGCAATACCCAGATGGCTGTTAATACGTTGACCCACCGCAGCATGTTAAAAAACTGAAAATTCTGTTGTTGACCGAGCACCTGTGGTTAGCTAATGCTGGATGGGACTCAATTATGACTAGCACATCTTGTTTCATTTCCTTTGTGCTTTCAGGAAGAGGATATACTGGCGCTACTTCGAGATGAAGAAACTGCAGAAGACAAGTTGATACAGACAGATATCAGTGATGAAGATTTAGAGAGGATCTTGGATCGGAGTGATTTGGTTGTAGGCTCATCACATGATGACACAGAAAGTATTGCTGCTACTGGTTCATTTCCCCTGAAAGGGCCTGGTTGGGAGGTGGTAATACCAAATGCAAATGGAGGCATGCTCTCTACCCTTTACAGCTAGCGGTTTGCTTTGTAGGATGCGGTGCAGACGTGCCCATGATATCTGGACGTCTTGCTTTTTGTGGGGTGACTTGGAATTTGCCCTAGTTATCCTTGAGCAGCATGTTGCTCTCGGATGGGTCTCTTTCATTTTGGGAACACTTGGAAAGAGGCTATTTTTGTAATGTCTCATTATCAGACAGATGTATCCTCCTCGTCTTCTGATTCGATTTCAGAAGCTCAAAACAAGTGATGCATCTGTCCTCTAATTATGTCATCATCTTACTTTATATGAATGGTGATTATGTAGGATGCCACGTGAACTTGCAAGTCGCAAAATTAACTGTAAAAAGCATATGAATGCTGCAAATAGTAATGGCATAATTTGATCTCTTGTTTCTAATTTCATGGACTGAACATTTGAGAGCGAACCGGCCATGAGAGGGTCCAGCTACTGGAAGATACCAATTACAATTTTCAAAGTGCCATTTTAGGTGCCTTAATTAGTTACGAAGTTCCTCGAGGAAAGATTTCACTCAAAAATGCTGATTCTGAGCTTCGGCTGGACCATTGCCTATTGGTGAATCGAATTTGAGATTAATTAGAAGTTGTTCTAGGGCTTTTCCTCTAGAATCCTAGATAGCAACAAATATCCAAGCAAGCGGGGGTAAATCAGTAAAAGGCGCCATTACAGATGTAACTAAAAATAATTCCGTTGCCGGGAATCGAACCCGGGTCTCCTGGGTGAAAGCCAGATATCCTAACCGCTGGACGACAACGGAATGTTTACTTGTTTGTACCTGTTTTTATTAATATTAATACTCTAGATTTTAAATGTCAACTCTGGTAGCTAACGTCATGTTGCACGTCTCCATTTATTAACAATACTCTCTTAAAAATACTCCCTTCAAGATATGGGAAAATTGCTATAGCTTTTTCACGCTTTTTATTTTTATTATATTAATATTTTTTTTTGTTTTTTAAAAGAAATTTCATATTTTTTTCAAAATTATTTTTGCTGATTTTTTTTAATATTGAACTGGTTGAGAATTTAACTCTGTTATTTAAAAAAAAACATTTGAATTGCTACAATGTTTTCCTATATGATTTTTTTTCTTTTTTTTATGATTTTTTTTCTTCAAAATAGTCATTTTTGGTTTTTGTTTCATATTAAGCTGGTTGGGGATTTAGCTTTGTACTTTTTTTATAAAAAAAATATTGTAGATTTCTATAATATTTCCCTCACATGGTTTTTGTTTTATTACAATATTTCTCCACATGTTTCTTTTTTTAAAATTCTCTTTGTTGAATATTTTTTTTAATATTTAGATGGTTGAGAATTTAGCTTTAGCTTTCCCCACATGTTTTTTTTCTTTATTTTTTGTTTTTGTTTTTTGTTTTTCTCCCAAATTGTCTTTCTTTTTTTGTGTTTTTTTCATAATTGTTTTTGTCGATTTTTTTTTTAATATTGAGCTAGTTGAGAATTTAGCTTTGTAGTTTTTTCTTTAAAACACTGTTGATTGCTACAGTGTTTCCCTATATGATTTTTTTTTGTTTTCTTTGTTTTTTTTTCTAGATTTATCTTTGTCAATTTATTTTTTTTCATATTGAACTGGTTGATAATTTAGCTTTGTAGTTTTTTTCTTGAAAAAAAACATTATGGATTGCTACAGTATTCCCCCACATGATTTTTTTCTTGCTACAGTGTTTCCCAGTATGTTTTTTTATCGATTGTTTTCCAAAATTATCTTTGTTGAATTTATTTTTTTTCATACCGAAATTTGGTTGAAAATTTAGCTTTGTAGTTTTTTTTTTAACACCATATTGCTAAAGTGTTTCCCCACATGATTTTTTTTATATATAATTTTTTTCAAAATTATCTCTATCGATTTTATTGTTTTTAATATTGAGTTGGTTGAAAATTACAACTGTAGATTTTCTCATGAAACACTATAGATTGCTACCTTGTTTTCTTGCATAGTTTTTTTTTTCCTTTTGTTTTTTTATGATTTTTTTCAAAATTATTTTTATTGATTTTATTTTTTTATTATTGAGTTGGTTGAGAATTACAATTATATATTTCCTTACAAAACACTATAGATTGCTGCAATGTTTCCCTACATGATTTTTTTCCTTTTGTTTTTATATGATTTTTTCAAAATTATCTTTATCTATTTTATTTTTTAAATATTAAACTGGTTGAGAATTTAGCTTTGTAGTTTAATTTTTTTAAAAAACATTGTGGGTTACAATAATATTTTTCCATATAATTTTTTTTTTATTTTTTTAATGATTTTTTCTACAAATCCATGATAACGCACAAATATGCTATAAACCCGCGAAAGCGCGCGGGCATGGCTGAGCACAGTTGATTCTAATAGCTCAAATTGAATATCCTTCAAATCTATTCAACAGATGCTATGGTTCTGCATGGCTGAAATGACACACAGTATTTTAGCAGCTGGGCCATTCTGTTGCTAGACTAAACAGATGATCCCACTGCCAGTAGCTGGGGTGGCATTTTACTTCCAACTGATTATTTTGAGAAAATTGCATTGCCCCCTTTATATAAAGAGCATCCACTATGTCCAGATTGTGCCTTCAACATTAAATAAATGTTCAAAAATGCAGGTATCTAAGAGAACAGAAAGATAGAAGCAAGCAAACTGTGTAATAGAGTGAAGGAATGTTGACACCAACCAAATATATTGACTCCAAAATGAGCATAGATCGGAGAGAATTAAGAACCCATCCACAAGACTAATAAACCACCAAGTGATGCGGACTGTGATGGCTACTGGAAGCAGGATGGCACTGCAAAAGCAAAGCAAAGCAAATTATTGTTATGCACCAAGGAAATAAAAATTTAATGAACTGTTTCAAGAAACCTCCAAAGGATATGCGGAACCATGTGATAATGTGAAGCGTTAATATCTACAGTTCTTGATTGTAGTTGAAGGCTTACAGTATGACATGTATGCACAGAGATAGTCCATGGATATGACATTTGACTTAGCATGAAAACCTTGAATCGTGCAAATATTTCATGACTCGCCAGCACTGCAATCATCGAGTTTGGAATACAATTCCCGACTTAATTTGCAAAGACTGGCACTCAAGCAAGAATGCAGGGGACTAGACGAGATAAATTCGTGAGGGAAGACCAAGAAAGTAACCATATATATTCCAGATAGTTACATAATTAGCAGAATGGAAGACAAACAGATTCCTTCCCGCCATATTATTGATTTATAATGTCTTGTATCGCTCGAGAGAGTGAAGAAAATTTCCACACAACCGGCGAGGACTGCGAGAATGAGAATACAGATGCAAGTGCTGAGAATTCTATGCACTCGGCAAAACTCTAAGACACTGTCATTTACGTAGCCTGGGAAAATTCAATGCCATTTCTTTCCAAGACAGTGTCTTAGAAGCAGATTCAGAGGAAGAATTAGAGCCTCTTCCTTTGGTAATGATATTCTTAATATTTTTATCAGGATCTTGAATGGGTTTCAAACGCTCAAGATCCCTGTCTCTCGTTGTAATTTCTCTCTGTTTTTTCTCCTCTTGATTCTCCTCTCCCTTGCAAGCAGAGAATAAAGAATGCGGCCTCTTTCTAAAGAACCTGCATAGACACGCGGGAGTTTTAACTGCCTCGAATAAACAATTGCTGGCTCCAAACTGGGCTTCAAATTTCGATCAACGCCATATGTCCCAACTGTAATTGTAATTCTTATAATTACAATTACAATTATAATTATAAGAAAAACTAAAACGGATTTTTTCATGTGCAGAAACATTGTACAGTGTACACCCATACATGGTGTACTGTGGATTGAATGTTCATCCACAGTGCGTTTTCTTATTGTTGATAGGGCACAGAAATGTACGGTTTAGTCCCCTTATATTTGCTTTTTTCTTCAGATCTCTCTAATTTTAGGTGTTTGCATTAAAGGTACAAAACTTCATTTTTATTGCATTTCAATCCTAAATGTTGGGAGACAAGAGATAAATTTTTCGGAAGAATGGAATCCAGTCATAAAAGAAGCCGAACTTGGTGTGATTTTGTTCATTGACCATGCTGAAAAAACTAGATTGAAATTAGAGATGAGAATGAGTATCTGAATGTTAGATTTCTTGATATTCATACATTACTCATTATCTATAGGGTAAGAAATTTAGATATTCATAAAATATTCATCGGGTTAGTATATATTTAAAGTATGTATATGTATATTAAATAATAAAATGATAAATATTATACGTGTTTTATATTCATAATAAGATATGAATGTATCATAGTGAATTAAAAGAATGTAAATGTTCTATAAATATATCTATATGATAAAAATATATATTTTGGGTTGGGTTTCGGACAAGTTAAGTTTTTGGTAAGTTTTGACAATATTCATATTTTATCCATATCTTTCAAGTAAGATAATAATCTAAAAATACTCATTTATTCGGATCGGATCGATATTCATCGAATTCATATTAAATTGTTATTCATAATTGAAATCTTTAAATTTTATTTTTTATTCGATTTAATTTTGAGTTTTTAAACTGATGAATATTTTAGGGTTGAAATTGATGTTATTAAATTTCATATAATTTTAGGGTTTTTTTTTTACTGAAAATTTATTGAAATTTAAATTTTATGGTCCAAAATATTTCGATCCCTGTTTTTTATTACTCTATGAGATGGTCAGAATTTGTTAAAGGAGATGATAGGTATTGTTGTGAGAAGTTTGAGATAATTTCATCCTTAAGGATCTCTTCGTCCATCAAATACAAATAAATCACCGAATATGATACAGAATATAAGAGGATAAAAACACTTTCCTCTTCAGCCACTCACCCCAACTCCAATGAAAAATGGACTATTTCAGAACCTAGAACGGAGCCAAAGAGCTCAAGTCCAAGGACAATCAAGCAAAACATGCAGTGTGTGAGAGGCTAAATTATAAATGGGTATGAAAATATAAAAAATAAATATGGGGTTGCTTGAACTAGAGGAACTAATTTATTTATTGCTTAAAAATATAGTGACTAAGTTATAATTTACTCGAACTATAAGATTGACAAATCTGCAAAGCGAAACAAGAAACAGTAATTGAATTGGCAGCTCGAAAATCTTTGATGAACAAGAAAAGAGATGATAACAAGGTCGAAACTGGTGGAGCAATTGAGAGAGAGAGAGAGGGAGTGCCAGATCCGATCCCAACACAAGCGTTCTTCTCTCACCACCTTTTCTCCTAAACCCCCATCTCGTCCTGGTATTTACTCTCTTTATTCCCTTTTTTTTCAAATGTTTATGATTATTGTCTAAGCTTTTTATATTTTTGATTAATTTTTAATGCCCCAGTTTGTTTTTATAGTAGAATAGTAATTAGGATTTGTAAATTATGATTATTTTTCATTAGGAGAATACTGATTGGAAACTGTAGTCTTTGTAGTTTCTTAGTTAGTATTGCTATTATTGTGAAACAGAGAATTTTGGAAATTTATTTACACAGTGTATTAGTTGAATATAGAGACAAGTTTTAGTTTTGAAACAATTTCGTCGAGAAGTACAGACCTGAACAGGCTTTGATAATGGTGTAGACTGTAGACATTGTATGTCAAGTGTGCAAAACCCTTTTTCAGGGTTATATATATCGAGATCGATCATTTTGAAATAATTGTATTTTAAGCTTTTGCAATATGTAGTTGTAATCGACAATTGAGAAGTCTTCAACTTTTATTGAAGCAGCTTTTAGTTTTTCTTTTGATTTTGTGGAGAGCGAAGGTTGTGTTCTATCCAAATAGACTTGAATCTTTTATATAAAAATGGTATTTGATTTAGTTACTAAATCATGGAATTAGTGAATCGTGTTCTTGATACCAAAGTTGTTATTTTTCATTCTTTTGACATCTCTTCAAAAGTTGAAATTGTCGTGCTTCATGCTGTAAAGATTCAAAGATCACACAGAAGATATCATAGGGAGGAAAATTGTATGAAATTAGTTATAATACATTTTCGTGGTATGATGCTTTCTGCTTGTCTATTTTTTGTTATCAAACTGTTGTTCAAAATGAACAAGACTTTGCACTATTCTTTAAAGAATGAAAGCATGGCTGAAACTACTTGGTCTCAGAGTTCCTGTGTGATGCTTGCGTGTGTTGTTTCTTGGAAAGGAAGAATAGTCTTCATTACAAGATGTTGGTTATTTCCTTTACTCTTTTCTAATTAAGACAGAAGTCCTTATGTTTTATTGTCTTCTATCTCGCAAGTTTCCACAGTTATTATTTCTTTCCATGACCACATCCCATCAATTTAGATGATCCCTAAAGTTGTTTTTTTTTTTTTTGCCATGTTTCAGGGCTCTGGGGCAAGCCATTAGATAAATACTAGGCAAAAGTTGATCCAGTTACATGCTGTGATAAAAAATTGTTGAGCCATACAACTCCAGTCCAAACGAAATTAAAATGAAACAAACCCTGATAATCATTGGCTGTGTAAGAGGCAACCAGATTCTTCTTCAGGGTAAATATTTTTTTGATTTGTTACAGCCTCCTTCATTCAAGTTTCTGCTGCGAATTCAGAGGACTTAAAATTTTTAGGAACTTTCTGTAATTATATATGTCATCACAACTTATGATTGCAACCTTATTGGTTTCCTGTTAGCTGCTAAGTGTATTAGATATCACTGTGTGTTGCTGACATTAAGTGTAAAATCTTCCCTTAATTTCATGCAGGGCTGATGTCACTGTAGCAATCTTTTGGGCCTTAACATTAAGCATGCTTGTCATATCATCTTACAAGGCACTTTATTTCCGACATTTCTGGCTTTTGTTTCTCATAATATGTCTTGCAATTTTTCTTCCCGTACATCTGAGAAGTTCAAGGGCCCAGAATAGGGAGAGAAGATTGTTATTGCCTTTGTCCACGTGAACATGCTATGGCATTGAAGCATTTCAACCATAGAGCTTTGTAATTGGAACTTATCGTTCACATTTGATTCCTGTGGCTTATTGGAAAAAATTATAAAACTCGGAGCACTGATCTTGGTCAACCCAGATTTGTCCTGCCCTCTCAGATAGATGGTATGATTCTTTTGTTTATCCTTCATAACCATACACAGAAGCTATGAGATTTTTCATAACACCTTTTTTTAACAAATGTGAAACTCTATACATCTGAGCAAAGTTTAGGAGCAGTTACCTGTTAATCTTTTGAGTAGTTACATTGTAAATTTAGTCCTGTTCGAAAAAACTATCACAGCATGCTGTCAAGATTACTGTGTTGTAATAAGCTATTTACATGAAATAGAAAAAGGCATAATAGACTGTCTCTCTCTCTCTCTCTCTCTCTCTCTCTTGCTCATTTCAAGATTGTCATTAAGCTTGAATCTAGAATACTCCAAGGCTGTTCCTTGCTTTATTATTTAAGCCAAATCCCTAGCCTTTCAAACGAATAGGAGGGAGGAACTGGCATTGGGTACTCGTAGCTATGGGTGCAAGTAGGTACTGGGACCCAAACTGATCTGAATTGGACTGACCGCAACTTGGTTCTTCAGTTTGGGTCTGGATTGGTATTTTCTAAGCTTGTGTCAGTTCTTGGGTAGGCATATTGGGCAATCCTACCTTTATCTTAAATTAACGCCATGTGTTTAATTTATATCAGATTGAACCTTATGATAATGAGTTTGGCACACTGGATACCTGTTGTGGACATCTTATGCGACAACTCATGTGACTTGTCCATCAATTCCCCTCCCCCACCTCTCATGCTCATTTCAAGATTGTGGCAGGTCTATTTATCAACAGCCAATTAGGACCACTATTAATTGTCTTTCCCTCCTATTTCCTCTATCTTGTACTCTCCTCCTCTCGAGACAATTATCCCTTTTTTTTTATATTGGTGTTTATGTCAAGGTTGTGGAATGAAACTGATAAATTAATATAAGAATCTGGAAACTTTAGCATCTGGATGGAAATTGTTCAAAGAATGGTTGATGATACTCAAGTTTTTGATTGCTTTTGAGTCAATGGATTGCAAAAGGAGGGAATTGTTGGATTAGGAAGGAAATAGAACTTTGAACTGATTATTACCAATTTAATCTGGGTTCACATTGTTACAGACAAGAGCTTGTTTCAGTTCTGAGTCCATTTTATTGGAGGTTTTAGTGCGGTTTATTTGTCCAAAAACCTCTGGCAGATGCTACCTGCAACCTCAGGACGGGATCCAATAAAAAAACATAATAGGTAGAATTCATCTTGTGAAGCGACTTCTTGATGCTGTTTTCGCATCCTTCTTCATGTTGGATTTTTGGTGTTCTTGCTGTTCCCTTCCCCTATGACAGAACCTCCCCCTACCCCAAAAGCCCTTTCTTTTCTAGTATGCTACTTGAGGAATACTTGGTGCAATGTTAGAGGCCCAACTAAAGGTGTTAAAGCAGTGATAGTAGAGTCCTTCGTATATGTTCATGGGACTTTTGAGTATTCATATGTATAAGGATAATTTGTAGAATACAGCTCATGTGGTATTACTTTTTTTCTATAATTTGGAAGATAATGTCTAGACCATGTTAGTAAATATGAAACCATTCAGTTTGAAAAGTTTTATGTTGTTATCAAATGCAAGTGCGAAGGAGCATATTAACTTTGGTACTTTCTTTTCTGATTTTTAATGAACAGGTGAAATATTGGGTACTTTGATTGTTTTCATTTGCTTTTACTGTGCCAAAAAAATCGAATTGTTTACTAAGCATTAGGGTTTAAATGTTGTCGATACTTTTGCTTGAAAGTCGTGTTTACTGTTTGAATCGGTTTTATTAATTATGTAACATTTTTTGTGCTTAGACCATTAACCACTGTCTCAATTCAATCCTGTCACATGATATTGTATAAATATTAACTCCTTTTGCTCTCGTCGATACTTTTGCTTCAAAGTCGTGTTTACTGTTTGAATCGGTTTTATTAATTATGCTACATTTTTTGTGCTTAGACCATTAACCACTGTCTCAATTCAACCCTGTCACATGATATTGTACAAATATTAACTCCTTTTGCTCTCGTAGATGCTTTTGCTTCAAAGCCGTGTTTAGTGTTTGAGTCGGTTTTATTAATTATGCTACATTTCTTGTGCTTAGACCATTAACCACTGTCTCAATTCAATCCTGTCACATGCTATTGTATAAATATTAACTCCTTTTGCTCTCTTTTAAATCAATTGAACAAAAACTAGATGGAATATAAGAAGCATAATTGGCATTGAAAGAATAAAGTAGGTGTGTCTGTGCCTGTATAGTTTTCGTGGTCTTCAAACCAATGCTCTCATGGTCCCCCAGGGGACCATTCTGGTCTGTTTCCTCAAACATGACTCAGGATACCAGTTGTCATGAGCTAGGGAAGAGGAAAGTAGGAGAATAACATGAAATGGTGATGTTGATGGGCTGCATACAGGCGACATGATTACTCTTAATTAATGAGTATATGGCCCCAACATGCCTCACGAAGGAATGCAGGGGACCGTCTTCTCTTGGCCTGCATATGAATATGATCAATGTCCATAAATGATTGTTTCATCACACCACTTCAATTTTCTGATATTTTCCTGTATGGTGCTTTTAGTTGAATCCCAATAATGTCTATCAATGATTCATCGGGTCTCTTATTCATTTTTCTAACCATAGGTTGATTAATAGACAGCGTGGAGTGTGGATCATCACTAGTTGCTCTCTCTGAATTTTTAGCTATTAGCTCTCCACCTTAACTTCGAGTTACCATGTGATAATTCTGATTGGACAACTGGCAGGTTTTGTGCTTCTATTTGCCAACTGTGTGGGTTAGGTCTCACATTTTTGGATAAGAAGTAGCGAGGAGCTACCTTTTGAATGCAGGATATTGTAGTCGTCAATGGTATAAATATATTATGCATACTAGTGGCTCATTATGATAGGATCTGTCAGCTTTCATTGCTGCATACTAATGGCGCATGGGATCTGTTCTGTTTGTCAAAAAGTTGATGTTAGTGGAACCAGAAAGTACCTTTGTAAAACATGCTGTTTGCATGAACCGCAGTTTCTTCCACTATAGATTACATGGATGATTTTTCTTTCCTTTTCACCCCGCTTTGAGATAATGTAATGTTGCAGTCGGTGAGAAGAAGTGATTAAGGTGTGCTTGGCAGGTAATGATGGCCATGATTTGGTTGGAAGTGAGGGAGTTGTGCTTGCGCAATAATGTGGCCATGCTAGGGTTTTGTTTTGATGTCTAGATTTTCCAAAAATCATGGATTAGTCTGCTTCTATGAACCACGCACGCCCTCAGGAATTATTTGTAGGACACGTATATCATTAAACCTTCCTCTTTGACACTTGCATCCAAGATTCGCGTGCAATAAAATCCCAAATCCAGGAAAAAGGTGATGAAGGATTTTGCGGGAAACATGCTGCTGATCTTATATAATCCCTGGGTCTCTCTATCTTTTATCGAGTCTCTTATCAGTTTTGAGATGTTGATTGGAGATCTATCCAGAGAACAGGAAAACACTGTTCTATGAGTCATCTTTTCAATCCAAATTGGGTTTATTTGCCGCAAAATCGCTAGGCTAGCTTCGCTTTTATTCGCTGATAAGACAAGGCAATATATTCTTCCTTTTGCCTCAAAGGCCTATATTCTCGGCCAATCAATCAATACTCTTCCACTAAGTCCAAATAATTGGAAAATTTAAATATTTTTTAAGGTTCACATTTGTCCTTGTGCCATCATGAAGCCTTTAATTCCTGTGCTAAAATATTATTGATTAGGCATAATATCAATTGATGCAGGGGCTGCGCTAAGGGCAAGTGATGCTGTGTGATGCAATGCATGATGGATTCTAGCCATCCATGTGAATCACACAAATACAAGTGAAGATTTGCATGCATGGTTCTGTCTTGGCAGAATCCTGGATGCAAGAAAATATCAGCTTCGCATTAAACTAACATTTGTCGGTGGGTGATTGCTGTCTTAATGCGACACGGCCGAAAGCCGAAAGGAAAGGGAGCCCTACTGGGTTTTTTCACAGCCAAATAAAAATGGCCAGATTTGTTCCGTTCTTTTATGTTCAAAGTTAAAACTTTAGATGTTTCGCTTTCGATGTTCAGGAAAGCTTAGTACACTGGAAAGTGAGACGTCAGAGTATTTTATCACTCTGTAAACCGTTCACTGTCCTGGAAGGCCACACTAGAATATTTGCTTGCCCTTGGGCAGGGCTGCCCTTGTTTGACTTCTCTTGCCTGCCGCATTTTGTAGGCCTGTGTTTCCTTGGTTCTTGCGAGTTGCTAAAGGAAAAGCTACCATTTTGGACCAGTAGAAGGTAAGGTAGCAAGCACCACGTGATTCTCAAGCCACCACCAAACCAGCAGGATGGACGTTGCTTTTATTATTATTGAACCTCCCAAGAAAATGTCGTCCAGTCATTGTTGTGCTTCACTTGCTACTTGTATCACCGCGACATGAGCTTATAGGGAGGTTCTTCCACCGCCTGTGGCCACCAGCTGACTGGCGCAAGCAGCCGTTACGTGCATGTCCTGACTGTTCCATCTAAAACCACAAGTGGTGTATATACATGCCGGTCTGCTAGCGTATACAGGCAACGTCTGGTCTAGATGGAACAGCTGTGACAGATGCGATTACTCCCTGCAATCCCTTTGGTCATTAATTTACCGCACAATTCATAAAGGTTTCACATTGTTTAATCTTGCAAATCAAGAGAGACAGGGCTAGCTTGAGTTTGAGTCCCATTTAAGCATTACACAGCAATAAACCTCAACCCTAAAGTATTTGGGTCAACTCTGCACATACCTTTTGCTTCTTTTATACTATTTTATCTCATGAACTAGCTAAAGTTAAGGTATTACTACGAGAGTAAACGATCCATTTCGAGTGCTTTAATGACCCAACCATTACAATAACTGATTGTTCTTAAGATGTTTAGCTTTGTTATGTCAGCATGGCCCTGCGTTAAGCCAGGAGAAGGACAAGGAGTGTTATTATTACGAGAAACACCATGATTTAGAGAGGCCCTCCAAGATCCACTTGGCTGCTGCCAAATGAAATGGAGAGAAAGACCATGCACACAAAGGCTAGAGACACTGGTCAAAGATTGTGACTTTGTTGTTTTTTTTCTCCTTCCCTCACAGGTAGAGCCCAGATTGCCATCATTTCCCTTGGAAAATCATTGAGCATCGTGCGGCCACGTTTTCTGCTATACCCGCGCGTGGGCAATGATTGAGGTCTCTCTGTCTGCGCAATCAAGATGGAGTTTGATGTTGAGAGATGGAACCCTTCACCAAACATCCCTTCTCCACAGAAAAAAGAAGATTTTAATAATTAAATGTGATTTTTATTTATTAATTAAACACAATTAATTTATTTGTACTATGTTGTTGGTTGTTGTATCCACTACTCGGAAATCAGAATAGTATACAAAATCTTTTTACTTCAAATTAAATTTACTCCAAAAAAAAAATGTTTTTTTTTTAAAAAAATAAAATAATATACACTCACCGAAATCCTACAAACTATTCAAAATGCATTGTCAGCATGCATGCATGGAACACGGGTATCCAAGGTCAACAAAAGCTTCTCGATTTTTCTTCTCAATTTAAAATAAGAATATATCTTAATAGCAACAAGCTAAAAATATTTTTTTATTTTTGATATTAGTACAACAAAATAATTTGAAAATATCAAAAAATATTAATTTAAAATAAAGAAAAAAAAATCAAATTATTTTAGAAGTATTTTTGAAATACAAAAACAAATAAAACCATAGTTATTTATACGAACTTTTTTTTATGCCCCTGTTTTTACTGACGAGAATTATATTTACATATTGATCATGTGTCCTGCTTTGTTATTATATTATTCATGGTTTATACTTAGCAAGGTTAATTATATCACCCAAATTAACAAATATAAAAAATTCAACTCAAGAAATTTGTAGTTCATTGACCGTAAGAACACATGGTACACACATACTTACTGCTTTATACTTTATCCGTACACCAGCCTGTCGTCATGGCATGCGTGAATTGTCCTCTCTTACAGAAGAATTAAAATTGATTCGACAAATCACATACGTACACGTGTCACGGGAGATCATTTTACACTTGGGCACATGCGGGACCACGTACCGGATATTTACCCTTGAACCGTGTATTTCGAGTTTTTAAAAAAAATAGCATAGTCAACAAAAATATTTTACGAACTTATGTAGCTGGGGAATTTCTTTTGAGATATAGCATAGTTTTTTCGATTGTTTTATTAAAAATGGTGCAATAACTTCAAATAAAATTAATTGTGTTAATCCCATCAAAAAGCTATTCCAGGCAAAGTGGCAAACTTCAAATTATTTTCTATTTTCTAATTGGGTTTCAAAAGTCCATCAATTCTTCAATTTAATCTTTCAATCTATTTTCAAGATGAATAAAATCCGGTTTATTTTTGCGTTTTAAAAACGTTTTAAAAAATTTTAATTTTTTTTTATTTTTTTTATTTTAAATTAATTTTTTTTAGTGTTTTTATATTATTTTGATGCGCTCATATAAAAAATAATTTTTAAAAAATAAAAAAAATATTATTTTTTTATATTTTTAAATAAAAAATATTTTAAAAAATAACTATAATCACAATTCAAACAGGTTAATATAAGCTTATTATGATATAAGCGATATTGTAGGTTTTGATAAAAAGTTAGAATTTCTTATTTAATGAAAAATTTGATGTCTTAGATGGGAGAAAATGGCTGCAAATATTTGAACGATCGAGGAAAAAACTCGAGGAAATCAATTGAAATTATTTACATATTGTCTGGAATATTGTCTGGAGTTCTCCACCTAGCTAATCTAGAGGAGACTGACATGGACAAAAAAAAGCCCCCAAGTCTTATCATTTTGACTTGTTCCTTCATGGAAATGATGCTCCTCGACTTGTTCATGCTTTTTCAACAATAAAAAATGTTGTTGTTATTATTATTATTATTATTATTAAAGCAAACGATCCCACTAAAGAGAACTCTGCCCGAGAATGTTATTAATATCCCTGCAGGCCGTTGTCATGGTGGTGGCTTGATGACCACACCCATACAGGAGAAAAAAACGCAAAAACCAGTTATTTGTGTTTACCCAGATTATATTTTTTTAGAAATATATTAAAATAATATATTTTTATTTTTAAAAAATCAACAGGCATTGTCTCGTTGCTTGATATATTTTCTCCTCGACTCTTTCGGCCGTTTCTTGCAAGATCTCCTAGGCTAATCATACCGGGCTGTAAAGGCCCTACCTGCCTCCATTGCCAACTTTCAAGTTTCAACCTCCTTGCTTCAAAGTAATTAATGGCTGGTGTCGGTGTTTGTATTAGAATTTTAAAAGAAAATTAGCCCCTTCTCTCGTTCGTCTTGTCACCCACACGTGTGATTTTGCCACTTGTAAGATACCCAGTATGGGCTTATGGCAGCAATGATTGGCAGTGCTGGCCACCCGCACGGGTGATGGCTTTTGTTTTGTTTGTTTGTTTGTTTGTTTGGTTTTTTGATGATTAGATAGATTAATGTAGTTGTTGTTATACCAGTACAAATCTAAAATATGATAAATACAATAATGCTATTGTGCCACGTCCCCTTCTTTAGAACCTGTTATATCGTGGCTTAGATCTGGTAAGTACGCTTTCAGATCTGTGCTCGGCTTAATATATATAACAAGGAAATGGTCTTCTGTTGGCGAAAGAAAAATAAAACAAGCAAATACTACAATTAATGTTAAACTACTTCTGTCCTCCTTTTATCTGGAGTTTTTGAATTCAAACATTTTGACGCTGGAGGGATGCGAGTGGAAGCTTTTTGGTTTTTAGCCCATTAAAGAAAAATAATAAAATACAACATTTCATAAAATATTTTAAAAAATAACATAGTTTAATAATTTACAAACATTATTTACAACACACAAGTTGCGAGTCTTATGTGTGACTCCAAACAAATTAAAATCTTAGCCCTCATTTTCTTCCCTTTCTTTCCCCATTTCTCTCTTCCTCCTCCAGTGCCTCTCTTTCCCGTCACGATCCACCATGCACCACCTACATATAACACTTGACACCCCCTTCTCTCTCTCTCTCTCCATGATGAAGAAGACCCTCCTCTCACCAGCGTTTTTCTCTTGGATCTCGACCGCCACCACCTGTCACATGAAAGATTATGCCAAATGAGGCTAGTCTAATTTGTTATGTTGTTCTACTCATTTGTAATGATGGAAGTGTAATTAAATATTTTTGTTTGCCAACATTAATGGGATGAATATTCTAAAACTATACTTGAATAGTAGACTTGGACTAGGAAGGTTCTCTAGTATGGAGTTCACTTGGGTGTCAAATAACTCTCAAAAGACCACATAGACATTACAGGTTGTTGATTCTTCTAGTTTAGATGATAATGAAAGGAACCAAATGTCATCACAATAAATTATTGTTATGAAAGCTTCATTGGATACGAAATTTTCTCATTATTATTGTGGAGAATCCAACCAAGTGACAATAAAGATCATCGTCATATTGATAGAGTTGAGGAAGATGAGTTAGTTAAGTCTCTAAACCAACACACGACACCTCTTGCTTTTAAATTTTAGTATGTGAGTGTGTATGCCCAACATGTATGTAATGGATGGCCTTTGATTCTAAGGCATTTAGGCTTATCGAGTGATGAATTAGAGGTTGGACAAAAATTCAGAAACAAGTCTCATTGTATTACTACAATTAAATGGTGGCATATCAAGAATTCATTATAGTACACGGTCCAGCATTCAACTAAAACTTATTTGCAACTGGTGTACATCCAATAACCAACATATAAATGGCATTTACACAGGGGTATCACCAAAGATTTAATTCATTTGAGACATCAAAATCTAAAAGGCTGCACACTTGTCAAAACCCACTTGTTTTGCAATGCTATCATTAGTTTGAATCAGATCTCATTCTTTGAGGCGATGTTGAAAATTATGAAACTTGATACAAGAATAAGTGTTGTAAACATTCAAGCTACTGTAATTTAGGATTATGATCACGATGCCTTATATTAGAAGGCATAAGTATCAATGAATTTTAGGTTAAAACAAATATTAGCTAAAATTCATATCGGACCGATATTTCTTATTGCATAGATATAAAACATTCAAACTTAATTTATGTTATCTGTAAGTTGTAAACATTTAAACTTAATTTAGGTTAAAACAAATATTTTAAAATAAATAGATTAATGAAAACTCTAGCCTCTTTCTCTTTTATGTTTGTACTTTTTTTATGTTAATTTGGATTACTTTAACAAAAGACACCACATGAAGTGCTCAAGGTTAAAAGTATGTTATCTATGCTTGGATCTTATATGTCTAAAAGAGTTTTATAATTCATGAAGTCTTTAAGTTTATGTGTCTCACAAGTTTTATCTCGTATTTTATGTTATGAATTAGATGATTACATATGTTATATATTTTGAATCTATCAATAAATATCAATGAATTTTAATGATTTGATTTAAGTGATAAATAATTTATTATTTTATGTTGTTATCACTTTTATTTATTTATTTTTAAAAAATGTTATTTCAATGAAACGGTTTTTGTGATCCCATTAGAAGAAAAGTGGATGTACTCGCGCGCATACACACTCAGTGGGTCCAGTTTTGCGTGACCTTCTAAAAAGAAAAGGTTACATGTAAAGTTGGAAACGGTCCTTCACGTGAAGAGCAATAATGAATGCACGTGGATTTGTAATGGAAACATGATCATAGCACGTACCAGGACAAAAAAAAAAAGAAATAAAATATTAATAGGATTTTTCCAATCATTTTAATCTGGCAGTACCCATTTGGAAATTGCAGTAACTGTTTAGCTTTCTCTCTTGTTTTTCTTTTTTCTCTCTTTTGTATTTTTATAAAGTGATTATTTAGTAAAATATTATAAATAACTACATGGAAATTGTGAAAAAAATATCTCATACAGTCACATTGACAAGGAACTCAAAAAAATGATTGAGATTTATATATAAAAATGGGTCCATAACTCTAGGTTTTTAAATAAAAAATAATGTCAAATCAATATATAATACTATGTATAGTTTAAGAGAATCTTCAATTCAGATTTCTCTAACAGGTAACTCCAACAAGTAGTCAACAATCAATTAATGAACAAGTGAAGGATGGATTCTTATATAGATATTTCAATTTTGTTTTTTAGTTAGTCTATTATTATAGCTAGCACGGTATGTTTTTGCATTTAAAATTATATTTGGGAATATTTTAAAAGTTAATTTGATTTGAAAAATATTAAAATTAATATTTTTCTAGTATTTTTTTTATAATTTTAATATTAATTTTTTTTAAAAAAAAAACTCCATTACAAGACCATGTGAAAAACTAGAAATTTGCGAAATTCTTTTAGGAAACATAACCTTTTGTAATAAAAATTACATAATTATTTTAAAGGTCATTCTGATTGGAGGCTGATGGCAATATAACCCACATCGATCTAGCTGTAGTTTTTATTTCAAAATAAAGCATGAAACTCCAATCAAGTGTGCTCCTCAACTAGTGGGGCCATGGATTGAAGTCTAAATCTCGCCATGATTGGAACAGCTCAAATGAAAATGGTGGTCAATAATGGAGATGATTATCAGCTTATGGTCATAATCATCAGACAATTAGTTGAAAGCATGTGTTTGTCCCATGAACAAAAGTTAATGTGCATTGCATGGAATGGTATCTCTGCTTGTGTATTCCTTCGCAGATGACTGCTATAGCGACCTTCATCCTTACAACTCTGCCACCGCCTGCAGATCCGACATAAACGTCATTTTTCGAGATTGGCAGATTTTACGATTCCCTTACTAAATTTCAATCCTGTTCTACGGATTTTTTAATTATTTTCTTGTGTCGATTCAGACATGTCATCTCATTGCGCGCAAATTTCTTACTGCATTTTCAAGAATTCTGAAGAATCCATGCTTGATAGTTAAGTTTTGGTTTTATTGTTTCATCCAAAAGATTTAAGATTTGAAATGGATGGTCTTCTATCCTCATTTGCCACCAATCTTTTGGGGTTGCAAGTGGTTTGGACTACAAGATTTTGAGTTAATCTTAATTTATCTGCTGAGGTTACCATTTTTTATCCCTTAAGATTTTGATTATGGAATGTTTGAAAATGTGGTATCGGTTGTTTTTTAAAGTGTTTTTCGCTTGAAAATATAATAAAATAATATATTTTTTTATTTTTTAAAAATTATTTTTAACATCAGCACATTAAAATGATATGAAAATACTAAAAAATATTATAAAATATTTTTAACTTTTATATTCTCGAGTTAAATGATACAATTCTTCTTTAAATTTAATATTTTGTTTGAGTTGGGATACATTCACAAACGATAATTAAGAACTATGAAACAAAACTTAAAAACATCAAAAGAAATATAATTTTCCAAATTTATAATGATAGTTGCGATTAACTTTTCTATTTTTGTTTTCCAAAATTTTAAAATGAAGAAGAAAGAAAGAATTCTAAATAGTACCACATTAATGAATATCGTTTTCTTGTTTAATTGAAGTAACACTACATACCAACGATCAGAATTAATTCACTATTCTTAAATGAAATTCGAAGAAATTAGTGTGCGGCAACATTAATATCATCTTTGTGCACTGGAAGAACACATCAAACCGCAAAAAAAATAAAAAAAAATTACATTATAAGTATGTAAATGTTGTGATTTTGCAAGATCTGATGTGTTCTTCCCAGCAGCAAAGTCAAGGTACAAAACTCAAATTGAGGCCTCGTTCTTTTCCTGTTTTTCAGTTGCTTACTATTTCTTTAAAGAATGAAAGCAATTTCAGGCCTGTTTTGGGCGAAGGAAAATGCCTTTAATATGCTATAAAGTTAATAAAATAATACTTTTTTTAATTTCACCAAACCACTTAAACTTTTCGAATTAAAATAACTATTTTACATAATACCTTTCAAAATGCTTCCTTTATCAATTAAGAAATAAGAATTTTAAAAACATAACCTTAACATAAATAAAAAAAATATTTTTCTCTCTTGCAAGATTGTTAAAATCACGATTTAAATCAATGTAGGCTTAATGTGCTAAATTATTTATAAAACTCAAAAATAAATAAAATAATATTAAAATCAGATAAAATCATTAAAATTAGATGAAATAGTATAAAATCACCATTTCTCTTCTCTTATGCAACACAGCTGATTAGGTGAAAAAATGCTAAAACAAGGCATGGGTAGAATAAGTTCATCTACTCAGGTATGCGTGCTCTTCCAGCCTTTTATTTAAAATCTAAAATTAATGACACTTGTTTCTATATATATATATATATATATAATGCCTTTTAGGTAATACTAATGTTATTAAATTTCATCCAATTTGATAAATTAATCTTAGATCTAATTAATTAAATAAAAATTGATTTGATGAAACACGAATAAATTGACAAGTCAACTCGGTAAAAGACTGAGTTAAATTTCTTTAACCCACGACCAGGACTGGCTGTGGAGAATATAATAATTTTGGGTAAAACAAGCACAAAATAATAACAAGGGACAACATTATACACGAGAGCATCTACGAGTCAAAGTAAAACAAGTCAGTACTCAGTAGTTTTTTTAAAAAAAACAAAATAATGTTCAAAGGGGATAACGTTGATATTGCAGTACAGAGATTACGTTGTTCAAAAGAAAAGTACAAGGAATACTCTGCTGGGGAAAAGAAAACAAACTTCTTCCTAGCTAAGTGTGGGTTTATATCCCATCCAGCTCTAACCTTTTCTGGTTGGTTGTTCAATTTTTATTTTGTTTCTTAAACTAACTTTATTCTAAAACGAAAACAACAAAATACTTTTTAATATTTTAAATAAAAACAAATGATACCATGCATTACAATAAAAAATAAAGCTTTTTTCTTTCCTTTTTCTTCTTTTTTGTTTGTGAAGGAAAGAGATATCATATTTTTTTTATTTAATCATGAGTGTTCGGGACAGTTTACATGTACCTCGATTAAACTTCCGAGATCCTGAAGTTAATAAACATATAAACTTCCAGTAGCCTTAAGGTTTATGACACTCGAACCGGTGATTTATGGGGAATAAACTTGGGATCTGGTCAATTGAGCTTGCTTTTTTTTATATCAACATCTTTTTAATTTCTAACCATGGTTATAAAATACTGTGAAATATTTTAATGAAATTAAAATTAATTTTATGGGTTTGAAAAGGTCGGAAAATAAGTACAAATTGATACAAAATATTAATTATATAATTGGATAACGCAAATGACAAGGAAACTAGTGTAGTAAAATAAAACTAAGATAAAATGCATGGAAATACAACATCATGACCATTTTTCTTTTTTCTTTTTTAGCATAAAATAACATTATAAAAGGAGGCTTGGCTTCCATGTTTTCATTACAAGCAGCTCCATCAAAACGATTTCTAGAACATTAAAACTCCACGGCCCTTACAATATTGGTGAAGTCCTCAAAAGTATATACCATCTGATTTCACTTTGCTTAGAACAGCTAAGCAAATTCAACAGGGAGAGAAAGGGGAGGAGGGAGAGAGAGAGAGAGAGAGAGAGAGACATAGAGTCAGTCAAGCTCCATGTCTCACTCAGAGCTTGTTGTCTTTCTCCTTCCATCGATTTTATCACTACTCTTGCTCTTCATTCTCGTGCAAAGAAAGCAAGTAAGATTTAATCTCCCACCAGGCAACATGGGGTGGCCATTTCTTGGAGAAACCATTGGCTACCTGAAGCCTTACTCTGCTACTTCAATAGGAGAATTCATGGAACAGCACATATCAAGGTAAGACTAAGACTGCCGAGAAAACAAGATTGACAGCCAGAACCAAGAAATTAAATCTTGTTTAGTCATACCACTTAAAACTTGATTATAATATGCAGGTATGGAAAGATTTACAAGTCCAATTTGTTTGGGGAGCCAACAATAGTATCCGCAGATGCTGGACTTAACAGATTTATACTACAGAATGAGGGAAGATTATTTGAATGCAGCTATCCAAAAAGTATTGGTGGAATTCTTGGAAAATGGTCCATGTTGGTTCTTGTTGGAGACATGCATAGAGACATGAGGATTATATCTCTCAACTTTTTGAGCCATGCCAGGTTAAGAACTCATCTATTGAAAGAAGTGGAGAAGCAAACCCTGCTTGTTCTTAGCTCTTGGAAGGAGAATTGTACATTTTCAGCTCAAGATGAAGCAAAGAAGGTAATTCTTCAAACTTGCAATGCCAAGAAAATGAATTTCAATACTGAATTCTATATTCGAGAGGAATACTTAGCATATGAAGGAAATTGCAGTTTACCTTCAATTTGATGGCAAAACATATCATGAGCTTGGATCCTGGAAAGCCAGAGACTGAGCAGCTGAAAAAAGAGTATGTTACTTTCATGAAAGGAGTGGTTTCAGCTCCTCTAAATTTGCCTGGAACCCCATATAGAAAAGCCTTGAAGGTAATCTTACTTTAATTAACCATAAAAGGTAACGATTCAAGAAAAAGGTCATGATATTATCGTATCTTCATCTCATCTTTGGGTGTCCTGTGTTTATAACATGCAGTCTCGATCAATCATCTTGAAATTTATAGAGCGAAAGATGGAGGAGAGAATTGCTGAAACGAAGGGTGGAGTAGAAAACTTGGAAGACGATGATCTTCTTGGATGGGTCTTGAAGCATTCAAATCTTTCTACGGAGCAAATCCTTGACTTAATCTTAAGCTTGCTCTTTGCTGGCCATGAAACTTCTTCTGTGTCCATAGCTCTAGCCATCTACTTCTTGCAAGCTTGTCCTGGTGCTATTCAACAGTTAAAAGTAAGCAACTAAAAAGTACCTCACAGTATAATCTGTACTTCCTACTCTATCAGTACGTCGCAGCATTTATTATGCACAGTAGATGCTTTGGATTTATATATTTATTCTCATTGAATACAGGAAGAACATATTCAAATCTCCAGAGCCAAGAAACGGTCAGGAGAGACGGAATTGAACTGGGATGATTACAAAAAAATGGAATTCACCCAATGCGTAAGCTCCTTTTAATTAACTTCTCTTTTACTATCAGAAATATTTCGAATTTTTCTTTATTTTAACACGAATAAATTCAATATACATGCTTTTTTACAACCTTGTGAAGGTTATAAGCGAGACACTGAGGCTTGGAAACGTAGTCAGGTTTCTTCACAGAAAAGCTCTAAAAGATGTTCGGTACAAAGGTAAGATAAACCTAGTTGTATTAGATTCCTCTCACCTTAGGCATATCACTATATTAATTAGTTTAATCAACTCTATCTAATTACTTAAGTAGTAATTAATAATACTGTTTTTTTCTTTTAAAGGGTACGACATTCCATGTGGATGGAAAGTGCTACCAGTGATCTCAGCCGTCCATTTAGATTCAACTCTTTTCGACCAACCTCAACACTTCAATCCATGGAGATGGCAGGTCAGTAGTACAGCTTTGAAGCCATGACAGACATGCTTTTTTATTTTCTAAGACATTATTATAATCACGCCGTATAATTCTGTCACAGTAATTATAAGGTTCCGTAGATTTTTCAATTTGGTCTTCTTCCACAAGGGTCCACTAGCAACATTTCCTGTCATAATTGTTTGTTCCTGGCTTCCTTAACATGATCTTGAATAGTTTTTTCTTTAATTTAAATTAGTTAAAAAAAATAGCAACAAAAGCTATGGAAAATGTTAATTAACTACAGATTTTTTAAGAAACTAGTTTTTTAAATTTTAGATCAATAAGATCGGTTAAGATAAAGTAGGTCAAAGTTAAAAAACGCAAACCTCTTGAAATTTTTGAGGGGGAATTATTATTATTTTACTGAGGGGTTATTTAAAAAAAGACCCACTATCAATAAATAAGACATGAACTATGATATATGTGCACTATAGCAAATATTATTTTTTTTAAAGGGCTCAAGGTTTTTTAGAGGAAAAAAACTATGTTAAGTGTATTATAAAAAAAAATTATGTCATGCTGAATATATTTTTTATTTTTAAACACTGAAAATAAATTTAGGGAGCCACTGAAAATAAATATGGACCAAACCCATAACAATAAAATAAAATAAAGAAAAAAAATAGGGAAATGGAGATAAGATTGTATAGGTAGATAAGGCACTGAATGATGATGTGAACCAATGAAAACATTCCAACAAAACCGTTGAAAGCAAAAGAAGGAAGGAGCGTAGTCAAACCCCCACGAGACCACCCTACTGATGAACTGTCACCATCATTAAACAAGATGTTTGCTTGTTAGGACAATGGGTCTCACTCTCCCTTTAAAGCCGCATGTGGATGTGGGCCTCTCGTGTGCACGTGCATCACTGATTGCCTTTGCATGCTTTTTTATTTTTTATTTTTTAAAATCTCGTTGCTTTCAGGGAGTGATTGTTCTTTAGTCGAAAGTTGCTTCTGTTTTAAAAATGCTTTTATAATTGTTTTTTTCTTCTTCATACAATCAAAGTTAATTTTTTTTAATTATTTTAATTTATTAATATAAAAAATAAAATAAATTTAAAAAAACATTAATTTTAATTAAAAAACACTTTACACCATATTACTACATGATATTTAGAGATCATTTGATGATGAAGAGTTGAATCATCATTTTGTTATTCTTTTTAAAAAACAAAATTTTAAATAATTTTTTTATATTTTTTTAATTATTTTAATATAATAATATAAAAAATAAATTTTTAATATAATAAAAAAATATTATTTTTAAATAAAAAAATATTTTATAAAGCAACATCCATCATCTGACCAAAACACCGGTAATTACCCAAACACTGTCAAAAGACTGTTGTCTCTGTCTCCATTCACATATAATGCTGTTGTAATCAAGGCCACCAATTAAAGAATTCTAATTCCACTTAAAAAAACCATGATCTAAAAAAAAACTTATTATAAAAAATATACAGTACACGTGAATCTTGATTAAATTATATAATATTTCGGTATTTTTATATATGTAAGAAAAACCTTTACTTATATTGTTTTTTTTTTTACTTATATTGTTTTTTTAAATTCATTTTTATCAATGAAAGAATTTACATTTTTTAATAATACATTTATTTTCTAAAATAAATCTTAAATTTAAAAGACATCCTTAATGTGGTTTTAGTTAAACATCATGATAATATATTGTCAAGTAATTTACAGATGATTTTAGCCCAGCACGTCAGTATATAACCTATTATTATATTTAATTTTATCCTGGAATCCTTGTAATCCACACACATCTTATCTTTTTTCATGAAACTATTTTTATCCAAACGACGTAGTCTAAATTAAATCATGGAATAATTAAGTAGGAATGTAGAGTAAGAGACAAAATGGACAGTCTATTAATATAAAATATATTTATGCTATTATACTATAAATATGAAGGACTCGAGGAGGTAGTATTTCCCAGAACTCTACTGAATAATTGCTCAATCGAGAGAAGGTTAAATTGGGCACTGAACATTTTAACGACATTGAAGTGACTTTGTGAACATTTATTGACAATTGTCCGTGACTAGTTTTTGACATCGAGCCATCGACGTTGTCTTTTACTGTTCTGTCCTTTTGCTACGAATATGTCCATTTTACCATTCAATGTGTTTTGATTTCTCGAAAGCTACTTCCGTCGTCTCGACTGTGAATAAGTTATTAAACCTGGTTTTATTTTCGATTTACTATTAAGTTAACTTAGATTGATTGGGTTAATTTAAATTAATTTTATTTATATTTTAATTAAATCAAGTTATAATTAGATTAAATAAATAATGAGTTGATTTCTCAGATTATTAGATTTAATCAGATTAACTTCCTCACCAAGCTGGTTTAATAACACTGTTTCTAATCCTAGAATGGGAGAGACGTGTAATCAAATCTTTCCCAGCTCGATTATCTTTTCTGTAAATCTGGACTCCTTTGATTCGTCAGATAAGGAGGTAGAGGCAGTCAAATCCTACTTGTTTTTTAGGGTCGGTATCTGTCACAGATTAAATATCTAGTTTGAGTAAAAACGTTATTAATTAGTCCTCAAATCTCTATCCACTTGTCAAAAAATTGGCATAAAAATTCCGAATCTTAACTGTTAGGATGTGTCAGTAACCTCAATCTTGGAAATTATTAATTAATTAGATTTGTCATGTAATTAAGATATGATTTAACACTTAAATGAAATTAGTACGTATATATATGAATTAGCGCTTAAATTGAAATGGTGCTGGTCTTTAAGAAGACGAGAATATTTGCTCTTTATTTTATTTTATTTTGGTATTTATGACAAAATTATTTCTCATGCTTGTATATTGATTATAGCTACCTTGCTTTTTTGTTTATTTATGTTATCAATGGCGATGATGACAACAGCATAACAATGCTCGTGGTGCTTCTACAAGTTCGAGTGGGACGACGAGTAGTAATTACTTCATGCCATTTGGGGGAGGACCGCGACTTTGTGCAGGATCGGAATTGGCAAAACTAGAAATGGCCGTGTTCATCCACCATTTGGTCCTCAACTTCCACTGGGAACTGGTTGATACCGATCAAGCCTTTGCCTTTCCTTTTGTCGATTTTCCCAAGGGCTTGCCCATAAGAGTCAAGCACCTACTCACAGTTACATGATAAAGGACAGCAGCAGCTAGCATGCATATATGCCATCAATTCTTCAATGGAGACCACTCTATCCCTCATCCTAGCTCTGCGTTCCCATATGCATATATATATGTTGGATATATATACAAAACGAAGTTCTTGATCTCTGTACGTGAAGCTTTGAGCACCACTGGATTGTTCCAACGGCTTAGTAAGTCTCTTTGGGCGTTTGATGATATACCAGCTGATATCTGTGAACAAATCGATGTGTACACCCCAAGATAATATTATAGGACCACAACCCTCTACCTTCCCCGCATTGTAAATCCTACTTTTACCCTGGGTCCCTCCTTGTTGGGACTAAGGAGTAATTATTCATTCATATAGCTTGTCATATGGTTTTTTCTTCAATATAATTCACTTTATTACTATCAGTACGTATAAATATTACTTTTCTCGGATTACATGTTCATAATATCAATATCCCATCTCAACTAGGAGTCGAGATTTTAGATAACCTGTAAGTTTTACATATCACCTGTCTTTTCAAGATATATTTTTTTTCAAGATAAAATTTATCAGAAAACTATAAGTCCGAAAATAAGATAAAATATAGTAGATCACACACATATATGAGGGTGGGGGGGGGGGGGAATAAGCATTCATAGCCATTCAACGAGGCCCCACCATGAAGATATTGCAGATTTCCAGGAGAAGGAAGACATGACTATTTTTATTTTATTTTTTGAAAGTATTTATAGGCAATAATCTTAATTACAATATATATATATATATATATATATATATATATATATATATAAGAGAAACACGAGGCCTCATCATGAAAACAAAGTGTTAACATAGGATGCTTCCCGGTGACATATTTTGGACCCTACGAGTACCAATACAACAGGGAACCGCGCGCAGGGCCTCCTGTGAGCTTCCCCGTGACTTTCTAGGAAAGTGATACTTTCTGGATCTCACCAGAGCACAAATGGAATGAAAACTGAGGCAAACAAAGGCTGTTTTGTCGTTTGGGAGGCTGCCCCGTTTCCCTTTTCTCCTATTTCCCGTTATAAATTGGTTGTTAGTAGTTTCTTTAGCCTTTCTTGATTGGTCCCATGCATATCTTCGATATTGTTTGCAGGCGTAGGACCCCTTCTTTTCTAATTATTCAGTTTCCCAACACTAGTGCTGATCACCTTCTTTTCCAGCTAAGAGGCTGGCCTCTTTCTTCCTTTTTTATTCATACCCTAATCTATACAAATATTAAATCCTGCATGATCAGTTGGTTGGTACTGTATTTTTTTTTAAAAAAATAATTATATTAAATATTTCTTCAATAATATACATGATATTCAGTACAGATTTGTATATATGACAGAGGCGCATCTTCCCATCTATTTGATAATTTATTTAACCAGTAAACAAGAAAATGATCTGCTGATAATTCAGTTTACGTCCCTGTAGAGGCCTCCTGTATGTACTCTAGCAACATCACTTGTAGGTGTCAAGTCTAGCATATATGTTCTTAGCTAATTATTCATTGAACATTGTTCATCAAGATTAATTGTTTTGTTTTTTTCCCTTCTCTTTGCCAGCCACTGGGGCAACTCGAGACCTAATGTATTCATGTTATCTTATTCTAACAAAAGGGGAAGAAAATTAATGGAAAAGGAAACACAAATCCTATTCTAAAAGCCCAATAATTAATCGGCGAACGTCATGTCGTCCTTTTTGTTGAAACTAGTGGTCAGATGGAAACGAACACAAGTCTTCTTCGAGATGCATACAAACGATAGAGATTTTTTAATAAGATGATTGCCATAAAAGGAGTGACATAACAATCTTGAAGGAGAAAGTTACATGTCATGACGTATTAGATCAATAATTGATGATATTGCAAATGTAAAACTTATAAGAAACATGGTTTGCGAATTTAATTTCACTCATTAATTATCAAGTATTTGTCCTAAATAATTTTATTCCTTTACATTTTAAAAAAATGCTTTTATATATATATATATATATATATAATTGTATTGTTTATATTTTTCCATTTAAAAAACAATAAAAAACTTGTATTGAAAAAATTGGAGAGAACTTCTAAAATGTGTTCTTCAAACTCAGTCCAAATTTAAAAAACTGAAGAACTAATTTATTAGTTTTCAAGATAAAAAAAATATTGGATTTGAACAAGAAATTTCAATGTATTTTTTCTGATTCCGATTTTTCAAGAAAACTAAAGTATTGCTTATTTTGGCTCATTAATTATCAAGTCTTTGCCTTAAATAACACCACATTATTCGGATGGCCGGGCAAATGTTACTGTTTTTCTGCTTTGATGAGCCTGCGGTGGTGACACAAGCCTTGAACTATTGCTACTAATTGGATGTATAAAATTTCTTTAAAAAACGTTACCGTGTGGGGTTGCGTAGAAACAATTCAAGTACAAATTTCACTTCATCTGATTTCTTCAATTAAATTGGTGGATAAAAAAATAATTAAATGCGCAACTAAACACAAAAATAATAATGCGCTAAACAATTTTAGATTCCTGTATAATTATTAATTTATTCTTCTCAAAATACCTATATTTGAATTAATCCTTTTGGTTGACAAGATGATTAAGTTAGATTTTCGTTTCATCAATTCTGTAATATTTTCCACTGGCATGTATTAACGTAATTAAAACCTCATCTAATCTAATTGATATCAGCAGTTCGAATGTTTCTGCCAACCAAAAAAAATCTTGGGGCTATAGGCTGCGGGCTGCAAAACACCTTGTGTAACACAAGGCTGATTACAGGCTGTGAGAACTTAATATTCTCTCTTCCAAGTTCTCAGGGATGCAAAACCTTCTAACAAAAATTATGTGCTAACACGATGCTGTCCATGAGTAACTGTAATATATATATATATATATATATAATATTTTTCTCGAATTAAACACAAAAAGGAAAAGGCCAACAACCAAAATTTAATGATAATATATGAGAAAGACCATCAATCCACGAGGAATGGAAGTCATTTCACTATCACACGAAGATTTAGCCATTATATGATCCTCAATCAACTCTTTGTTAGGTTTCCTTTCATTTTCCAAGGTTGTTTTGTTTTGTTCTTTCTCGATGATTCGTCGATTTGTGTTAATGAATCTGCCAGTGGTTGCGTCGCCTCTCCCTATGGTTTAAGAAGCTGCACGTCGTGGGTCTATCACGTGGGCTCTCTTGGACAGCAACCTGAATTACAAGATTCATCCTTTTCTATAAATTATATCTTAAAATTTTATTAGTTTTTTATTATAGTATAAAAATTTTAATAATCGAAAGGTTCGAATCTCTACGTTCTAATTTTATTTTATAAAAATTAAATATAAAATAATATAAATTCATACCAGTTTCAAACTAAAAAACTTTCGGTTGTATCTAAATATCTTACCTGATAAACCTTGTCTGCTTCTTCTTTGTTTTTGGAATGCTAAAATTCCCAATTATTAATTTGTTTTGCGAATTGCCGACGGACAGGAGAGGCAAATTCGCAAAATTTTTATCCTTCTCACTGAGCTTAATCGAGAGTAACAAAAGAAGTTCAGACACTAGGCCCATCAGCAAATGACAAAGGGTTCTGTAGGCCCAATTACATTTATAGGTGGTTAGGCTTTCATTGGGTTTCTTGCCTGTTGGCGACGTGATCCAATCCAAATTTAATCAATGCATTCTTTTAGTCGACCGAGAAATTAGACATATTTCGTGAACAAAAAAGTTACTAAACAGAGCACCGGTTCATGACCTAGATCAAGTTTTGGGCTATTGATTAAGTGAGCTAGTCTAGTTTAATCTATAGTTATCAGATTTGGCAGGTCATTTAGTTGACTTGAGACTTTGGCTGGGTTATATTGAAAACCTGTGCTTGTAATTGATCTACACAAAATAAAACGACCCAAATTGACCCGAAAATACACAATAAAGACTTGTGTTTTTTTTAAATGTATTTTTTCTTCTAATTAGAGACCTATTTTTTTTTATATTTTTTTAGATTATTACTAACTCATTTCAAAATTCACTATATAAATACTAAAATAATGTTTTATTTTTTCAATGTGAGATTTGAAACCTTTTAGTATATATACTTTATGTTCACAAAAAAAAAATTATATTTTTTCAATGTGGAATAAAAAAAAATTTATTTAAATACTTCAACTTAAAAAAACAAGAAAGTATCTTTTCAATTTGAGATAAAAAAAACCTTTTGAAATATTATTTTAAACTTCATTATTTACAACATGTATAGTCTATATTCGTATGGATTGCTTATTAATTTTTTCATATAAAATATTAAAACCTCAAACATTTTTTTTAGATTTTTTCGGATTGATTCAAGTCAACTCGTGTAACCCGGGACCTGATACCTTAGCCAGGTCAACTCCCAAACTGAGTTTGATAACTATGATTTAATTCATGTTAAAATAAAATAAAAATATAAACATGTATTGTTGTTATCATCCAACTATTTTAATTTTTATTATCATTGTTACTTATGTCAATACTACCATTGTGCCCATCTCGGTCTTCATCTAACTCAATTACCACCTCCTATCTTCTTCTTTTTTAGGTGTTTAAAAATATATTAACAAATACTTTATATTTGAAAATATATCAAGATAATATTTTTTATTTTTAAAAAATTATTTTAATATTAACATATCAAAACGATTTGAAAACACAAAAAAAATATTAATTTAAAGTAAAAAACAAAAAAAATTTAATTTTTTTCAAAAACATTTTTAAAATTAAAAAACAAATGGGATCTTAGTATGTTCATGCTCACTTCACTCCTTGTGGCAGTATTTGTTTTTGTGGTTGGAATGCATTTTTAAAAACTTTTGAATTTTCTTTTTTTAGTTTTAAATTATTATTTTTTTTTATCATTTTTATATATTAAAACCAAAAATAAATTATAAAATATGTATTATTTTAATATATTTTCAAATAAAAACCCTTAAAAATAAATTTAACTGTAGTTTCAAGGACGCTGTACTTGGAGATTATCTTACAACCAAAACTCTTATTTTGTACTCCAGTGCAACAACCAAAAAAATTTACTATAATTTCAAACTCACTATACTCGGTCATTTTTATTTCCTAAGGTGGAATGCCATTTTTAGTCCCTCCGTAATTTTGATGTCATTGATTTGGTCCCTCAACAATTTAGTTTGTTAATGGCCTCTCGTACTTCACGATTTTTTTGACGTTCCATCCAATTCCACCTTGGTCAAACATTAGTTTTGAACAATATTTTCGCGTGTCATTTAATATAAGGCAATTTTATAACCCGGGCCAAAATTTAATGTATTTTTTTTTGTATAAATTTGAAGTAATACTTAAATATAAAAAAATTGAAAAAAATATATTTTTCCGATGATTAAAAAAATTGGGTTGTGTAAAATTAAACCTAATTAAACTGACCAATTTATATTTGCAAAATCCTAAAATATATAGATAGTTAATGTTAAGTAATGTAAAGTCATTATTATATTAATTAAACTAAAAAATGAATTTATAGAGGGAAAGATTTTTGTGACTAATTAAAAAACGGTAACCAATTATTTAAAAAATATCTAGAAGAGCTTTTATTTATGATCAATTATTTAAAAACTGAAGGGAATAGTAGATTGAAAAAATCTCACCACTTTTATGTGTAACCAGACAAACACAATTTTAATAAAATATATATTTTTTAAAATTTTTCAATGGTTAACTGACCCACTAATGACTTGTTTGGTCAGACTCAACAGTTTGACTTGGATGAAAGGTCCACTCTACACAAAATCATGAAGTACAGAGATCATATTAACAAATTAAATTGATGAGGGGCTGGATTAAAAAACAAAAATAGCCGAGGGACTGACCATATCATTTATTAATTACCTAATTGACCACCTCAAAATTTGTATTTTCATTTGTCAAACATTGCACTCGAGCATTTACATATTCTTTTCTTTTCTTTTTTCATTTTTTCATTATTGTTTTATTTTTCTTTTTGATGATGAATTCTATGTTTTAGATGTGATTTAGTATTTTCGGAGTTGTTCATATACCATATCATAAATTTAGTTTCACCACATTTTGTAGTGTTTGGTATTGTGGTCAAAACATTGTTAGTCTAAAATTTAAAAAAATATTATTTAAAATTAATTTTTTAAAGTATTTTTAGATTGTTTTGATGTATTAATGTCAAAAATAATTTTAAAAAATAAAAAATATTATTATTTTGATATATTTTTAAATAAAAAAACCTTTAAAAAACAACTGCTACTGTAATATAAAACAAGCTCTTATTCTTCTTCATTATATTATAATTGAGATGTATCATCCAACTTTAAGGGTTTTGTGTTCCTATCTAAAAATCTTTAACAATATCTATGAAGTTTCATAATATTTCTAAATCTTTTCCCTTTAACAATTGAGTCCATGCTTCCCCGCCATTTCACTAAACGATACTCAAATTTTATTTCATAAAAAAAACCTTGATATATAGCATTTTAAACGGTCAATTCAGTCACGCTCCTACACTGCTATGCATGTACACAATACAAACATAGATATTCTACTAACTCAGCTCACATAACACATTTTTTTAAAACTACACGTAGCATTAGTTTTTTTTTTAACAACTAAATACATCTAAAATATATGACCATAACTTCTATATTTTACAATAATGACATGTATCTATAGATACCATATCACGAAGCACCATTAAAATATTTTTATCTCATGAAAAAGAAAATAAAATAGTGTTTATTAATAATTACCTTTGTATCTCCATTCAACCATGTCAACTTATATGGTATAGGATAATTTTCAATCGTTAATTGAAGCCTCTTCACTGTCTCCAAGGAAAACTATGTTATCACAGCTACTATTGTCTATAATCAAGCTAGCAACCTTGTCATTAATAGTGACTTCCCATAAGAAAATAATTACTTGATAAAATTTAAGTCTGATTTAATGTTAAACGTATATGTTATACTATCCACATAGCATGTTTTGAGTAGTAGTGTTATATTCTCACTTGAATACTTAGACCATGTAATTTCAAGAAGCTCAACTATATTAAACTTGGTGTCAACCCGAGAGTCAACAAGAGACTTATCTGCAACTACAATAATCAAATAATGATCTTCTTTTTTATACAACATCTAAGGGTCTTAGACACTCATTTACTTACCTCACAAAATTAAGCATTAAATATCTATAAATCACCGACATCAGAAATTATAAACCCATTTATGAGATTATAAAAATTAGGCACGATAGAACCTAAAAAATAAAAACTGGAACTTGGTAGCATATCAAATTAAAAAACCGTAAAAGAGAAATTATCAATTATGATTAGAAGTAATCAAAATTGAAGATCCAATTTAGATGGGGTAGGATTTAATCAGAGTATTTGGATTCAAATTTTGGTTTGGATTTGAGAGAAGAGAACTATTAGTGTTATGGTTTAGATTTTTAGGTTTTATGAGAGAGAGATTGTGAATTTTAGAAGAGATATATTAGGACTAGAGAGAGAAAGAGAAAAAAAAATGTTAAGTGTGGATATAGTCTATCTCTTCTCATATATTATATATAAAGATAATTTTATCTTGTAATTTTTTGTATAATATAGTGTACAACGGAAAAGTTAAAATGCGATTAAACCTTAAAAGGCTTTTTATAATTAGCTATAACTATAATCATAGATCAATGTTGCTAAGCAAGATATTGGCACCCATGCTCCTGTAATATTCAAATTAAAGCTATGTCTAAATTAAAAATAATAATTATATTAAATAAATTAAACTGACTATGACAAATATTATTGAATTTCGCATTTAATATCCTAAAACATTCTTATGATAAATTAAATTTGACAAATTAACAATTATTCTTTTAATACAAATTTTATGTATTTGTGTGTGCGAGCATGCGTGCTGGGGAGGGAGGCAGGGTGGGGTTAGTTCAATTATTCTAGAGTTTTCACGCTGTGATTGCTTTTATTTTAAGCATTCTTAGAATAAAGGATAAATTATATATAAAAAAACCTCTGAACTCAAGGAAGAAAAAACGCTTAATATCTCATCCTAAATAATATGATTTTTTTTAAAATTTGTCCCTTTCCTTAGAATTTTGTTGAAAACTTGACCGGAAAGCACGTAAAAATTCTTTTAATTCCTCTCTGTATTTTTATAACTAATAATAATAACAAAAAAACACCAACCGAACTTAGGAAAATATGTATACTAATGAAAAAAGAATACGAACCTTACCATCAACCATATTAGCCGCTATCTTGTGATATTGCTATATTCGAAAATTGGACGGAGGGTATTCGATTAAATTGAAAATAGAAGGACTCAATCAATTAAATTGGAAGTAGGGTATTCGATTGATCAAATTAACTAAGTAGAGGGACCACGCTTGTGATCAACCCCTTGACAAGTACAATACTTTTTTGGTGTTTAGTGGTGAGGTTGCTGGGCTACGTGGCTACCTCCTCCATCAAAAACTGATCGTGGCCAAAAAGAGCACCAACGTGGTTCCTCTCCGCAACAACCGCCACGTCACCATCGATTGAAGTTGTTCTTGTGGTCTCCTAAATCACCATGATCACCCTCCAAACTCATGCCACGTTGCATCATTTATTGTCTATCAACGTCTACCAACTCTTCACGAATGATTGACTTAGCACAAAAACTTTGAAATAACAAGATTCCGAAAAAAGACTGTTTAATGGATAGACAAGGACATAAAAAAATAGCTTGAGATCGAATTTTTATTATTTTAAAATATAAATAATAGGAAGACATGTTATTTCTATTTTTTTTATTTTGTTAGTGTACTTAAATACTATATAAATGGTAATAGTTGGATTAAAATAAAGAAAAAGAGGAATAGAAAGCAATTTCGAATTGTCTTGAATTTCTTATATTTCACTTTACAATTGGGATTGTTATAATAAATATTTTGATCCAACACCCATGCCCCAAGTCCATGATATTTGAATTTATTAAATCATTTTTTTACTATTTTTTTAATTTAATATTTGGGATTGCTATAATATAGATGTCTTGATACATATAAAATTAAATTTAATAAATAATTTTGTATACCATTTTACTTAAATTTAATGGCTCAAATGATCACAAACATAATAGCAACATTTCAAATATGAAGTATTTAGTCTCTTAATAAGGGGTGTTTAAAAATATAATGGAAATTGTTTTTTTATTTTTTTTATTTAGAAATATATTAAAATAATATTTTTTATTTTTAAATTTTATTTTTAATATTAGTATATCAAAACAATAAAAAATACAAAAAAATAATTTAAAATAAAAAATAATTGTTTTTTATAAAATACAGGCTGGAATACAGGACAAGCGGACACTAAAATTAGATTTGTTGTTTCTTTTTTTGAGAGAAGAGAAAATACAATTATCTATCTTAAAATGCCAACGATGTTTTCTTTTTGTTCCTTTGGCAATTAAACAAAAATAGAACACACGCCCCCTTCTCTCCCCGTTTCTCAGATTGATAGAGAATATTATAACAAACTCTCCTTCACTGCAAACTCTCCATCACAGGTAACAAACACAAAAACAGAAAAGAGAGAGATGTGGCGGTGCGTGGCTCGTGGCCTTCGCCTTCCTTGTTCAACCAAGAGATCATCTAATGACTCTTTTAGATCTCACATTTCCAGATTTTTCTCCACCGATACTGTACGTCTCTTCTTTTCATTTTCATCTGAATCGTAGGGTTTTTGATAGCTCACTTGTTACTTGATTGTGATTTTCAAGCTTCTTTAATAGTTGATTTTTGTTCAATATTATGCGATTGTATTATGTTAGGGTTACATTTTCTGTTTAGATTCTACTATCGAGGGTTTTTCTACAATTGTTTAGGAATTCGATTTTTTATGAGTTATTGTTTTTTTTAAAAGCTAGTTAGTTTACTAGTTTGCTGAGAGAAGCTGGAAATCAAAATTAGCACGGCTCTTGATAATTGTTTGTTGTTTTTTTTTCTTGCATTTGTGATTTTTCGTAATAAGCTAGGTTAAATTTTTGCTTGTTTGATTATATGATGTTCGTGGTGGATTGTTTGATAGACTGGGGGGAGATCCTCGTACACGGTTGTGGATCATACTTATGATGCGGTTGTGGTAGGAGCTGGCGGTGCGGGATTGAGAGCTGCTATTGGACTTTCAGAGCATGGATTCAACACGGCTTGTATTACCAAGCTTTTCCCCACTCGTTCGCACACCGTTGCGGCTCAGGTATGCTGTCAGCTTGAAGGTGGTAGAGTATAAATATTGATGTATCGAAGATTTTGTGGTTGAGTTATGTTCTTGCTGATATTATATGATTTGTGCATACTGTAAGTGTAGAAAGATGGCTGGATCAACATTTTTGGTTTCATAAATTCATTCTTGGTTGGAAGAATACAATGTTTACTGAGAGACATAAGGGCTTCTAAACCACTGGGGGTGGTTTTGCTATTGATACGAGGTTCATATTTTGAACCGTTGGTAATATTTTGGAAGCAGTTTGGGTGGATGGGGGATGAGGATCAGAAGGGCATGTGCTATCTTTGTGCTTAGTATGATTTTTAACTAGGATACGACCGTTGGTAATATTTTGGAAGCAGTTTGGGTGAATGGGGGATGAGGATTAGAAGGGATGTGCTGTCTTTGTGCTTAGTGTGATTTTTAACTGGGGATCATAAGGGCATGTGAGCTTTAGGGTCCTGTCTTTAAGATTCAGATAAGAAAACACCTCTTTTTTTGCTTGTTATGACTTTTTTTATATTATGTTTTCGCTGTTGGATCAGGTGTAGTTACTGTAGGTATAAACATTAACTGCACTTAATGGGATGCCACTATCTGATATCTGAAGTCTGCTTCTTTTTGGATGGATGTATTACTGATATGCTATGTAATGCTAAATTCTGCAGGGTGGTATTAATGCCGCTCTGGGAAATATGACTGAAGATGATTGGAGATGGCACATGTACGACACTGTCAAGGGAAGTGACTGGTTGGGTATGTTACTTGATCGAACTAGGAGCTTTTTGTTGTAGTGCATGCATTACATTGAATCTGGAAAGTTGAGATTTTACTGTGATGCAAGTAATTATCCTACATTTAATGAGGCTGCTCTGCCTTTATACTTATCTTCGTCTTACAAAGTCAAAGATAAATTGGCATCTGATACAGTAAACCACTGGCATTACATGTGTATTCCTTATATTTGCTGAAGGGTACCGCTTTTCATTTTGAAAGATCTTTGTGTTTTGGGAAATTGGGACTTAGGCTAAGGGGCTTATGAACATCACACAAATATCACAATCTACATTTTGTGATGCTCATGACTAAATTTTGTTTTTGAACATCAATGTTCTATGATATTTGCACAGGTGATCAGGATGCCATACAATACATGTGTAGGGAGGCGCCAAAAGCAGTCATTGAACTTGAGAACTATGGTTTACCATTTTCTCGAACAGAAGATGGAAAAATTTATCAGCGTGCATTTGGGGGTCAAAGTCTAGATTTTGGAAAAGGTGATTTGAGATTGCAGAGTCATGTGCTTTATGTTAATAGCTTTCTAATATTTGGTTATTCTTACAGGTGGGCAGGCATATCGTTGTGCATGTGCTGCTGATAGAACTGGGCATGCTCTTTTGCATACTCTCTATGGCCAGGCTATGAAACACAATACACAATTCTTCGTGGAATATTTTGCTCTGGATCTAATAATGAATAATGACGGTATGTTTATAAATATCATTTACATTTTTTTCTAACATTGTTCACTTGTTTGTGCTTGGTGGTATAAAACAATCAGTGTATCCCAGACTATGTTTGGGAGGGTTTTAAAGGGAAGGGAGAGGGATTAAACCCTCCAAGCTTGTATTGGGGTTTATTTCCAAAGAGAGGAAAGATTGGAGGATTTATGATAACCTTTAAGTCTCTCCAAATCATAGAAAACATCAATAATAGAGGGAATGGATTTGGTATACCATTTTTTTGTTTTTTTGTCCCATTATTACCCTTAGACCTTATCATCCTCCATTAACCAAACTCCATGTATATGGACAAACCATTTGTACATGGTTGCTCTAATTGGTTGAAACATCTTTACGTCATGGGCTTCAAGGGATTTTGGGTACTGAGCTTATCAGATCTCTGCCATAAGGCTAGTTGATGGTTTCTCATAATTGTTCAAGATAATTTTGTATTGTTGCCGTACAAGTCATATTCAAGATGTTACATTAAGTGGTGCCTTTTTGGTTCATTTTTAGTTGTATTTACTTTTAAGCTTTATTGCTTCGCATTTATTTTATTATCTATATTGAATTTCTTGCTTTTTTTATTTTTTTTTCTTTTAGGCCTTTACATAGAATAAACAGTGTATTTTCTTGTTATTATACTTGGAGGATACATATGCTGTAAGTTGACTGCTTATTGATATTTGATGAACAGGTAGCTGCCAAGGAGTAATTGCATTGAATATGGAAGATGGGACGTTGCATCGATTCCGTGCTGCGTCAACAATTCTGGCCACAGGGGTACTATATTGTAGCCAATGCTTGCTGGATTTCAAGTACTTGAAAACGATGCCTTACTTCAATTTACCTGTATCCTTGTATGTTTTCTCAGGGCTATGGTAGAACATACTTTTCTGCAACCTCAGCTCATACATGCACTGGAGATGGCAATGCAATGGTTGCACGGGCCGGGATTCCACTTGAGGTTAGCTGTGATTCTCATACCTGAAGTGAGTGATATAGAAGTTTTCATATCCAGGTATTTATTTTCTTCTTGATGTATACTTCCACAGGATCTGGAGTTTGTTCAGTTTCATCCTACAGGCATATATGGGGCTGGGTGCCTCATTACAGAAGGTTGCTTCTTTTTTCAGCTCACTTGGAAAACGCGTTGCATGTCTTTTTCCTTCTTCTTTTTTGCATGTTATGAATGTAGCATGATTACTTTCTCTAAATAAACTGATTTTGATTCATTTTAAACTGAACAATGTCTGATTCTATTTTTTATCTGTGTCACGTAGGATCTCGTGGTGAAGGTGGCATCCTTAGGAATAGTGAAGGTGAGCGATTTATGGAAAGGTATGCACCTACAGCCAAGGATCTTGCTTCAAGAGATGTTGTTTCAAGATCCATGACCATGGAAATTCGGGAAGGTCGCGGTGTAGGTATGCTTGATTACTAGATCCAGATGTTTGCTAATGACATGCATTTAGCAGATTTTATGTGTATGTTTATTATCATTATTTTTCTTGTATCTGAAGATTTGACTTGAACTGTGAGCTGATCTAGAACAGATTCTCAGAACAGTAGATTTTTGTATGACTAGAATGTAGGTTTAAGTAAGAAATATTTCGTATGTTTATTTTTGTTCTTTTCTAGTTTATATTCGCAGTTGCTTGTTTCTTGTGAATCATGGAAAGTTGTAATACATTTATTTATGCCTGGACCGATATCTACTTTTAGGTTTGAGTGAGAAGCTATATATCCATAGGTTGCCCTGTTACACTAGACTACAAGGATTGAAAGTAGTACCTGCTCTCTATCTGATATGGATACTCAGTTTAATATATAGAACGAATTTCATGCTGTTTTGACAGGACCTTTGAAGGACCATATCTATCTGCACTTGAATCACTTGCCCCCAGATGTGCTCAAGGAGAGGCTTCCTGGTATTTCTGAAACTGCTGCCATTTTTGCTGGTGTGGATGTTACAAAGGAACCCATCCCAGTGTTACCAACTGTGCATTATAACATGGGTGGAATCCCCACAAATTACCATGGAGAGGTGAGAGTTAAAGAAATGCATCTTTTGGGTTTAGCTATTGTCACTAGTCAGATGCTATAAAACATGTGTACATAAACCAAACTTTTTCAAAAAAAAAAAAGTGTACATAAACCAACAGAAGGCTAAATAATCAATTGAGAAAATATTTAGAACTAGGTGCTTTAGGGTTAAATTATCATGCTCCAGTATAACATGTTCATGAAAGAGCACATTTCAAATCAGCAAAAATATAATATTTTTTTAAATCAGACAATGTTGTTTTTCGATTCCATCACACTCGTACTCAATTCATTTTCAGTATCCTGCTTTCTTAACTGTAGCTCATTATGTTCTTCAGGTAGTAACCATTAAAGGTGATGATCCAGATGCTGTTATTCCTGGACTGATGGCTGCTGGTGAGGCAGCCTGTGCTTCAGTTCATGGTGCCAACCGACTTGGTGCAAATTCTCTTCTTGACATTGTTGTGTTTGGCCGAGCTTGTGCAAATAGAGTAGCTGAGATCCATAGACCAGGCAAGTTGAATGTTTAATTGCTGTAGATGAATTAGCGATGGGGTAGGTGTTAGGATTTAGTTTCCTATACAAAGAAAAAGAAAGGCTCGAGGATTTGATGTCTTCAAATCTCATTTTGCAGGGGAGAAACAGAAACCTTTGGAAAAGGATGCTGGGGAGAGAACTATTGCACGGCTGGATAAACTAAGAAATTCAAATGGATCAATTCCAACTTCACAAATTCGGTTAAATATGCAGAGGATAATGCAGAGCAATGCTGCAGTGTTTCGCACGCAAGAAACATTGGAAGAGGGTACTCAATTTACATGAACTACTGTTTTGTCTTGCTATAATTCCAGAACTCTAAGGTCATGTTTTGTGGAATGCATGTTGATCTAGTAAAGTGAACTATCACTACTTCCTCTTGTTGGTACATTAAATTAAACCATTACGGTCTCTAGCATACCATCCTCTAGCTGCATTTAATGGATATTGATTGTCCCAATCTTTTCCCCTTTTCCTTGTCCCTTTCTTTTTCGCCTTTTTGCATGAATTGTAAAATTGAGTTATTATTACATGAACTTGAAGGGAAGGGCTTAGGACTCAAATACCAGTCCCACAGGTCTAATTTTTTAATTATTATTATTATTTTACTATTTTAAATTTTCAATTTGATTATACTGCCATTATTTTGAGGCAATTTTTATTTTGATTATATTTATCTTACTATGCTTATTATTCCTACCCTGTTACTTCTGCAGGTTGTCATTTGATTGATAAAGCATGGGAAAGCTTTCATGATGTTAAAGTGAAAGATCGGAGTTTAATATGGTATATTACAGTTGAGGCTGTTGATGATCAAATTATTTGCAGTTTCTTTGTTGTTTGAACTTCAATTATCATGTCTTTTAACAGGAACTCTGACTTGATCGAGACCGTAGAGTTGGAAAACCTTTTGATAAATGCCTGTATAACTATGCACTCTGCTGAAGCCAGGAAAGAGAGCAGAGGAGCACATGCCCGTGAAGACTTCACTGTTAGTCTAGTTCTCTCTTAAGTTAATTGTTTCTCTTTTGCTTCCAGTTTTCTTGCAATAAAAGTAAGTTGCTTTGCTTTTGCAGAAAAGAGATGATGAGAAATGGATGAAGCACACTCTGGGGTAAGTCTTATATCTTGTTTCTACCAGAAGATTATTTATTTGAATCGAAGATGTAGATTTCCTGTTATCATAGCAGAAACTGAATTCTGAAATGGAGCAATTCAAATGACGAGCCAACCTGTTAGTTTGGAGGATTGTGATTCCATCCGAGTCAACCTCTCATTATTCATTCATGTTAACATGACGGTGCTTGTTGGATTTGCAGGTATTGGGAGAAGGAGAAGGTCCGACTTGATTACAGGCCAGTTCACATGAACACATTGGATGATGAGGTTGAGACCTTCCCACCAAAGGCTCGTGTTTATTGATATATATTTGATCTTTAAAGAACCAGGATGGCATGTGGAGAGGTTTCGCTGAGATGCAATAACCTCCATGGTGAGAATAAGCCTGCGGTTGCAATAAATTATCTTAGGTACATCACTTTGACTGTAATGCTACTAAAAATTCAAGATGGAAATCATCCATATATCTTAATCGATCAAAGTTGGATTTGTATTTTTAGCAGTAAGTGAATGCTGATTCATTGTTAGTTCAGCCAGCAATGAGTTGCTTGGAATTTTGTCTGAAATTGTTCAATTTCCAACTTCTTGGTTTCTACATTGTAATGGAGTCACTGGTCTAAGTTGGCGTGTACTGATCACATACTCGTTCCTAAAACTGTCAATAATATAATAATTGGTTGCATGTGTTAGGTGCGTACTTGCTGCCTTATTTTAATCTCAATTAGTTTTCTTCGGCGCCAATCATCATGCTATTACCAGGAAATGTTAGATAATATGTAGGCCTCAACGTATATCATTACTATATTTTTGTGCCCTGGGCCAAGCCATAATCCGTTCAACATGGAAGCAGTGTAGGGATGTGAAGTTTGTTTTAGGCTCTATTTGTTAGGAAGTAGGGGAAAGGGTAAAAACGAAAAGATGGATATTAACTTGGCTGTGGCTAATAATTGAGGAAAAGGATGGAAGAGATACATGCTGCGAAGGATAGCACCCATGACCCAACCCAAAAGGAGGAAGCAACCCCGTCCTCCCTACTCATCTTCCCGAGAAAAAGAGGGTTCGTTGCTGGTTTTAGAGGTTTTTATTGCTTTCGGCTCTTGAGGTCGAAGATGCTTTGTTCGGTGGGAAATTCTTTTTGGCATGGCTAATCATCTCATCTGCCTTTTCTCCTTTCTGATTCAAGGTGGGATTATGAATAATGAGTGGTCATCTTTGAATCTAAAGTACAACAACAGCATAGATCACTGGGAGCTGGTTTTGAAAGAATTGGAGACAATAGAGGGAGAAGAGTAAAGTTTTCTTCTTCAGAAAGATTCAATGAGAGCTTGAACAGGTACCGTCCAAGTCGAAATCTATCATAGCAATTTCTTTTTATTTTTTTGGTGATATATATCATAATTCGTTACAAGAACATCACGATAGAGGGGCAAGTAAAGACCGATCGTGTATACAACTAACTGCTGGGTGGTCTACATTTAAGTCATCATTGTCTTGTTTAATAATTATGACTATTGTTTTGATGACCAGTGGACAGTGTGTTTTAGTTTCAAAAGCATGGAATTTGAAAGTAAGGTAAAGAAATTGCTGTAATGAGTAGTTTATTTGATTTGTCAAAGAAACAATGTCACCCACCACAAAAAAATAAATAATAGACGTCTCTCTCCATCTTGTCTTGAGGTGAGGACAATTAAAGCCACCATAGCAGTCTTCGGATCAAAACATGAATCCATTGCAAATTTGACTGAAAAACAACCATTTGTCATCATTTACAAAGAATTATTTAAAAATGATCGTCACTTCATGTTCTTGTTTGCAATGAAGACATGCACCCACTATCCTAGTAAGGATTACAGTTTTGCAAGAGCTTAGCAATCAAAAACAAATAAGAAGAAACAAATCCTAGTGTGTGACTAATCAAAATGATGAAGAAATTGCTTAGTACACGTTGTGCCATCACTTTCTTCTCATCTTATTTAACGTTCATTGTCTACTGTCTTCCAAGTAGTAGAAGCAGCTCAAAGTCAATACTCGGCACCAAAAACTAAAAAAAAACAAAGAGTGGTTTACAGTAAATGATCGGTCCCCTATAATTCACTTGCTTTCTTGTTTGCTCAAAAGACAACCACCAACATTAAAACTTCAATGGCCATGCTCTGTTGTTCAAACTTCAAAATCCTTCATCCCTCAATTACTCGAAAAAAAAAAAGAAAAAAAGACAAGACTGGACCCGTGAGCCCTGTTCGTGACATTTATAACGTCATTAGGAGAAGCTACCACAAAAAATAAACAGCAGGGTAGGTGTTAAGCTTACAAATTTAACCTTGATAGAGACTTTCTATAGGCGTTGGAGTCCAAGTTGGACGTAGAGTTAAAACTTAAAAGGTCAGCCGGCCTTTCATGACGGACCAAATTAAAGAAGGTAACAGCTTGATGAGTGGGCTAACTCGTTATCTTCCACATGGTGACATCATACTATAAGAATAAGATTTAGCTATCAAACTACGAGGGGCTGTCGTTTAATTAATCAGTTTTCAGGTTTATTTTAATTTATTGGTTTGAATTTTATAAATTTCATGATCACTAAAAAATTTATAAAATTATTAATTTCAAGACCTATAAAATTAATCAAAATATATACAAGTTGCCCTAAACATCTACATTAATAATAATAAAAAAAAATTGAGCTATCTTGCAAAATACCAAATTCAAATTAAGCAAAAGCTTGACAAATCCTAACAAGAAGATGTTAATAAGATCTTATAACTTTATCATTAAATTTTATGTAAACAAACACACACACACACACACATATCATCCAGGAAAGTGCCAATGAATTAGATGGTGCCTGATGGTTTTGAATAGTCTTGATTTCATTTTCAGCCGCATTTTCATTTTTTTAAGTTCCTCCACGAGGGAAAGGGTATTTGATAATATTATATACTAGGTGTGGGCCCGCATTACGTAGCCGGTCCATATTTTTTCCATAGTAAAAACAATGTCCAGACACCATAAGTACGTTTTGAAAAAAAAATAAAAAACCAATGACATAGCTCTGAACAGTATAATAAGTTGATTTATTTTAATTACAGGATAATTTTTTTTTTACAATGATAGTAAATAAATAATTTTTTTTAAAAAAAGAAATCATGATAACTTAAAAAAAAACTTTTGGAAGCACAAAATTAAATAAAAAATTAGCGTAAATCAACTATAGATAACATGATAGATATGTAACTTGGAAGGTAAAATGCAAACTAACCCAGATTAACACAAAAAACTTATGGCTCAAGTCATGAGACTGAGATAATCTAACATAAAAGAAATTGAAGAAAACTACGGAGTCTAAAAACAAAAAATAATGTCAAACGATGAAAGCAAAAGGAAAATAAGCAAGAAAAAAAGGATGTTGATCCGTGTTAACTTATCAGACCCATGATATGGGTCATTAAACTGGAACTACCATACATGGAAAAACCGTGAAAACCAATCCTTCGTAAATCAAATATCGAATGATGAATTTGAAAAAAATAAAACAATCATAAAAAAAGAAACCCAAAAAATAGCAATTAGAATAATAGAAATAAAATCAAAATAAAAATTAAATTAGAGGGCAACCACAATCTTCAACTAAAAGTTGAAATTGAGAAGAAAAATAATTTTAACAAAAGAAACAAAAAAAAATCACAATAATAAGGACTAAATTGAAAAAATTAATATATCACAAATTTGTATTAAGGGATCAAATTGAAAACCAAAAACAATTGCACAAAAGAGTTAAGAAAAAAAATTCAGAAGAATGAGAATCAAAGTGGAAAAAAAAACAAAGCAAATTGAGATTTAAAGATGAAATTAAAAAAAATCAAAACTTTACAAAAGGACCAAGGGCTAAGGATAAAAATTAAAAACCAAGAGAACATGCACCAAAACTGAAGGCAAGACAAATTGAGGGGTAGCTTTGAAAATTTGCAGGGCTAGGCGCCAAAACCAAGGAGGAGAGAGAGGAAGAAAAAAAAAGGGTTGTTAATGCCAAATCAAAATCAAGGATGGAGAGGTTGCTGAGATGATTTGGAAGCCGCCTTGGAAGCATTCGTTTGACAGCGTCGCCGCCACATACCCCGCCTAAAGACCGCAACATTCCTCCGTGCATTGACTTGTGCAATGCACACTTCAACCAGTTTTTTAATATTATTTAAATGTTAGGATAAATCAGCCCCTCACTCCACCTAAAGATAACCAAAAAAAAAAGAGTCAATGTGAAAAGACAAAAATGATCATAAACCAAAGTTGCTTCTTCTTTGTTTGTTTTTTTTATCTTAAAGAGCACTAAAGTAAAATATGATTCAATTTAGGTTAGCTCGACTAACCTCCCACTCGTGGCACTAGATCTGAATTTAAAAAAAAAAGACTTTCAAAAGAAGGATCTAGCAAAAAAGATTAAAGTTTAATAAAAAAAAACATTGAGAAATAAAATGCAAGCTAACTCGAGTTAATTTGACAACTCGCCCTTACAATAACCAAACAGAAAGAAAAGTGAAAAAATAACAAAGTTCAATGACAAATAATTTAATGCAAAATGATAAAATTGAAGAAAAAAATCATAAAAAAACCAATGAAATTTTTTTTTAGTCAACTTAGGTTTACTTGACTAACCCGTCATTCACGACATGAGATTGCGGTAAAGAAATAGACTTTCAAAAGAAGGACCTAGCAAAAAAGACTGAAGTTCAATAAAAAAAAATATTGAGAAAAAAAATACAGGCTAACCCGGGTTAACTTGACTAACATGCACTTTAAAATAACCCAACATAAAGAAAAACAAAAGGATCACATAACTCATAGGTCAATAACTTAACGTTAAAGGATGAAGTTGTAAAAAAAATAAATTTCATAAAAACAATATTAAGGAAAAAAATTTAAGTTAACTACGATTAACTTGACTAACCTGTTACTCGAGATATGAGATCGAGATAACTCAAAAAAAAAAAGTAGAACAAACAATGAAGTCAAGGGCCTAATAACTAAATGTCAAACAATGAATTTGAAAAAAAAATCAATTTTCAATAAATGACCCCTAAAAAAAGCTGAACTTAAATTGAGCCCGGTTATGAGGCCAAGATTGCCATGTTGGAAGGCAATCACGAAAAAATAACAAAGTAAAAATATTAAACTGTAAAACAATTTAAAATCCAAACAATGCAGACTAAATATGATATAAACTAATGAAAGAAAACAAATTAGGGGTTAAAGTGAAAAACAAAATAAACTAAGAAAACAAATTAGGGGTTAAAGTGAAAAACAAAATAAACTAAGAAAAGGATAAGAAAAAAAAAAGTTATTCAAAGAATGAGGACCAAAATTGGATAAAAAAATCAAATGCAATAAAATGGTATGGGACAAAATTGTAAAAATATAATAATCAAGAAAAATAGAAAACACATGAAAAGAGCAATAAAAAATAGAGAGACTAAATTGGATAAAAAAATCAAATGAAATAAAATGCATATGGATGAAATTGAAAAAAAGTTAAACCTAAAAAAGCATCAAAAGCAAAAAAAAAACATAATAATCTAAAGAAAGAGGGCTAAAATTGATACAATTACAATCTAAAGGACATTTTTTTAAAAAGGGTTGGCAAGATTTTTCAAGGGCATGATAAAGAAGAGAGAAGGGAAAGAAAAAACTCCACCTCATCCCAACCGGACCTCCTTCGTGAGCACACATCACACCACTGAAAATAGAACGTTTTGTCGCTCCCAAAGCCATCACGGATGGAGGATTTTGGTAACTGGACGGCTCCGCACGCGCAGCCCAAATGGCGCAGGGGTGTCACGCGCTGACACGTGCCAATTGTTTTTTTAATAGTATTTAATTACTGAAAATTACCAAACAGCCCCTGACCAAATCCAAAAATAATAATAAAAAACTAGAATAAAAAGAATAAAACAACCTTGAAATCAACCCCTTTTTTTTATTCCAAGAGTTATTCTACCATTTAACTGTTTTAAAAAATAGAAAGGACGAAGAAGCCTCTTTGTGCATGTTCATTTTTTTTTCTCCTAAGGGTATGACCATAACTTAAATGTGCAATTTTTTAAATAAAAAGAATAAAGAGCCATTCACTAAAATGTTAATATTTTTCTTGTTTTTAATAGCAAAATAATCATTTTACTGTAATAAAAAAGACGTCCCGATCAATTTATCCCCAATTGACTTTGCAATAACCAATGGATTCTCTTTACAAGATAATTCTACCCCTAATTGCAAATTTCATTAGTTTTTTTAACAACGGTGAAAATATAATTTTACTATACCAATAAATAATGAAATGTGTCTATGATTACCATACTTTTTAGTTTTTTTTAATTACTATTCTAATAAACAGAGAGACGTGTCTCTAACCACGGATTTTCATGATATCTTTTAATTATTTTTTTTAATGTAGTTGATAATTAAACTAATTATGGTCACCAAAATAATCATGATACATAATTATTGCATGCGTGTGATCTGGTCAATAATAGCTTGATTCATGAAATAGGGCTTCTGAATTATTATTATTATTTTTTTTTTGACGATAAGAACCAAACCCTATCTTTCCATTAAGCTCTCACGGCAAACCCCACCTCTAAAGCTAACAATATTGCTAGAGGACCCAAATCCTTACGACTCGCCTAAGAAAGAAGCTAATGCACGTCGTGGACTTTGTAGTTATCGGGACTGTTTTTGTTTGTGGTTTTTCATGGATGATTTGGTAATCTTCAAGTTCTTGCTGCGCTTAATTTTGCCATTTTTTGTATAGTATTGTTAATTTCTTTTTAATTTTATGGAAGTTTGGGAGTGTGTTTCAACATGTAAGATTACTTTGAAAAAGATATTAAATCAATTTATTTTTAGTATTTTTCAATAATTTTAATATATTAATATAAAAATATATTTTTAAAAACATTTACATCGTAATATCAAATACATATCTACTGTGACTGCCACGTCGTTCGCTTTTGAAGTCTGAAATCTTGGCAAAATATGATATTTTTTGCCAGTCAGACCTGTGGTTAAGGCAATAGGCAAGAATTGAATAAAAACTACAGTGAATTGAATAAAAATAAAATAAACTGATTTTATTGCAAAAGAAATATTAATGTCAGTTTAACTATTATCACAGTACCGTTGACAACAAAAGAGAGAGGAGGCTTTTGCAAAACCTACAACATCCTTTCCATTAATTAAGATGGAAAACTATAGTCAGTTTTTATAAAAATAAACTGATTTTTTTTAATATCATATAAAAAAAATAATTTAATATTTTTTTTTCAAATAAAAAATAATTTAAAAAACATGCAACACAAAAAAAAATTAAAAAGGGAGCCGAATACTAGACTTCTGCAACAATTTGTTGTCTAATCAAACAACTAACAGCGGTGGACTATGACATGAAATTTTGTCTACTTATTGGGAATATAATTTTTCTACACCTTGCACTAAGATCTTGAATAATGCTATGATACAATCCAATTAAGCTTCACTTTGTTCAACAACGTCTAATCTGGGAAGAAGGCTTCAGTCACTACAAGAGGATATATATACGACTCGATCTTGTCTAATTAATTAGGGGCAAGGATATATATACGACTCTTGTCCAATTTTAAGGTTAAAATCCACTTTGAATATCCATTTTCGGGTTTTTTTTCTTGTGATAGGACCCATAAAATCAGCCTAAGTTGTTCTATTTTTGGAATTCAGACTTTATGTTTTTTTTTTCTTTTCTAATTTCATTATTTTTAGTTTATTTTATTTACTAGTTTACCCTTTGATCACCTAGGGTAAATTGCTTGTCTTGTTTGTAAGTATTTGACCATCATTATTCAAACTTACTAGTGTATTGTGCATTTTTTTCGTTATACATTGTTGTTGTTGTGAGCTATAGATTGAACAGACAATTACAATTGTTTATATTATATATTTTATAAAAAAGTATCTAAACAAGTCAGTTGCAAATTTATATATAAATATGACTATATATATATATATATAACTAAAAATAGAGAAATTATGGTATACACTTGCCGATGAAACTCATAAACACAAAAGATAACAAGATATTATTATCAATAATAAATTTTTTATTCTTAAAATTTTATTACTTATTTTTAATATAAAAAAATAAAATTAATAAAATTTTTGGATTCCAACCACTATACTTTTAAAATATAAACTTATTTTAAAAGTTATCAAACCAAGGTACCATGTACTCAAAAGCTCCCTTGGAGTTGAACTTAAACTATAGAAATGAGACAAAATAAGATAAAACACATGGGAGGGAGACTAAAGTTATGCATAAAAAAAATGTGTGAGACATCTCGCCATCAACCATGTTTTATATTGATTTTTGAAATTAAAATTGATATTTTATCTTAATTACCCATCATTAAAAAAAAACTTGATAGTTTTTAATTTTAAATCTAGATTTTTTTTCTTTTGAAAAAACTATTTAGAAAGATGAAGAAGACTGGTTGTTCAGATATTTTATTCACGGGTTGAATATTCATATATAAAGTGGTAAAAATTAATTTTTTATGGGTTAAAAAATTATTTTATAATAAATTTAAAATCTAAGTTTAAAATAAATTGACCAACAAAACACCCAAACCCAAAATCTAAAGTTCAAGGTCTAGGACCCGAGCTGAGCATACATATATGGGTTAAATTTATACTACTTTACTTAGACTTGTCTATAATCATTTAACTCACCACTATATAAACTAAAATAAAATCTCATTTCTATTCTATATTTTTTTTTTTTTTGCAAGAACAATTTCAATAAAATATTAACCCTGAGAGTGAATACACCGCACGTTGAATTTGGCATAAAATGTTTCCGTTAGCTACGTTTTATAAAACGAATCCCAATCTCCGCAATTAAAAATATATATATCTTGTACTAACTTCTGTCATGTAAAATTAAAGGCAATCTCTGCATTATAACATGGTTGTCAAACGCCGTTTTGGATTCAAATCGGTCAAAGATTTAGGGTTGCTCAGTTCAAAATTCAACAACCAAGATAGTAGTTGAATCGATGACGATGAGTATATATACTATAAATAACAATGGATTTAAAATTGAAAAGTGATTAAGTTTTGGAAAGAAAAGAAATTAATTATTATTTCTTAATTATTTAGTTACAAACCATAATTTTAGGGTGCAACTATAATTTTTGGAATGTAGAGCCAATATAAAATACTAGGTTAGGCATGAAATAAAATAAAATAAAATCCATATAGTTAATACATAATTTTTTTTGGGGTGAAAAACATATTTTTTCTATGAAATAAATCTTGATTGGAAGGATATAATTAAAAAGAATTTTTTAATCTAAGATCTTTGAAAATTCGAGAGTGCCACGTGCTTATCATCGAAGATGGTTCCATTCCATCACTGTCAAACTTGATCGGATGGATACCTTATCTCCATGACTGGCCTGAGCCAATTAGTGTCATGTTTGACAAATATACAAGGCCAATCCTTTTAGGACGGCTAACTATTTCAAAGAAGTTAAAACAACATGTTCATTTTCATTTTCATTTTCCTTCACGGCTGCTAACAATAGAAACAAACCTACCCTTGTGTTTGAAATTGTACCTGTATATTTTTAAAAAATATATTTATTTTTAAAAAATATTAATTTTTTTTTCATATTTTCAGATGATTTTAATATTATAATATAAAAAATCAAAACTATTTTTATGTATTTTCAAGCGGAAACTATTTTTGAAAAACACTTTATACCACAATAACATACATTTAGGTAGTGTTTGATCTTATAATAGTGATTTTTTTCAGAATATTTTTTATTTAAAAATTTATCAAAATAATTATTTTTTTAGTATTTAAAATTTATTTTTAACATGACACATCAAAACAATAAAAAAACTACCAATAAATTAATTTGAAGCAAGAAAATAAAGTTTTTTGAAAAGTGCAGTAACGCCGCAATAACAAATAAGCTTTTAGCTGGTTTGATATTGTGATAATTTCTGTTTTTTAGAGTGTTTTTTATTTAAAAAAATATTTTTTAAAATATTGTTTAATGATATGAAAACATTGAAAAAAAATATTATATTTTTAATTAAAAAATAATTTTGAAAATCACCTTTCATGGTAAACACCGAGAACACTCAAAGATTCAAGACGTTTTGTTATTTATCACACTTCAAAAGTTGCATCCTTGAATCGGGGTGTGCGTGTGTGTGTAAAAATATAAAATATAGACGTTGCAAGTTGACCGGGGGTCTTCCTGACGTGGATACACCACAGATCCATGCCAAAACCATAACCCATCTAGGGTTGCTTTCACTTTTTTCCATCTTGCAACCCTCCCTCAAAGTATCCTCCACCGTTGCTTTTTATGATCATTTCCATTGGTTCAAGATCGATGGCTCCTCCTTTGGGTGGACCCCTGTCTTGTGCTGCTTTTTCCTAATTAGTCATCGGCACCAGGGCCCCACAGTGGGTCCACGTGGGCCCCCTAACCGCCCTAGAAAGAACGGTCCTTAATTGGCAAGCTCTGCCCACTTTCATCAATAGAGAGTCCTCCGCTTTCTTCACCGTGGATCAGTTTTCTTCCCCTTTCTATTCTCTTTTTATCTTTTATCTCTACTTTTACTTATCCACCTCTTCACCACTTCCAAACGAAAGGCTTTTAACAACCCTTAAAGGGACCCCACTTGATACACCTGTCGATCTACGCAAAAAGAAACGGGCAATTGTCCTCAACGGTATAATTATCTACCTGTTAAAACCATTAGTTCTTGAAACTTGGGCCGGAAGTTTCTAGATCATGGGTTAAGTAGAGTAATAAAAATAAAATTGAAATAATTACTCTTGATATTTTATGATTTGATTGAAATTATACTTTGTTATTGATTTTTTAAAATTACAATTTGTATTTTCAGTGAGTATAAAATATACTAAATTATAGAATAAATTGGGATTTAAACTGATAAGCGTGCAATAAAATTCAGAAACTATGTGTTTAACGTAACTAATATTTTTGTTATTTTGTAGCTTATTTTGTTTTCTATTGAGAAAACGGTAAGATGGAGAAAATTTGTAAAAAAGAAGGCATTTTTAAAATTAAAAGTTGATAAATTGAAGATGGCTAATATTAATTAATTAAATAACTATTTGATATCTATAATATTATAGGCATAAGATATTATTTTTAATTAACTAAAAAAATACTATTAATCATAGCTAAAACAAACAAAGAAAGTGCATACGTGTTAGCATAATGATGCAGGTGATGGATGCTTTATCTAAATTATCCTGCCAAGGTACTGTACTCGTAACGTCGTTTTCAGCTACAGTAAGTGGCGCGGTTCCATTTTGGTTAATGAGGACGCTAGATGTCCAAAATGGACGGCAAAGATATACTTTACATTCCCCAAGAAGATCACAACAGATGACGTCATTAAGACGGCGACACCGACCCGCCGTATAACGATCGACGTGTCAAGTGGGCTGTGGGCCCCAAGTCAAGGTACCCGAATAGAGCGGGAGTGAAAAGGAGAGAGAAAATATTTTTAAGAAGAAGAAAAAAAAAGTGGTACACGTGGACGTTGATGACCTGATGTTGTCATGTCGAGAAGGAAGTGTCCTACGAGCACAACAACCGCGATTCCCAAGTCCCAGTAGACAGAAAGAAGCTGCGAAAATGCCATCAAAAACTGTGGTTGCGGAAGTACAAAAATTAATTTTGAGATACATTTTTGTCAGATTAGTTTTTTTTAAGATTAAATTCTTTTTAATTAAGCTTATGGTGTGTTTGTTTTTGTTTTTGAGTTTGTTGTGTGGCATAATTCTTTAAAAAAACACAAGTAAAAACAGTAAATTCATGTTTTTTCTGCTGTTTTTTTTTTTAATAATGGCTCTACCATTAAAAGCAAATGCAGTAGCAACAATAAACACGTGTTTGGTAGTGTAGTTGCGGGTGCTTTTCAAATAACTTTTCGTGCCAAAATATATGTCAATGATATTTTTTTATTTTTTAAAAATCATTTTCGACATCAGCACATCAAAACGATCCAAAACGTACAAACCATATTAAATTTTAGCAAAAAAAATTTTAATTTTTTTGGGAACGCAGCCGCAGCCGCGTTCCCAAACGCTGTCTAAATGATTTGTTGTTTCAGAATTTGACCGTATCATAAAAAATATATATTTTATTTTTTTAATAAAATTTTGAATTTTCATTCTTAAAGTAAAAAAAAAGGTACGATAAAGTTGACTTGATATCAATGATCAAGTCTTGTATAAAATCACTCCTGACTCATAACTTATTACAATTCTAGTTTATATCATTTAATAACCTTTTTAATGTTTATACATGGATTTTGTATGGAATGACAATATATATTAATGATAGAGTTTGACATTATTCATACTCGACCCTGAATCTAAGATTGTTATTCATACCTAATTTAATCAGGTTTTGGATATCCAAGTTTAATATTATTCATACTCAAAATTTGAATATAAAATTGTTAATCATACTCGACTTGATTAGGTTTTAGGTATCCGTGTTTGACATTATTTATACTCGAACCTTAATCTAAAATTGTTATTCATATCCAACTCGATCAAGTTTCAAGTATTTATAATCCCTCGATTGAAAAGGGAAACAAAATCACGGTGTTTTTATAAGATGGGAACTCAACTTGTAAACTTGGTAGGTATCTTTAAAAAGTGATTTGTTGAGATGAGATATTTTTTTGATAAACCCAAATTTAAGGGCTAAAAACCCCCCTTCATAAAACCCAACCTCCCTTAGACCCAGCTAAGAAAATAACCCACCTCTATTAGGAGAAAACAATGTGCTTTACTATTGTTGAAGATATTATCCAAGAAAGGGTTGGACAATAAAATTCAGATTCTAACGTAATTGTGTCTACCGTCTAGTTTCCTAAAATATTGTTTTATACTAGGGTAAAATCTCAGGTTAGTGAGAATTCGAGAAGGCATTGCGATATAGGTCAGAATAAGCTGTACAAATTTTATTATTTACTTTCTTTTGACTTTTAAAATTTCTATTTGGCAAGGATCCTTTTTCTATAAGGATTTGACAGCTTAGTTTACGAGTTTCATAACTATACAATAAAGGTTAAAGGAATGCGGCAAGGGCTTTCATATTTTAAGAGGATTCTTTAAAGCTACAATTAATTTATCATAAACAAACAAATAAACTAAAGGGGAGGCAACTTTACCACTTAATTTTCTAGCTTATTTTGGATATCTAAAGGTGGCAACAAAAATCCTAGTATTTTTAAGATGAGAATTTTGTTCATGACATTGTTTAAATTTTGTTCAGGTTTTGTTTAATCAAGTGCACCAACTTTAGTTTATGTGTTATATTTATTATATTTATTATTTTCTTTATGTTTGGACTTAGTTAACATGCCTTAAGTTTATTATAAGCGGATACATATTAGCCCACAAGTTTTAGGTTCATTAGGGTTATTAGGCCCACAAGTTTTAGGTTCATTAAGGTTATTAGTTGAACTATTAAATAAGGTTTTGTAAGCTGAAATTCTTAGGAATGATAGATCTATGAAATAAACTTGTGTTTTGCGTGATGCAACACGTTTTCTTTGCTGTGATAAAGAACAAATTTGACTTATCAAGATATAATTGATCTTATGGCATTTTCCTTATACTTCTTGTTCGCAAATTGATATTAGTTGGGCATGGGTTTCTTATTCCACTAATGTTGGTGCCTTGAGACAGGTTTTCATTGTGTCACACTCCTATTAAACATAATTTGGCTTTTCGAGAGTTGTACCATCTTCATTGTAGGTTATTTGACCACGTGATTAAGAAGTTCGCATCAGTTTATTTCAAGGTTTTTAATATCATTTTGGTTGGTGTTATGTTTTTTCAATTAAAGCGGTAAGTTTTGGTTTCAAAGTGTTTCAGCGTGTCTTTTCAGAGTTGTACTATTCATATAATATTAACACACAGATATAATTCAAAATATTAGTTCAACAAACATAATTTCAATTAAACTCCAAAGACAAATCAACTTTAAACTATGAAAATCAAGTTTCAAACACAAGTAAAAAAGTGAGAGTTAAATTGATATGACTTGACCGATTCGACGGATCTAAAGACAATCGGGATGACTGGTAAAAATATAGTTTGACTAAAGAAAATTCAAGACAACATATTTTTTAGAAAAAAAATATTGGGACGATAACATATTGGATTAACTCAGGTCAACTTGGGTTAACCTTTCAAAATCATAATCCGGATCATTAAACCATATAACCCTAAATAAAGTAAATCAAAATAAATTATGAAACTTAATTCTCAATAAACTCATTGTTGAATGATGAGATTGGGAAATAATCAAACTAAAAAAAGAGACATAATAAAATAAATTAAGTATACTCGGGTTAACTTGTGAAACCTATGACTCGGGTCATGAGACTAAGATAATTTTGTAGAAAAAAAACTGAGAAAAATGACAAAGCTTAACTCATAATCAACAAAATGTTGAATGATGAAAGTAGAGAAAAAAAAGTTAATTGAAATAATAATAATAATAAAAATCAAGTTAACTGTCAAGCTTATGACATAGATGATGAGATTGAGATAACTATATATATAAAAAAGCAAACCACAATAAGCAATAAACCAAGTTTTTGAAGATGAAATTAAAGAAAAAACGTGAATTAAAAAAAAAATAATAAAAAAAAAAAAAAAAAAATTGATAAAAATGAAACTATAATGTTCTGGAAAGAATTTAGGTGGAATTTCCAAAATAGGTTGAAATTCCAAGTAAGATGAATTTTGTTCTGACTTGTTTTAATTTTTAAGCTAAAATGAGATATATCAATCATTGCGGCAAAACATAATAAAAATGACACCCTTTATCGAATAAAAAAATCTCGATTCTCTCTCTCTTTTTATGTGTGTGTATACACACACACAGAGCGTGGTATAAATATATGTATTTTTTTAAAAAATTTAATGGTATTAAGGTTTTACTTGAACCGTACTTGTTAAATCAATGCGAAGCGTGCTACTGTTTGGCAGTGTGGTTACGGGTGCTTTTCAAATAACTTTTCGTGCCAAAATGCATGTCAATGATGTTTTTTCATTTTTTAAAAATTATTTTTGACATCAGCACATCAAAACGATCTAAAACGTACAAACCATATTAAATTTTAGTAAAAAATAAAAATTAAATTAAATTTTTTAGGAACGCAGGTTGAACCGCGTTCCCAAACAAGATTTCAAACATTCTTCATCTGGATTAACCCTGGTTTATACAGTATTATTCATCTATTTTCTATATGGATTCAAAACGATCCATACCGTTCAAAATCCTTTTGAACTATCAAAATACTTATTTTGGCATACCCTTTAGTCGAATAATTTAAATCTAACATAAATTTAAAGCTTGGCTATTCTCACGAGTTAAATGAATAATTTGAGCATGTGATATAAGTAATTTAGAAATATTCTATTTAAATATGAGATCGTATTCTATTTTTTATATGTACAGATTTATAAAAGAAATAAATAAAGTAGGGAGTCAAATGTTCTAGCAAATAAATTAATATTACCTCATTTTGTTGAGATCACTGAAATATAAATTTGACTAATCAAGAAATTAAAATCCTTTACGTATCTGTATGTCTATATGCTGGCAATTAAACGTGAATTTTTTATTTCATAAAAAATGAATTTGTTTAAAAGATTTGGCAAATCAATTTTGGTTTTTTTTTAACTCAGATTTAATTCATACTAAATACTATACAATTTCATTATATAATTAATTACTTCACATCAAACTAAAATCTACCATGATAATTATTTATACATCTTATTTTTCTAGAATTAGAGAAGGATATTAATTATAGAATACATAATATATTAATTCTAGAATACATAATATTTCAAGAGACTGATTTGTATTGTGATAATTTTTAATTTTTTAATTTTAAAAGAATTAAAGTAATATTTTTGATGGTTTTAATGTGATAATGTAAAAAAAAATATTTTATTTTAATTAAAAAACAATTTTTTTACATAATAATACCAAATACAAATTGCTCTTCCCAATTTTTTTTAATAAAATAAAATGGAAACCCTAAGAAATACAATTTGCTCCGTATCTCATTATAGCACCATAAATTAAAATCCTAATTAAAAACCATAAACTAATATTTTCTTCAATCGCATAAATGGCCCCCACTCGTCGTCTGTGTAGACTTTAATCATCGTTTGTCCACCACCTCCTCCTCCTCCTCCTCTATTCTAAACGTTGAACTTAAAAAGCCCCCCCCCCCCCCCCTCTCTCTCCCCCTCCCCACTGTCTCCCATCATCACCAAATCCAGCTAGTGATCCTCTTCCTTCACTGCCCTCTTCTCTAAGTACGTGCTCTCTCTCCCTGCTTCTTTCTTTCTTTGACTGCTTTTTTATGGCACTATAAATCTACCATTTCAAGATTCTGTCACTCTTTCTTTACTAACAATGTCTTCTTTCAACGTAACTTGCAGGTAAGAAGGTTGGCTGGAGAATGGCATATATGTGTGCAGATAGTGGAAATCTAATGGCAATAGCCCAACAAGTTATTAAGCAAAAACAACAACAAGAACAACAGCAGCAACAAAGCCACCACCACCACCATAACCAACAGCAACAATTTCTTGGCCTAAACCCATTTTCTTTAAATCCTTGGCCGACTAATATAATGTCTGCTAACCCAAACTTGGGTTATGGGCTCTCGGGTCCGGCTGCTTTCTCTGACCCTTTTCAGAGTGGACAAGAAACAGGTGACCCACCTGTGTTTAGTTTCTCGAACATGGAGCAGCACCACTCAAGCGGGTTTCGGCTTCCTTATTTTACTGGAGCTGGTGGTGAGTTTGACTCGGATGAGTGGATGGACAGTTTAATGAACGGAGGAGATTCAACGGATAGTTCTAATATTCCTTCTGGTTGTGACGCGTGGCAAAACAGTACTGATTTTGGGATGTACACTTCTGATCCGTTTAATACTTGCCCCAGTCGACTTACTGTTGGCTGCTCTCCACCGTCTGATCTTAACGGGGTTCTCTCTAATTCGCTCTGGGTCGCCCCATCTCCTCCTCAAGAAATCAAGCCCACAACGTCACCCCCGCCACTGCTTCCGCCAACAGTAAAAAATGAAACCGTCGGAGGGTCAGAGGAAATTGTACAGTTATCTTCCTCGCCGGTTTTGAAAGCGCTTGTTGAGTGCGCTCAACTTGTCGAGTCCAAAGCTGATCAAGCCGTGAAATCGTTGGTTAAGTGCAAGGACTTGGTGAGTGAAAACGGTGATCCAGTTGAGCGAGCTGGTTTCTACTTCGCGGAAGGATTATGCCGAAGAGTTGCTGTAGGAGAGCTTGATGTCTTGAAATATTTGGATCAGACAAGTGAAGAGTTCACTCTGTCCTATAAAGCTTTGAATGATGCCTGTCCATATTCAAAGTTTGCTCATTTAACAGCAAACCAAGCAATTCTTGAGGCAACTGAGAAAGCAAGCAAGATTCACATAGTTGATTTTGGTATTGTTCATGGAGTTCAATGGGCTGCTCTTTTACAAGCTTTAGCTACACGTTCAGCTGGAAAACCTGTTAGAATTCGGATCTCAGGTATACCTGCTCCAGTTCTTGGTAAGAATCCAGCTGCCTCTCTTTTAGCTACTGGTAATAGGCTTCTTGATTATGCCAAGCTTCTTGGTTTGAATTTCGAGTTTGAGCCTATTCTGACTCCAATTCAGGAGTTAAATGAATCTTGTTTTCGGGTCGAGCCGGATGAGGTTTTGGCTGTTAATTTCATGCTTCAATTGTATAATTTATTGGATGAGTCTCCAGTTGCTGTAGAAACTGCTTTAAAGATGGCTAAATCGTTGAACCCGATAATTGTCACTCTTGGTGAATATGAAGTTAGTTTGAACCGGGTTGGGTACTTGACTCGGTTTAAGAATGCTTTGAGATACTACACTGCTGTTTTTGAGTCTCTTGAGCCTAACTTGAGTAGAGACTCACCAGAGAGGCTTCAAGTTGAGAGGTTGTTATTGGGTCAGAGAATTTCTAGTGTTGTAGGGCCAGAGGAGCCTGGAATGAGAAGGGAAAGGATGGAGGATAAAGATCAATGGGGAGTTTTAATGGAAAGTTCAGGTTTTGAATCGGTTTCGCTTAGCCATTATGCAATGAGTCAGGCTAAGATACTCTTATGGTATTGCAATTACAGTGATTTTTATTCTCTTGATGATTCTCAACCTGGGTTCTTAACTTTAGCTTGGAATGAGGTGCCACTACTCACAGTTTCGTCATGGCGATAATCGATGGGGCTGGACTTGAATTTGATTTAAGTTTCCACCTGGTAATTTTTCTCTGGTGTGGAACAATGTTCTAGTTTGTATTATACGCCATCGAATGGGATTGTTGGGGGGTGCTTCTTGATCAGATCACGAACTGGAAGGGTAATTAGTTTTTTTTTTATTGCAATTGTGCATTGACAGGTCCATTGAAGCCTGTAACTAGTTGTAGTCTTTCAGTTTGGTCATTTAGATATATGGTTTCCTTTTGTATTCTGTTGGGTTTTTGTTATAGGTTTGAAGTTCTTGAGTCTCACAAATTGTAAAAAACAAGTGAAAGGAAAAGTTTCTTTCTCTTAGGTGTTTGTAACTCTTTTATATAAATTTGAATCTTTTGAGTTTTAGTTTTATTTCTTGTGTTCTTAGTACTTAGTAATAGTAGATTGCAATGAAGAAAATAGATCCAGGGTAAAGTTGATGTCCTTAAAACTTGATGAGGCCTCTTGTGGTGCTCTGCTTCAGGACCCATGGCCTGTGTGGGTCTTTAAGTTTGTAATGGAATCAGTTTTTCTTCCTTTTTTTTTAGCTGTGACTTGCAGGCAGCAACAATGATAAACAAGAACTGAAGGTAGTAAATGGGGTCATAATCTTTAAGTTTGTAATGGGACAGTTGTTTTTTTCCTTCTTTTTTTTTGCTGTGACTTGCAGGCAGCAAGAATGATAAACAAGAACTGAAGGTTGTAAATGGGGTCATAATCTCCTAGGTACTGCAGTTGGTGTTTGATGCAGACCCACAAGTCATTGAAATCTGTGCGTTTGAAATTGGCAATTTGATGAGGACATGCGATGAGTGTTTACAAATGTAAATGGTAATTGATTTAGACCTACACAGCTGTGTTTGTTGCGTAAATGATCTTAGCAGATGATCTTAGTAGATCTTAGCAAACCTACACATTTACTTTTTATATTCTAGGCTTTCCAGTTCTTACTCTGCTTAGCTGCTATCAATTTCCTTAAAAATCTATGAATGAAAAGGACTTGAATTTGTACATGGGGCCTCATTTCCTTCCCTGACAATTGCATAATCTCAGTCTACACTACAAGGCTTTTTTTCTCTTGATCATGGCTTTAATGCCTGCCCTTGTCATCCAGCGATCAGACTCTCTCTCATCTCTGTGACATAAATTGAGAAGAAACAAAGGTGGAGGAACCAAACCTCTTTCCAGCTCTCTGAAAATTAATGGGCCAGGACACGACAAGTTTGGCAATAGATTGCATGACGTTGTTGTTCCTGGTTCAAGTGATTGTGACCATTCAGAGTCTTCTTTAGCAAGTTAAAGAGTACCAGAAAAATTTTCATATGCCAAGGGTCCCTCCCCTCTATTAATTGTTTGTTAACAAGAATAGACAACTCTTTGTAGTGCTTGTCATGCTTTCTTCCAAGTTCTAATTCTCTTCTTGCAGGCTCGCACCACAATTCGTCGTTGCTAATCACTGCCGTTCTTCATCGCCTCAAAAACAGATACGAAAAAAACTCTCACGAGCTCACTCACTACTCACCAGATAAGCCCTGTACTGTGGCATGTCAAGCTGATCTGATCTCTCTTGCATTTGAGCCCTGCAATGTGAATTGTACGAATAAAGATGAGGGTTTTCACGTTTTCTGCACAGTACCAAGAAGTCGTGTACTTTGATTCTGCAATTTAATTTGACCACGTCAAAACAATGCACTATGGAGCAGTGGACCAGCAGATTTCGTGCCTTAAAGACTTCAAATTCTACAGTTGTAAGTATCTGGGATGGTGGAGATGGGGACCATTTTGCTATGAGCTTGATGCATCGAGAGCTAAAATTCTGTACATCCAATTGCACCAGATATTTGTTGTTATGATTCTAGCTCTTGTGAATTTTGCACTCATGTGAGATTTCAAAATTCCCAAGATTTTATTATTGTGATTTTAGCACTTATTGGTCTTTTAATTTGCAAATTAATGTCTAAGATTAGAGAAAAAAATGTTGAAAAGCTTTCTGCATAATTGTTGTGCCAAATTCTTTTCCTATCAAGTAATTAAAATAACTTAAAAAAACGCTCCAAGGTCTGCATGATTGGGAGCAAAAGCTCTCATTAGGGCCCTTATTACTACTTGTAATTGTACTTGAGTGAATAGCGTATGGTCACCAAGGAAGCCTAAATCCAGTGCGACAAGGTTAGGTTTTGTCTTCCACCGTGCACCTTGGTAAACCTTGGTGAACTGGCCTGCCTTGTTTTCTCCGTATTTACATGCCAGTAAGTTATTGGAGTTCTCACCTCTGCATCAACTCAGAACCCCGGCAGAACATTAGTTTAAAAAAAAGGCAATAGATCTATAATCAAATTTAAAACCCAGTTAGCCTTGTCAAATTTTACGTTCTTCAGGTGTTTAATATTATTGTAATTGTTATTTTTTTTAATATTTTTTACTTGCAAATACATTTTTAAAAAAATTTAACATTGGATCATCAAAATAATATAAAAATATAAAAAATAATTTGGTTCTGGATCCTGATATAATAAAGAAACGATAGAATTCTAGCCAAAGTGGCCCTTTCAAAATTCAAGCCCTGCAATATACATAGAGAGAGAGAGAGAGCAGAAGAGAGGGGTAAAAAAAACTGACCTGGAAAAATATATAGGAGCCGGATTTAAAGTCAAGTCATGACCTGATGGGTGATTGTCTCGGCGCTGTTACTTTACAAGTTCTTAGCTACGGCTCTGAGTGTGAATGTGCTAGCTGACGTTGTGTGGCAGCTGCAACGGTCGGGTGGTCCCACCGACTGGAGACATGAACGTAAAAAAAGTGACCTTTCACATTTTCTGTTTTTTTCTTAACAGGGGAGTAGCAGCGAAGCTGTGTTAGACTAGGACTGACCAACCACCAATACCATCGCTCTGTCTTAACAGGACACAAGCTGCAGATCTCTGGCTTAATTCTCTTTTTTAAATCTCACACTGATCGAAGCACGTGAGCTGCTAGATGGGCCAAGCCCATCTAGTCCATTTGCATGCTAGAGCCGATCTTGCACCATTCCCCAACGAACGTGAGCCCAGTTGGCCTTAAGTGTGACCCGTAGGCCTTGCGCATGCCCTTATGATAGTTAGAGTCTACTAGAGGAATCCCAAAAAATTCTAAAAACAATTTACTAAAATTTAATACGAAAATATTTTGTATGTTTTAGATTGTTTTAATGTGCTAATATCAAAAATAATTTTTTAAAAATAAAAAAAATCATTAGCATGCATTTCAGCACGAAAAGTTATTTGAAAAGTAACCGCAACCATACTGCCAAATACTTTCTATTGCTCGTTTTTACACGTTACAGGCATTCATAAGAAATATTAATAAACAGTAGTGAAAAAATAATATCTTTTAAAATTAAAATAAGTAACAGATTTTGTTAATTCTAAAATAAAGTTTACTATTTTCAGTGCACGATACAAGGTTTTACATATTTAGAAAATAAAATACATAGAACAACAGTAGTGCATGCTGCTAGAGCACACCTACAAACCTAATAATAAAAACACTAACACAAAAGCCTCATGATTCAACAAATAAAATTTTTAATACAAAAATGAGGGGAAAATATAGCTCTTCTAGCTGTTGCATCCTTTCTTTCCCTCGCCCCCTCTTATTCTAAAGCTAGACTCAATGGATCTTGATATAAAAACCTTCGAAACCATAATTCCCTCTTGTTTACTCTCTTTCACAGTCCCCAACCCTGTACTCCCAACTTACCTACTCCGAGTTGCAGTTCTTGACTCTTCAATCCAACTCATCGAGTCTCCTCAAGCCGCAGCTCTCTGTCCCTCAAACCTGTGAACCAGACTGGATTTTCTCAACCGAGTCAGGTCACTTCAAGCTTCTCTTATCCTCTCCTGGAATCTCACGACTCATATTGATCGGCAACAATCGAATCAGCGGCTCTAATTCATCTCCATTTACTTAACCATAAAAGGGACGATACCTAGTATGTAAAAGGTCTTGAAAATGTTGCTAAAAACCTAGCAAACATGCCAAATCCATCTTGGTTGGATTATGCGATTATGATAAATCCACGGTACTTTTCAATTAAATTCTTCTACTTTTGATTTTTTTTCATTGTATTTTTTTCAAAGTTCTTATAATTTTGAATTTTGCCCTTCAAAATAAATTTATAGTTTCCTTTTCCAGTAGCAATAATATTTTTTTAATTTATTAATAATTATATTAATAATATTAACAGTAGTAGTAGTAAACATGTTTGACCTAAGTTTAAGTGGGTTTCACAAGCATGCATGACCCATGTTGCTTGGGTCTAGCAAGCATATCATACCCATATTTTTTGGGTTCGGCAAATATATCAGGCCCATATCAGTTGGGTTAAGCAAGTATATTAGACCCATGGTACCTTTCAATTCAATGCTTTTGCTTTTAATTTTTTATTTTTTTCCCTAACTCTTTTTTCAAAATTATTATAGTTTTTAATTTTACCATTTAAATCAAAATTTTAATTTTTTTTTCAATAGCAATAATATTTTTTTTCAATTTTATTAATAATATTAACAATAATGAAAATAATAATAATAACTGTAATAACAATAACAATAACAACAACAACACCAATAATTTTTATTTTTACCATTCAAAACAAATTTAAGGGTTTTTTTATAGTAATAATATTTTTTTCAAAATTATTAATAATTATATTAAAAATAATGAATATAATAATACTTATAATATTAATAGTAATATTAAGCATGTCTGATCCAAGTTTAAGTGGTTTGACAAGTATATTGGATCCATGTTGGTTGGGTCTGACAAACATGTCAGATTCAACAGACCCGCATTAGTCGGGTTTGACAAGCATGTTAGATCTATTTTTTTTCCTTCTTTTTTTTTTCTCTATTCCTCTAAAAAATAATTTTTAAAAAATCACGCTGATTATTTAAAATTTTAAAATTGTTCTAAAAAATAAAATTTTGTATCTTGAAAGACAAATTAATATTTATATTGCAGTTTAAAAAATCCAACAAACTACTTTATCCCCAAGGATAGAGATTTTGCCCGAAGAGCAAATCAGAACCTTTCAATTTGAATGGTGATTGAGATTTTCTGTTCTTAGAAATTATCTGCGTCTTTTGATATACCCTAATATTAATTCGATCTCAATATGAATTTATTATATTAATATGATTTCGTCCACAGTTTATAGTGGGACTTCCAAGGGATTTTTTTTATTAGAATTGTGATAGATTTTTTATGGTTTTGATGAAAAAAAAAAGAAAAAAAATATTTTCAGCGCTCACAGCACATAAAAATTTTATGTAAGATTTTTATGTTAGTTACAGTACCTAGCAGGAAAATAACTGAAAGTCTAATTTACTGAATTTTAACTGGAATTAAGAATATAAATATGAATTGGAATATGCTTTTTCTAATGTAAATAATTATTATAAAAGGGAAAAATAAAATATTTTATAGACCCAAGATTCGATATTATTTTTATTACTATAATCATCATCAAGAATATATATTAAAAATCAAGGATATGAATTTAATTAATTTTAATGTAATTTTTTTGTTTCTAATTTTTTAATTGTGGGATTTCTTGTTGTATTTGATACTTAAAATAGATTATCAATGGACATTAGATTTAATAATTTTATTTTATATCAATTGAAATCTTAGTTGTTGTGTATCAAAACTGATATATTTTTTTATGAATTATATTAATATTTTAATTTCATTTCCAATTAGAGATAGATTTGAATTCATATCATTGACATATAAAAAAATAATATTTTTTATATAGCGTAGTCTTTTAAATACCTATGTATAATTTAAATATAATATTTTTAAGAATATCAGGTATGGATTTTTTAAAATAAGATATAGAATTTGTTTTGTTTTGATATATATAAATAATACCGTGGGCTTATCCAGAGCAAACACAAAAACGATTCACTCGTAAGCCCAATTGGCCGTAACGAGCAAACCTGTGCCATGGAATGACACCGAACAAAGGATTCGTCAAGCCTTCTAATAAAAATCTCAGTTTTTTTTATTTCAATATTTAAAATTAGAAAAAAAAATTATCAATTTTTTCTCTGCACCTTCAATGTATTCATAGACTACAATAAAAACATGCTGACTAGCATAATACGTACTAGTGATAATTCTTCATTTTTTATTATTTTGGTTAGACTTATATTTATTCATTGTTTTCAAGACGAGCTATTTACACCATGGTTCTTACAATCTAGAAAAATTAATTAATTAATCTTTTCGGTTCTATCAATTATATAATCTTTAAAACACACATAATTTAATTTTGTCTATACATTTTATGTTTTTTTATAAGTTTTTTTTTATTTATTTAAATTAAAAAAAATCCAGGAGATGGGAAATATCAAACCATTGAAAATACATTTTTTCAAACAAAAGGCTATCAACCTTCATAGTTATTATTTTTATCACAAAGATTAATTTTGCTGTATTTAATATAAAAATCACACGCGTAACGTGGAAGAAAAATAAAGGTCACAAAGCACACGCGTATTTGAACCAATCCTTTCAATGCCGTCCATATCTATCCTACTAACCAGCGTGATTACCACGAATATCATATCTTCCCAGCTCATATGTGCCGTCCATTTCCACACCATTTAAACGGAATCTCAGCCCTCCATTATTCAACTAAGCGACTAATCCTGTCCGTCCATTCTCCCAAACCCTCTATATAACAATCACATACACAACATTCATTTCTACCTAATCTTATCAGCAAAGCTCTAGTTTCTCCTATAGATCTACTCTTCATGGATCATCCTTCGATCTTTTCAATTGCAGCTTCATATAGATCGCCTCGCGATCTTTATCTTGATATCCGTTTCGATGCTCGAACTCCATGATCTTGATTTGCTCGGAGATAGCTCCAGAGGTATGTAGAAGTGTTTTGTTTACGTTCCTAAACTAGATCTGATTGAATATCTGTCTATTGGTTATTGATCAAGTCATTAACCCGCGTAAATCTAATTTTGTTCTGTAGATATGGCGCGGCTCTGTTTCGATAGCTCAAATATTAAGCGGATCTGTCCCTTCCGGCCATGCTTTCTTCGATCATGAGGAATTTTAGCAATATTTAATTTTGGTTGTTGGCGGAAAGCAGAAGATGATTTGAGATTTTTTCTGCAGGTGGTGTTGTAAGCAGTTACAGAATCCGCTGAACGTGTTGCTGGATGTAGACATGGCTGAAGACTGGTTATGTGAGCTGTGGTGTAGCATGTTATGTGTAATTTGTTGGTGGAGAAGGACAGGAAGGAGATGATGCTGGTGTTGGTGTTCGATTTATTTATGAGGATGATGTACAAGATATATATCGGGACCAGAAGGCCAAGAGGCCAAGGTCTTGTTTATTATCTTTGTCATCCGACCTTTGCCATGACAGGTGCGCTTGCATGGCAGGTCAACCACTATCTTAATAAAATTATCATTTTCGTGTTTGGAGGGGAGATCGCACGGGGATTTCCCGGGTTCTCCCCTCTAGTCTTTGTGTCCCGCTTTCTCTTCTCTTTGCCTAACAATCCATGGCTAAAGCGCGGCCCCGACTCCAGCTAGCAATCAATTCATCCATGGCACGATATTGCAATCTATGACGGTGACCCGAAGGTATTCTCCTACTTATATCCTATATCCTCAATTCGAATTTCCTGCACTTAGAATCATGTAGTCACATGCCCTTTCACGTAGAATCAGTCGTTAGCAACAGATCATGAATTTGTAATCTGGGTTCTCATTGTTCACCACTATTTGCTCCCATCAAATATTCATCTTGATAATATGGGCTATTAAGAGAATTCTACTAAAACTTGTTTCAGCACTTGAAACTGGCAGTCACACACCACAGTACATAAAAAACAAAGACACTGGAAGTTATGATATCAGGGCTCACCTTCAATTCTATATTAAACAGTATGCTGTCCTTGCACTCAAGCTTTTATTCCATTGCACAACACCCCGTTATTGCTGGTAACATTCGTTCCAAGTTATTTCATTATCCAACGCATCTCATGTTATTATTTTACGGAGCAAACATGAGCACGAGTTTTGTTTATTTAGATATAGCTTGTCAATCCATTACTGCGATCTTGTGCAGAATTTCTGTTTCGATAGCTTCACTGTTGTTGCTAGGGTTTTACAATTACATATTTTGTAGCAAGTATGTTAATTAAGCTTGTTGTGCTCTATGATATCCTTGTAAGACCTTGGGGCTGGATTTAAGTGGCTCTTACCTAGTCTTGTGATTTGCAATTGGATCTTCTTGTTTGGTTCTCTGGGTGTGAGTTATTTGGCCTTGGTATGGTAGCGTTGAAGATGGATTTGTAGTCCTCAGTAGGCCATCCACGTTTGTAAAGACCTTGTGCTGCTGAGGTTCAACGATCATGATGATGGCTTCAAAGGGCGACAGAAAGCTCAGGAGGTCCTCACGCAAATCTCAATTGAGCCACACAATTTTGAGGTGATAAGTTCTTCAATGGTTTACTATTCCACCTGAAAGAAAAATAAAGCACTCAATTAAATTGTTGTTCAGTGTCATTCAGTTTAAAATCTGCGCTGCTATGGTTTCCTTGTTTTAGCTGGAGATGTAGTAATCTACTGAAGTCGTTATTCTACAAGTCAGTAAATGCTGCGTGTCTTCTCTTTTATGTGCCTTTTTATTAAAAACATGCTCATAATTATCTATCTATCCTTCCACTAATTCGAAGAAAAGTGGTCCTCTCTCTGTCTTTGGTATTTGGTGATTAATTAGTGTTTTTCAATATAATATTCTTGATATTAGCATCAATTTAATGCCTTTAGGCGAAGCAATTTAATTTAAATGCCAAATTGTCCACGTATTGTTTGTTCCAGAAGTTTCACATGATAGGTTCCATGAATTGCCACGTATTGGAAGGTTAAGGTAATGCCTTTCCGTTGACCAGATGGTGGAGATTGATGCTAAATCCCTGACCGAAGTTCTTTGAAATCAAGCTTTCGGGTTTTTTTTTTTAAATTCTTAGACACGCTAGAACAACCATATTAGTAATTTTAGTCCTCGGATTATGAGATGGCAAGTATTAAACTGAAAAGAAAAAATTATCCTGATGTATTTTTAATTAAAAAATTACTCATCACAATATTAAATATATATATTTTAAGTGTCTGATGTGGTAGTGTTTGTTTTTTAAGAAGTTTGAAAATAACTCTATTGATTTTTTTGTGCTGTTTTACGGATTTGATGTGTTAAAAATAAAAATACAATAAAAACTCTAGAAAGCTAGTTCATGTTCATTTAAAAAACAATACATCCGGCATTATATTACTGAACACTTGATTTAATTCCTTATATCTAAAATCGTGTTTTGTAACAATAAACTTATGTATCGGTCCTATTTTTGTGTTATTGTTCAATATTTTTTTAAAAAATGGTGTTTTTCTTCATGTTCTTTTTAACAATATGAAATGTATATATTTTAGAGCTATAAATTTAATTTTTATAATAAATGTAATTATAATTAAGAATTTTTGTTTTTAAATTATGGTTTTTTTTAATATAAAAATAGTATCAGACTTTATCTTGAATGTATTTTCCCCTGAACATGTTCTTTTATTATTCATTGAAAGAAATCAAGATTAAAAAAAGAAAAGTGTATTCATTAAACGTCACAACGGTAATGTAAATACGGTTTCCGGTGATAAATGATTCACGTTAATGTAAACGTGTCCGGCAGGAATCTGGCTTGATGCGGTCAGCTCTTTATTATTGATTAGTTTAGTCAATTGATATTTGTATTTGAATTGTGTTTTTGCCCGTGAAAGGTCAGGTCATTAAAAAAATTAGTTTTGTGGCAACTTTGGTAATTAAGTAGTGGAGTATTTGTAGAAAAGAAAAGGAGAGAGGTAACTCTCGTTTTGATGCCCGTTCTTCGATGATGATAAGATCCGTAAGCTCAAAACGGTAGAGCGCTCAAAGTCCCGTAATGGGGATTTGAGAGGCTGGTGGTTCAAATCCACTCGGATCTCTTATTAATTTTTTAAACAAAGTAAAATAAATCGTTTGAAAGCAATACTACATTTATTAGTAAAAATAAAATAATTTATTAGCAATTATTTGGCGGTTTTCTAGCTCTTGTTTAAATAATATCAGTCAATTTTTTGTATAGCACAATTCTTTTGTTTATTCTACTACTTCTCACCCTCTTTTTTTATTTTTAATTTTTTTAACTATTAACTTGCAGTATTAATTACAAAATATATGATAATTACATTTTATGACAATTAGATTTTATTTGAATTATGAAATATTTATACTTAAATATTTCATTCGAGTTTAAAAAACCACATTTAATCTTTGCATGCTTCATACTAGCTTTTGTAATTGGTTTTTCAATATACGCAAAAACGGTAAGAATAAATTTTCAACTCATCATTTATTACACAACTAAATATAATAAAGTAATTTATATTTGAATGAATAAATGATGTCATAAAAAAATTAATATTTTTTTTGTTTTTATAATGTTTTCAGGGATACACATTATATTATTTTATATTATTTCACTACGGGTTTATAATATGATTTTTGTTTTTTAAAATATTTTTTTTTACAAATATACAAACTAAAATCTATTCACATTGGATTTTAGGTGATTGGAGATGAATTAAATTAAATATTTCATTAAAGATAAAATCAATCAATGGGATGAGCAATTATGACTAAATTAAAAGAAAAATCATAACTCTGAAAAAAGAATTGAGAGGTTTGAAATAGATATAATTAATGGGATTTTGTAATATATATATATAATTAATTTAGTAAGAAATACAGCTTCTCGTTTGCGGAAAAAAAGAGGAAGTTGTCTTGTCTCAAATTCAACCTAGTGTAAAAATAGAAAAAGTGAGGATGGCAGACCAGAGAGCTCAGGAGATTTATCGAGCGCAATACATATAAACTAGCCATGGCCTTTTATCCAATGCATTGACTCATTAAATTATATATTATGATCCGGGCTCTTTTTATTGGCCCTTCGAGATTTTTTCTATCAATATTTATTTTATTATTTTTTGGGTTTTTTAATTATATTATAGTTTTTATTGAATTTTATTTTTTAGTATTGAATTGATTATAAATTATTTTTGTATTTTTTTTATCATATGATAAAATAAACAAATTAATTCAACTAAGTAGAGTACATTCACGGATTTGATGAGTTGATTAGAGTGAACATGACCGATTTTTTTTTCTTTTCCTTTGATGTATTTTTACCTGTTTAGTTGATAAAGTCATGTCAAAATAATTTTTACATAATTTAATTTAAAATTTAGGGTAAGTAAAGAGTTGGTTCAGAATTTTTTAAATTTGAATTGTTATATTAAGTTTAATAATAATATCGAAAAAAAATTTTACAATCTAATTTTTTTTTTTTTGACATTCTAAATTTTTTTTGGTACAAGATATAGCCATAGTGCAGGGAAAAGTTAACCTAGTACATTGCCAAATTAATTACCTAGATAAGCCTCATTACATTCTGAACACAATGTATATATTTTTAATATGTGCAATAAAAAAACAAAAGAAAAGGCATTAAAAAAAACACATAAATGTGCTCTTCAAATGAAAAAAGTTGTGCAAAACAGAACTCAAAGTTCAACCAATGGAGAGCTCCTAGTATCTCGAATGAGAATGAGGATATGAAAACTTTCATAGAGTTTTGATAAATTTAGTTGTAGATTAGAAAATAGTCACACATTACTATCATAGCAAAATTGAAATAATTTATAAAAAAATAAGTCAAATTAATTTAAAATTTAAACTAAGAAAATAATTGAGTCAAGATTTTTTAAATATGAAACGCTAATAAGAATACTATTTTTTTTAATATTTTAAATAATTTTTTTTTATATTCTAAAATATTTAGATTCAATCGTAGCAAAAATACAACAAAAAAACTAGCAATCCAATAAGCTTTAGGATCTGTTTAGAATTATGATAACCGTGACGGTTCAAAAGCTTTTCGCTTAGAAAGATATTAAAATTAAATTTTTTATTTTTTAAAAATTATTTTTACATCAACATATTAAAAAAATCTGAAAACATATATATTTTTTTTATTTTAAGTAAAAAAAAATTTCACATTTTTTGAGAACTCCCTCGGTCGAAGACCTAGAAGCCCTATTTCCATCAGTGAAATAAACAGAATAGGAAAAGAGTACTAAAAAAGACGACGTTGTTTATGACAACGTAATGTTGTAGAGTAGAAATCGCTAGGAAGAGACAAATGAAATGTTTCAATTATCTTTGAAGGATTTTCAATAACTCCATATATCATCATTTACAACTCAATCTTTCATTAGTTAGTAGAAAATTATGTAATACATTGATTAATTTGTATATATCATATTCGAAAATTGAAGCTTTTCTCTTCTTTTTTTCCCTCATTTGTTTCCATTTCTAGAAATGATCATAAGAAATGTAGAAGGAAAAGATGAATATACAACTCATTTACTATGAGAGGCCTTTAATCCTTTAATCATATATGGATTATTTATTTTGATGATAACAATATATTATTGAATATAATATGCATGTCAAAGTATTATTATTATAAAAAAATTTCTACATCAAATTGAAACTATAGACTCTTTGGATGTAAACTTAACTTGAAGATTCTCAAAATCATATCTTTGTATGATCAAGTCCTTATGAAATATAATTTTACATCATAAAAAATATTTTTTTTTACCATATATATTTTCATTCAAAAATATTTTATTATATATTTTGTTATTTACACTTAAATGAAGAGCATAATACTTATCATGTGCCTTGCACTATAAAATATTTTAATAACTAATTATAGCTAAAAATGTTATCACATTGGTTTTTATATCATTTATTTATTATTAGTTAAGGTGATAAATTTATAATTTTAACATAAGTGTGCTCAATACTCTTCTTTAGTCTCACAATAACTTTATCTCTCTCAAAATCTTCAATCTAGATGCTTCTCATATCTTGGGAAATCACTTGGAAGAATAAAACTTTTCTCTTTATTTTGACTGTTAGTAACAACTAGTTTTGGGATTTTCCAATAAATACACGTTCTTAATATTTCTAATTGTTCTTGCACATGATGGTGTGATATTTCTTATTCTAAAAAGTTTTGATTATTCTTCTGTAATCTTTTAAAAATCTTTGAATCTTATAACATCAAAATCACTCTTTCATCTTTGTGTGCTGTCATAACCCAATTTTGGCCCTTTGACTTTTAATTTAATTTTTACAGGGTTTAAAATGAAAAATTAAAAGATCAGAGATTTATTTCGATGAAAAGTGTGATTTGTCAACTTCCGTGAAAATTAAGGACTACAATGTGCTTTTATCATTCTATCTTTATCTTCAAGATAATCCCTATCTTCAAGATAATCCCTATCTTCAAGATAATCTTTATCTTCGAGATAATCCTTGTCTTTAAGATAATGATAGTTATCCGCTTTCAAATTTGATTCTTAATCAAATTCGAACTTAAAAAAAGAGAATGAGTTTGATTGAAACTTGGTTTCTTACAAGCGAAGGGACTCTGGCACTATAAATACAGATCTCAGGGTATGAAAAAAAAGGGGGAGGAACAGAGGCAGAAATCAACCCAAAAAAAATACAGAACAAGGACGGAAAAATTAACCCAAAAACAGAGCCAAGAACAGAAAAAAAGCAAAGAAAGACAGAGCATGTGAGAGCAAGAAGAAAAAAAAAAGACCGAGAGAGAGGGGACAGACACAGGCGAAAAAGGAAAAGCAGAGGAGGTAACGAAAACAAAAAAAAAGAGCGACTGGAAACAAGAACAAGGGACGAACAAGCCAAGAAACAGGGGACGAACAAGCCAAGAACCGGAGAAAAATAGAGAAAAAGGGACGAACATAAGCAGAGGAAAGCCACCGTGACCAGAACCATTGTTGTTGCTGCCTTCGTTGTATCCAGAGCCAGGTAGGTAAGTTTCTCTTTCACCGCTTTTCATTTTAATTCATTTCCTACTGTACACTCTCAATTAATTCCTTTATCTGCTAATGCACGCGTGATTTAGTTCACGCGTGCTTCATGTTGCCCAGCCGGGTCACTGGCTTGGGCCAGTGACTGGGCTGGGCTGGCCCATATGGACTGAGCTGGGCCCAGCCCAAAAAAAATATATATAAAAAAACAGAAAAATAAAAAAATAAAAATGTGTATGCATGAATAAAAATAATGTAAATTTATTGGTTTATTCACTGACGCCAGAGTCAGGAATAAAAATACCGGTTTAAATTTATATTGTTTTTATTCGTTGTATTTTATTTTATTTAGCTAGAAATATAAAAAATATTTGCATTTGTAAAAAATAAATTTATTATTATTTATTTATTCACGGGCGCAGAGTCGGGAATAAAATAAAATATTGATCTAATTTATTTTATAGCTACGTAATATTTACCAACGCCGAGTTGGAAATATTCGTAGTTGAATATTCACTGGCGCCAGAGTCAGGAATATTATAAGCAAATTTTCATAGCATAAACTAATAAACATTTAGCAATTTAAGACGAAACTAGCAATGCAGCCTGCCTTAGGCAGGACGTTTAAGGGTGATAATATCTTCCCTTTTACGGAGTCAGTCCCGAACCATAGAATCTCTGTTGACCAGTTAGGGTTCCTAGTGACCATAATACTAGGTGACGACTCCTTAAACAAAGAATATCCCCATTAAAGAACAGGATGCCAGAAATCTGTTCTTTCCAAAGATTTGATAAATTTTTAAGGTCGCCGCGATGTCCGAGTGTGACATGTGCTAGATTACATTCTATAAATACTTGAGTTTATATATTATAATCTTTTCAGCCTGTAAGGAGTGATCTTTTCCTTGTGAGAAACAAACATATTATAAAAAGCGTAAGTGATACTTTAACCATTTAGGTTTATTCTTTAGGTGTGAATCTGAGAAAGGTTCTCAATCTTGATCTTTAAAAAAATTTATGTGATAAGTTTTCAATCTTGAGCTCGTGAAAAAATCAAGTGATGGGTTTGATTATTAGCTTGTAAAAAAAATTGTATTTAATATTGAGTTCGAAAAAACAATTGAGATATGTTTAATTCTTAGCCCATAAAAGTATTGAGTTTAATTTTAAGCCTGATAAAAGGATTATGTAATCTGAACCATTATAAAATTAGCGTGTCTCGCTCTATCCTTATCTCTTTATTTATGATCAATTATATTACTTCGGTATTTTGGTTATCTTTGTGTATTAAGATATAGTTTGTGAGTTTTGGTATTAATTTTTGATTTAGACATTGTTAAAGAAATTGAGATTAATTTAGATTATCTTGAGTAAATTGGAGATTATTTTTTAAATGACAATAAAAAATAGATGAAGCTCTAATTCACTCCCTCTTAGGCTTTTTTAAGTCTTTCAACAATCACTATTAAAAAAATCTCTACATATTTACATAACCTATAAGCAAAAGCAGGCAAAAAACTAAAATGGTCAAGCTACCATGCCTCACTGATTTTGTTTTTGGAGGAACTTGAGCACCTAGGGATGCAAACACAACAAAATAAAACAAAACAATACTAATTCCTTGAAACAAAAGAAAACAAGAAAATAATATTAAGATGATTAGAGAGATACATGTTTTTTCAAACTTTATTTATCTATTTCCGTTTAGTTGTTCTGTGTTGAGATAAGAGGAGATTACAGATTTTGATTTTGCAATTAAATGACATCGTTTTTTTTTTCATGCTTATTGATTTGATTGGATTTAAATTGAATATTATTGAATTAATTAAGTTATTAAAAACTTAGCAAGTCAAATAAATTTATATTTTATTCATTTAATTAAAAAGTTATTTTAAATTATCTTTTTAATAAAATTGCTGATAAATTTCAAAACATGAGTGGAAAATAATTATGCACATCATTTTTATTTTTTTTATTCTATTTAAATTTAAGTTGTGTTCGGAAATGTGGTGCAAATCATATTTTTTTTAATTTTAAATTTGTTTTATTTAAAACATTATATATATATATATCATTTTAATATAAAAAATATTTTATACAATATCACCGTTACAATTTCAAACACATTCTTAATATGCTTGCCGCATATTATATTGCTGCCGGATTGATTGATGTTAAAACCCAAAAAATCACATGCACGCGTGCAAATGACAGCTGCCAGTTTTTTTAAAAGCTGTCCAGGATAGTGATAGAATATTTATAGAGATTGCTTTTTAAAATATAAAATTATTTTTTTAGAATATTTTTTATTTTAAAATATATTAAAATAATAATTTTTTTATTTTTTAAAATTTATTTATGATATCATCATATTAAAATAATAAAAATATTAATTTAAATTTAAATTTTTCTTCTAAAAATATACAAAACTGTAGTTAAAACGCTGGCCAAACACCCCTGTAGAGTGTTTCAAATCTTTATTTGTTGTTTCCATCTAATCTTATCATATCTAACAGGAACCTGCGTGATTATAACGAAAAAAGAATATTTTTTTTGCTTACTGGTGAAGAATTTGTAATTTTTTAAAGAAAACTCATCTAACGAATAGTAAATGATTTTTCAGCATATCGGCACAAAATTCAGATCATCTATGGCTTTTAATCGCTATCGCATTCGCACCCATCTGGAATATATACGATTATGAAACATGTATGTTCTTCATTGTTAAGTGCAAAACCCAGGATTGTTGGCATTCAATGAAGATTCCAATTTACATTCAAAGAGTTATTTTTCTGCTGTGTCATCACTCTAATAGACCTAAAGCTACTGATCATGATGCTCTTAGTCTTCCATTATCATGTTCATATAGTTTTTTGATTGATAATTTACTGATTGCTTGCAAAATGGAACTTGTGTAGGGATCCCTTTTAGTATTGTTCTCTATCTACCTACCATATTATGAGAGATTGTCCTAGGCCCTGTCCTTGATAACAACAAATTTCTGTGCTGGGACTTCTATGTTCTTATGTTAAACATATTCAATTAATTCAGATGCTTCATATTCAATTCAAGGCAGGTAACTTGATCAGAAGAAGCCTTTTCTCGTTATATTCGCATGTTTGTCAAAATCATGGTTCTTGTCGGAGACATTGCTGCCTTTCATCAAGTGTTGCCTATTGGCTACTGAAGTGTTCATCACATCGGAAGTTCATAAGCAAGAACTTTCAAAGACCCAATGCTCATAATCAAGGGGTTCACGCAGTCTGGGCATATGGATAGAACCCAGTAGGTCCTTCACCTTACAAGCTTTACAAATAGCAATGTATTATTCATGGACATTGCAGAATACAACTAGCAGCATCATAAGCTAAATCTATTCTACTTGAGGTGTATGGTTTATTTTCCACGAAGCCATCTCGTATAGACCTGCTTTGCTTGGGTTTTAAATTGGGTTGTTGGTGAGAAGAACAATTTAATAATTGGGTGGGAACATTACAAATCGTTTTGAAGTAATAAATGCTATGCTTCCTTTTTTATAATCTAGCCATGTGATCAATTGACTATCTGAGCATTTCCTCGTAGTCTTTTCTAGCCTTTTCCTTGAGATTTCTTCAATCTTCTCGCCACATGAGATCTGGAGGAATGAAAACCCAGTTAATGATCTTAGTTATTGCCATGCCTAGCTCCTTGACTTTGACTGTAAATCACCAACCCTGCACAGGCCATCTCCTTTCAGGATCAGGAAGCCACGAAGACCTTTTCTTCTTCTCTTTTTTCTCCTCTTGAGTCACCATATCTGCTTGCTGCCTTGTCTCACAATCGCTGGAGATTTTCCTGAAGCTGAAAACCTTGCTTATAAACGTGTAAGCCCTGCTTTTCCTGCTCTTATATCCGATATCCTGATCATTGCTCATCCTCATAGAAGCTGAAAGATTCTCATAGCGGGCAACTCGTGTACATTCCGATGATATAGATTCTGATATCAGCAGTGAACTGTTCGATCTCCCAAACTTTATTGATGACCCTCTTTCTACCCTGAAGCTTCTGCAAACAAGCTCCATTGTCTTGCCTGTATCTTTCTTGGTAGAAAAAAGTATAATCACCAGTGAGGTCGTTTTCTTTGAGAAGTAATAGATTCTTTTGCTGGACGGTGACGCTGGGCCATTTGCGTGGCTTGCTATCCCGTGGAGGATAGTTTAGAGATTTTTCCAGGACCTAATCAATGTTTGGTCTGTGGAATACTTATTATTTAATGCTTATTTATTTTAGCCTGAAACTTGACTTGCTAGCTGTTAATTGGCTTGACGCCAGCACGATTTTGGTTTGTAAGGAAAGTCAATTGTTCAGGCAAATGGCCATCTGCTCATGGCTTGGACCCAACAATCCCTAGTGCAAGAAAAGGACTTCCAGCCACCGATGGTATCGCTCGCTATTCATGAATTGGAGACAGATGGGCCAACTCTTATCATTCATGTACTGTTCTTCTCAAAAAAGAAAAGTAAAAGAAAAAAAATCAAAATGTGCAGGCTAGCAGTTAGCCTCAAAAGTCAACGGAATAGCAATTCTTTCCTAATTATGATAATAATCTCTCTTGGGCCTTATATGAACCCTACCAAGTTTTATCTAGTTTCGAATAACCCAGGAAAAGGAACCAGGTTAATAGCCATCCTTAAATTTGAACCTTTTCACTAAACCCACTTCCAAGAGTTGATGTGTAAGCCCATGTTTAATACTGCGGTTGGTTGAAATTCAATCATTTTTTTATTTAAAATTAATTTTTTTATATTTTTAGATTATTTTAATATACTCGTGTAAAAAACAAAAAAATATATTATTTTAATATATTTATAAAAAAAATATTTTAAAAATTAACTGCTATCACACTCTAGAGAGTGCGTTTGTTTTTTTAGGTAACTTATGTGATAAGTTTAAAAAAAATATGGTTAGGTGTGATTAGTTGGATTTAGATACATGTTTGATAAAAATTATGATTGAGGTTTATGTGTAGCAAAAAAATATTTATAAAATATTTGGTAGTTGCGTGGTTGCATAAAAATTGCGTTTCAAATTCAATTTTTTAGTGAGTTTTATAATATAAAACACAATTTTTATGATTACTAAACATTTTATTATATTTTTTGCACTGCAAATACAAAAACAGGTGCAAAACAAACACAAAGCTGATAGTAACTCTTGAAGCACAACATTCTCTCTCTCTCTCTCTCATGTTTATATGCATATCCACATCCTGGTTGCTGACCTGAGAATTAATTACTTGAACAGTAAAACCAAAAACAATAACAACAATAAAGAAAGGAAACTTGGTCACCTGAAGCAACAACACCTGATCTGTGAATCGAGAGGAAATAAAAAAATAAAAAGAAAGAATCAGTACAAAAAACTAACAGGATCATTGCTTAGCGATGGTGTTACACTCTCCAGAATACACCTGTACATGGTTTGACAAAACGACGATTCCGGTCCCTTTCTTCCTTTCGTTTGCGCCAAGAGATTTAGTCAACGATTCAGCCTCATTATTATTTGATTCAAAGTTGCAAGCAAACCCTCCTTATTCAACATAGGAGGGCAACAAGAAATGCTAAAAAAGCATATGGCCAGACATTATTTCAAACAAAAACTCAGCGTGACCAAGCTGCGATGGTGCTCTCTGAAATTCTATTGGTGAGATTTGCCTAACGAGAATCGAAAGAAATCTTTACCAAGCTTTAGCAATATCTCTTCGATCCTCTCAATCTCTACCCTTATTTTCAAGATTTACCGTACACTTTCTGATAGGGTTTAGTTATTATATATTATTTTTATTATAAAAATACATAAATTCATTTCAAAACTGTTTTAAAAATAAATTTATTTTTTATTATTTCTGTCGCTTTTTCCTTCTATCAAATAATATTAATCAAACACTACTTTATAATTGCCAAAACCTTCCTTTGGGGTAAAGCGCGGGAACAGACCTTGCCAGGTATTAAATATGCTAAAACGTGGAAGTGACAAATGTAGATTTTAAAGAAAAACAATCTTAAATATATATTTTTTTCAAAATCAATGGTTTCAGTATTATTTTGATTACTAAAACTAAAAGAAGTATTTTACACTATGAATATTTTTATAAATTTTATCAATAATCTTAAATATTATGGTCTATATTTATGGATGTAGGTCGTCGCCATGGTATTTTTCATATATTTTTATTGTTTTTTATTTATAAATATAAATATTTGAGTTAGCTCGGATGTATCTTGATTAATTTTATAAATTTTAAATTAAATAATCAGGTAAGTTTCTCATAATTATCATACCTTTTATTTGGTCATGGATCATTAGCTTTTTGATTCGAAACCTGTCGTCTGTTTTCTCACCAGGAAAATAAAGAGTGTATTTTCATTTCACACCTTGATCGTTATGCAGCGAAATGGATGAAGTGATCTCTATAATATTCGAATTTCGATGTGTCCGGATGACATGGCATATATATATATTTTTTTGTCACACCACATGCTTATGATAAGCAGGCGTCATACTGACATAGCCTATTTTTATTTTTAATTGTTTTTACATGTGTCATTAATTGAAGCATGACAATTTATTAGTTTTTTTTAATCATATATTATTTAGTCATTAATAATGATATCATCTTCTCCCAATATCTTGGTATTTTCTATCAGGGTTCTATTTTTTATTTTGGTAAAATAAGGAATCAGAAAAGATGGATATTGGTAGCGGAGAAGAAGAAGCTGACCAGTTAAGATTGCTATTTTTTACATTCCTAATTTGTAATTGAAGATGAATATACCTAAAAGGATCATGCCAACAGTTGCAATAATTTAAGATGGATTCAATTTTACAAAAACTAAAATATAATCATAAAAAATAATTTAAAAAATACTTCAAAAACATAAAAACAAACACTATGTATTGACTACAAATGTCTTTTTTAACTCTGAAGGATATAACTCAACTGGTCAGGCCTTGTGTTTGCTCCCATGAGATCACCGGTTCGAGTTCCATAAACATCAGAACCACTGGAGACTTACATGGTCGTTAATTTCAGGGCTCGGGTGATCAGTCAAGGTGCGCATAAGCTAGCCCGAACACCCATGTTAATCTAAAAAAAAATAGTTAAAAATATATTCTCATCTCTTGTAGTTTACTTTGAAAAACGTTTCTATGACATGAAAAATCATGGTTTATACACATACATATGATATCATTATGTAAATGATTTATTAATTTTTTACACAACAGTGATGTGTGACCAAACCTTTTTATGTTTGCTCGTAGAAGATACCGAAAAGAATTAGGCTGTGGACGCAGCCAGCAACTCCCAATTGACCCGAAAATACTTGCTATTTCAATGGAGACTCCTAATTCAGATAAAATAAATAAATAAATAAATAAAATTATTGAGTATTATTTAAATAACTTAAAACTCCCATTATAGTTGGAACCTTAATAACAAGAATTCAAAATATCACACATTGACCATTCAAAGAGAAATTCAACAACTAAAAAAAATTCGTTTTTGAACAAATATAAGAAATATAGTGTACATAAATTAGAATTTTATCTATTTAATTCTGAGCAACATTAATTTCATTAAATATTTTTCTCAAAATCACCATCTCAGAAATACAAATCCTCGGAACATACATATTTACGAACACATATATAGTCTTCATAGCACAAATCATCTCAATAACCCTTCTTGATATTTGGATCTGAATCCAAAGATCTCAAATAACATCACATCTGAGAAAATTACACGTTAACAAGACTTTGAAATATATACATATTTTTTTTTTAAGAGAAGTGTTTGTACAAAGACTTTGAAACGCCATGCCAGGTCAACTCTTTTGCTCTTGCTTCCTCATTATAAAAGCAGGAAATTAACCGCCTCATTTAAACAAACTCCCAGATACCATTTCATTTCTGAAACACAAGAGGCCTTGATAGAGCTTCAGTGGAGAGTTCTTCACTTCTGCTTCATTAGGTTTGCCAGTTTGACATTCCTATATCTCAATTCATTTCATCATTGCTAGTTTTATTTTTCTTGGTTTTTTTGTTTCTTGTTGAAAGGCCCTTTTGGTTTTCCATCCGAAATGAAGCTCAAAACCCTATCTTTCTTCAAAATTATTACTTTAGAATTTGTTCTTTTGGTGGGTCTTTCAGGTTCTAATTATAACTTCTAGTTTTTGCTAGAGTGATCAGGCTATTATGCTGTGTGCCTGATGATTACTAAAATACTTGACTTGGTATTGCTATTCAAAAAATTAATAGCATAAGAAAGAAAGCAGAAAGTCCATGGCATGATAGAGCCTAGTTGATGAAAATTATTTCAATGGGAAAGTTTATTTTCTATGAATACTAATTTTGCTTCTAATTGATGAAGATTTAAGGGAGAATATAGATGTCATGACTTTTTTTTCTTCTAATTGTATAAGGAGGATTGATTTCTTAACACAAGCTAAACTCTTTTTGCAGTCAACATGTATCTTATAAGAAGGCAGCCACACACTCAGCAGGAGAATGACCCTTCAGAACGAGATGCAAAGGTAAAGTTTGAGTCGGACGGACGTTTTTTACTCTGTGATTTTCGTCTCCTGAAGAAATCATGAATAAGTGGATTGAAAATAGACATTAAATGGTTTTTCGACAAGCAGGTTTGTGAGCTCAGGGCTGCTCTTGGACCTCTATCTGGTCGTAGTTTACAGTTCTGCACTGATTCATGCTTGAGAAGGTATTTGGAAGCTCGGAACTGGAATGTTGACAAGGCAAAGAAAATGCTGGAAGAGACGATTAAGTGGAGAGCAACTTTCAAGCCTGAAGAAATCCGCTGGGTATGTGGGATGCAATGATTACCTGCACATTTTCTTGATAGGATGGCCAGATCTAACCGCTGTTTTTCGATTCTAGACGATATTATCTAGACCATTTTTTTGACATATGCACGTGTAATTTCTCAGCATGAAGTAGCACATGAAGGCGTGACAGGGAAAATCTCCAGAGCAAATTTTCATGATCGTTCCGGGAGGACTGTGCTTATAATGAGGCCAGGGATGCAGGTTTGTACTTGTTTTTTCCCCTCATTTTTATCTAGTGATTTTTATTTTTCTGGCTCTTAAGCAAGCATACTGTGACCGAAGCTTTTGCAAATTGACCTTTGACCTTTTCTTCTGCAATTTGGCAGACCACAAAATGTACTGAAGACAATGTCCGCTACATGGTCTATCTTTTAGAAAATGGAATCCTTAACCTTGCTGATGGTCAAGAACAAATGTCATGGTTGATAGACTTCACTGGATGGTCCTTGAGCACCAATATTCCCATCAAAACTAGCCGTGATTGCATCAATGTTTTGCAAAACCATTATCCCCAAAGGCTGGCCATTGCATTTCTTTATAATCCTCCAAGAATTTTCGAGGCGTTCTGGAAGGTTTGTTCTTTTGTCACACGTCCATTTTGTCTATTCTGAGCATAATCAGCGGTCAAATTTATGTTTGTTGAAAACCAAGCATCGTGCTCTAGAGGGCATCACAATTCTATTAGTCTATTTTCACCACCTGTGCAGTTGACCTTTTATATTGGACTAGACTCGGGTTTCGGATAGCCATATAATTGATGCATTTATTTTACTTTAAATTTAGCACCTGGACATGTGTATTGCTGAACCTGTTATTACTCCATCTCTTCAGGCTGTCAGGTACTTCTTGGATCCAATAACATTCAAGAAGGTGAAGTTTGCTTACCCAAAAAAGAAAGAAAGTTCGGAGCTCATGCAGTCTTACTTTGATATTGAAAATCTTCCAAGTGAATTTGGGGGAAAAGCCTCACTCAAGTATGACCATGAGGAGTTCTCACGGTTGATGGTCGAGGATGACGAAAGAACTGCCAAGTTCTGGGGATCTGATGAAAAGTCGAGAGACAATATTGCTGATGACCATTTAGCTCAGATGGCACCAGTGCGAGCGCCTCTTGCAATAACAGCTAGCTAATCTGGGCTGCCTGATGCTCAATCTGGTATGCTAGCAACTGAAGATAAGAAAAGTGTTGCTTGGACTATATCTAAAAAAAGGAATTGGAAATCACATGGGTAAATTAATAAACATAATCGGTTATACACTCATGTTTAGTGCTAAATATCATCGTGTATGAAAAGAAACTATTGTTAAATAGTTTCCATTCTATTAACTTCAATCTTTTTTATGAGCAATTAATTACTTCTATCCTCTTTTTTTTGGAAAATAATTATTTCTTCCTCGCGATACATGACCTTATACCTGCTACAAAGCTTGCATCTCCGCAACATGCTGAGGAATAGAAAAACGAAAGTGGTGAAAGCTGACTAGCAATAATCCAGTGGTAAGAAAATAACTAGGTGGGGGAGGATTTTTCTCTTTTGAATCCTACATTTGTATCTCTCGATTCAAATGTAAGTATGTGATTGACTAGAAATTTCAAGTTCATGAACTCTTTCCTGTGATCTTGAAAAGGATTTCAAGTTTCATTGTGTCCATTGTTTGTCCTTTAGGCCTGGCCTTAAAGTGGGGATAATAAGCCTAGGCTTGTCACATATGATGCGAGAATATTTATTTTTGTGTTTGAGATTTTAGCTGATGCATTTTAAAAATGCTTTTGTTATGAAAAAGATATTAAATTAATATTTTTTTTTTTATATTTTTGAACATTTAATGTCAATAATAAAAAATTATTTTAATATATTTTAAAATAAAAATATTTTAAAAAAATATTATATACCACAATACCAACATACAGGTATAATAACAACACTTTGCGTGGAGGAGACTGACTAGATGTAATACTTCCATTTTAAACGTTTAATTCAAATAAATAAATAAAAAAACAAAGAAATTGATGAAAAGAAAGGAAAAGTTTTTAAAAGTCAGAGAATAAAAGCAAGAAAAAGCATGTCAAGAAGACAACAGGGAAACCCTACAACTCCTTCTCTCTTAGCTTCATCCCTAATTCCTTCCCCACTGTAAATGCAGAATTATAGCTTCAGTCCTCCTCTAATCCGTATATCCATCACAATATATATTACATATAATATTTATAATCAATACTATTTAAAAACAAATAAAATATTTTTTATAATTCATCTAAAGTGATAAATTCTCTATAAATTACTTAATACCCTTATATAGTTCATATTATACTCAATATTTATCTGTTTGTTACCCTTGATTAGAACAACATGTAACAGGATCAAAATATAACATTCTCTATCTAAGATAACTTAGTAATCTCATGTCTAAGGATCACTTACACAACCGTCACGTGAGTATTTCTATAGACAAAAATAATCTCTTTATATAGAACTCTCATACGGGTTAATTTAATAAATATATATCATCCGACAAGCAACTACATGTTAGCTCTAGGTATCTCTCATGCATGAGTTTATGAAAACAACTGTTTTATTTCATAAATAAAAGAACATAATATATACTTGTCTTAACAACTCTAATTAATGTTCAGTATTGACCAAGAATATTTAGAACAATGTTTTGAAGCAATGAAAATCTTATGATTATAATAATATTATAATTTTATTTATAAAATATTTTTGTTCTGAAAACTTTATCTTTATTTTAAATTTATTAATTAAATATTTAATAAATATTAAAAATAAATAAAACTTTATTAATAAATTAAATATATTTATATAAACAAAATCAATGTTATATATATTTCAGGGCATAAAACAACATTAATATATGAACGTTACGAGGAACCCATTCGATCTTTTATTCTCTTCCTTCATGCTTTACAAGCAAAAAAGGACGCCAAGAAAGCATGCGTTTATTCTTCCTCGTCTTTTGTTGTTGGCTTTTATTCAAAATCGCCAGCCATGAAAATGGACCCGTAGCTATATGAAGCAATTTAGAAATACGGTGTAAATTGTATTTTTTTAAATTTTAAATTTTTTATTAAAAATTAGTTTTTTATATTTAAAAATAATTTTTAAAAAATAAAAAAATAATTATTTTAACGTATTTCTAAGTAAAAAAAATTTTGAACTGCAATTATTATCACAATCCAAAACACACAGCGTTGTTGACTATATTCCAAACCCTATTTTACTATTTTTTTTGTTTAAAATTATTGTATTATATATTTTTATATCGTTTTGATGTTTTGATATTAAAATAATTTTTTAAAAATAAAAAATATTATTTTAATATATTTTTAAATAAAAAAATAATTATTATCATATTTTTACTAGTAATAAACAGCAGCCACAGCGGCTACCTTTTCCCAGTTTATATAATATTTATGAGGGAAAATTTCTTCAATAATCAACAGTACTGATTGGACCACCAATGCCTAATAATGCGGCAATTATATAAGCTTGTACAGTTTCGTTGACATTAATCAGAATTGACGATTTGATTGTAACAGCTTGTCGTCAGGCTCGAGCCCTGGAGAGCCAATTCAGGCTGCGTCCATATATATATACTTACAAATCGATGAAAATGCTATTACATGGTTAACCTTTTCTATTCCAAATAAACTAAAACAGTCGAAATTAAGGCTTAGTTTGGGTCCCCTGTAAATGATAAATTAGGGTTTCCCAAGCTTTAAAATTACTGTCTTGAATTATAAAGAAAAACTGTATTTTTAAAATCAATAATTCATTAAACTGAAATAATAATAAAAATAAACAAGAAAACACCATCTTCTTAGCTTATTTCTACGGCTTTTCTGACATCAACTTTATGTCAAGGTAGATGGTTGACTCCAGAGGTAATAAGACCAGTAAACCGCTTCCCGGTCAATCTCAGCCTCAGATATAAAATTATAATTGTTTTTGTCAGTGTTTAAAATATCTAGATTTCTTTTTTAATTTTATCTTGTCTAATTAATTTATAAACATATCCGTAACACGTTACGTATCACTAAATAAATGTAATAAATTTTCGTTTGTGATGGTCTCATGCCAACCATATTATTTTTTTCTTTTTTGTAACACGCTATTTACTAGAAGAAAAAAATAATTACAACCTGCCTCAAGCGTGGTTTGATGTTGTACCAGCATTAGTTATAATGATAGAGTGTGGTTGTGATTGCTTTCAAAATGTTTTTCATGCTGAAATGTATTAAAATGATATTTTTTTTTATTTTTTAAAAATTATTTTTAAGATCAGCGCATCAATCAAAATGATCCAAAATATAAAAAAATAACTTTTAGCAACATAATTTTTTTGAATTTTTCGAAAACGTGGGTTGACCCATATTTCCAAACACTCCCTAAGAAAGACAATAATATTATTAACAAAATAGATGTCAAGTATCAAAGACATGAATATAAAACTACGTGGAGAAAATATTTACTATTTTAATAGGCTTCCACGGGTAATAATAATTTTGTTTTTTTTTAATTTATTTTTTAATTTAATTATATAATAAAAATATAAATGCTTTTAAAATTGAGCAATAACCAAATATCAAGAAGTTTGTTTGTAACCCTACTAAATCTATAAAAAAACCAAAACAATTTATAAATACCAATTCAAAATATTAAATGTTGAAATTAAAAAGAAAATCAATGTTGAAGGTCAGGAAAAAAAAAGATAAAAAGAAATAAAAAAAGACTAGGTGCATCGGTTTGGGTGGCCCAACACATATGAGCTTTAAAAAGCTCAAATACGTGGACCTAGACTTTCTTAAATTTTTTTTTGTTTTTACAATAAACGACATGTTACTTGTTGTTCTAAATTTTAGCCACAATAGATGACTGGAAAGTCAAATTACCAACTAAAAATCATTCTTACACATTTCTCAACCATAAACACCTAAGAAACATATTACATACCTCAACAAAACCATTTATGTTTTTAAATTAGCATTTAATCTGTTAAAAAATAAAAAATCAACCCAAACAAAAAAAATTTGAGACTTAATTTATTTGTTTACTAAGATAAAGAGAAAAAAAGTTCTTAATAGAACTCTCATAATTAAATGGAGCTTATTCACACAAAGAACAACTAGTTTTGCCTTTGAAAACAAGTCATTCATCAACCTTTTCTCTATAGTCTTCATAATCCATCGACTTTCTCTTTCTCTCAAATTCATAGATTAAAATGTGAATAAAATAAAATTTTGAACTAAATCATTTTATGTCCAAACTAAAGTGACCAAAAAAAGAAATTTGACAAAATTTCAAGTCATAAAGGCCTCAACACAATTTTCTTTTTAACAAGCATTCTATTCGTTCTCTGTTTCAAATTTGATCCTTTTATCTTTAGTTTTTCTCAGACAATAAAATTTTTTTTTTTTTCATGAAATCAAGCATCAATCAAATGACAAGGTTTTTTTTTTTAGATTGAGATAGCTACATAAAAATATATTGAAATAAATCATCAACCTTAAATCCCAATAAACACAATAATGAAGGGTCAAATTGAAAATAAAAAAACAAATAATCAAAGGAAGATAAAAAAAGAGGACCAAAGATGACACCACTGTATTTTTTAAAACAAAAGAAATCTTTTTTTTTTTCAAATTTAATCCCTTCTTTTTCAATTTATTAGAAGCAAAAAATTGAAATCTTTTTCATGAAATTGAGCACTAAACCGATGCCATATTGCTTTTTTAAAAAAAAACAATTGCATGAATAATATAAAAAGTAAATAAAAAAAAATTATTAACCCCGAATCTAAGATGAAACTTGAAAAAAAAAACTGATGATAGAGAAAAAGAAACAAACAAAAAAAAAGAAGCAAAACAGTATATGAATCCAATATTTTGTTTTGTCTCACAAGCTACAAGGATTCATTGATCCCTTTCGAATTTTTTTTAATTTTAATTTTAATATGGGCCAATTGCAGTTCTGATATTTTAACGAGAAATTGACCACAATCTTGAAATGTATTTCTTTCATTCAACTGTTATTATATGGTTTAATACGTTGAAGTTAATTGCCCCAATTGACCGTCATGTGCAGAACTATCAAGAAAAGAATTCAAACACAAATTGATTGACGATAGGATCGAAGAACCCATCATGGATTGTTTACAATTCTTATAGGTTTAGGACTTTTTTTTTCAAATTGTCTCCAACCATCTGGTACTTGTACTCAAGTATTATTAATGTTCTTGTATACCAATATTGTTTTGAAAAAAAATAAATTCAATGGCTATCAATCTAATTTTTCATAAGATGGCTTAACTATATATATATCTTTTTTTTTTTCTGTTTATGCATATTTAACAGTTTGTTTGTTTTTACGTTTTAAAAAAGTTATTTTTTTATTTTAAATTATTTTTTAAATATTTTTAGATCGTTTTAATATGCTGATATTAAAAATAAAAAATATTATTTAAATAAAAATATTTTAAAAATTAACTTCTGATAATAGCAAATAAACTCATAAAAAATATTACGTTCTTTAGAAAAATATGCCGTAGAAGAAAAAAGAAAAGAATTGATAGAAAATAAAAAGGTCAAAGAATCCAATGTCAAAAAGAGGAGGGTCAAAAATGAACTGCTATCTTATTATTATTTCATCATCATTAGAGAAAAGGAAGTTCCATGGGTTCTAACATATATATATATAAAAAAGATAAAATAATACCATGTAAAATATAGTTAGAAAAATAATGGAATTTAGAAAGTTACTTATGACATTTGTGATTCTCAAGTTCTTATCTACGACTTTTTTAAAATTATAAAATTGCTTAACACCATATTTAATATAGAAAGATAATAAAAAAGAGAGAAGAAAAAGAAAAGAAGAAGAAAAAAAGATCTCATAGACAAATTAAAATTCTGATGACAACACCACTAGTATTGTTAAAAAAATCTCAACAAGATAAACCTAATGATACAACAAAAGATCAGCAATAGTGATCAAAGTGGGCCACATGAGCGGTCCAAAAATAAATGAGCTCCAACACTTTTGGGCGGCTCATGTGACCCACTCTATTCATTGTTTGTGACTTTTTTTGGTGTTGTTAGATTCATCTTGTCGAGATCTTTTCAACGGCAATGGTGGTGTCATCATCAGAGTTTTGGTGTGCCTCTGACATTTTATTATATTTTTGCTTTTTGGTTTCTCCACAAATTACACGGAGGAGAGAGGATAAAATAAAAAAAAAACAAGAAAAATGACACCAGAGACACATCAAAGCTCTGATGATGACAATACCAGTAACATTGTAAAGATCTCAATAAAATGAATCCAACGACATCAAAGGAATTCATAGATGGTGAACGAAGCAGGTCATACAAGCCACCTAAAAGTGTCAAGGTTCACTTGCTTTTGGGGTGTTCATGTGGTCCACTCCGATCACCAATGGTAACCTTTCTTGGTATTGTTGAATTCATCTCGTCAAAATCTTTCCAACAATACCGGTAGCGTCATCAACGGAGTTTTAGTGTGTCTTCAAAGTATTTTTCTTTCTTTCCTTTTTCTTCTCTCTCATTTTTTTTTAAATCTTATATCCATTAATTTTATAATTTTAAAGTCACATATAACACTTACAACTCGAGAATCTCATATATTATTTGCATCTCTCAATGTTTTGATGTTTTTCTAAATATTTTTACATTATGCTTTTTTTTCCACCATGCTATAATCCCAAAGAACTCAAGGAAAAGGACCCCCCCCCTAAAATAATAAAAAAAAAAGGTTAAATGCCTTATCATATCACTTAATCAATTTTTTCTTAGATTTAAATGCCTATGAATATTCAATGATTGGTTAGTGAAATAATAGGAGAATCGGGAAAACTAGCATATATTATTGTAAATCAAATGCATGCATTTTTTGGAATTGTTATTTCACCACCTCTCTAGCTGATATATCATTGTTACTCTCCTATACTGAGAAAGACATTTATAAGGCTATGAAGCGTGGTGCACCTTGATATTAAATTAGATATTTTTTTTTTAGTTTAAAATTATTTTTGAATTAGTTTATATATTTTTAATCTCAATTTTTATCTTTTATAATTTGATATAGTTAAAATCAAGTCCTTTTATTATTTTTTTCAGGATTTTATTTATATTTTAAATATAAAACTAGTAAAAATAACTTAAATATTCTTAATTTTAAGAACCTTTAAACTAATCGAACTGATCGGTTCTAATTTTTTTTCTATGAAATTAATTTTGAATTTAAAAGATAGAATTTAATATTATAATCTTAATTATTCCTTTAAAATCTTTTGTTTAATTTTCCTTAAGAAAATATTTTAATAATGCTGGTGTTTTATTTGAACAAAAAAAAGGGTATTTAGGCTATCAAGTTTTAAAAAAAAGAATTAAAAAAAAGAATATTTGGATGGAGAACTGGAATTGTGATATTAAATTTTAAGTTATTTAGTTCGTTTTCAAATTTCAAATTAATTCTATTAAAAAAATAAAAAAAAATCATTGAAAATCAGTGAAATTGAGAATATTTAAGTCATTTAACCAGTTTTATATGTAAAACATACACAAAATCCTGAAAAAAAACGGAAACAGCTTGATTTCAAATATATCAAAATATAAGAAATTAAAATTAAAATCAAGATTAAAAAAATAATCATATAATAATTCTAAGTCCGAGAAAAGTTTCACCTCTTTAACCTTCATATAAATACATTAGATTAAATATCATTAATAACCTGAAAAGTTAGTCTCTATGAAACAAAGATAACTAAAAATCTCAGCATGTTAAACATATTAACAAGGATATTAATTGCTCCAATAATGCTTTCTTTTCAGTAAAAGTTTTTTCTTTTCGACTCTAATTTCTTCATTTTTATTCTTATATAAAACATAGTCTGCCCTCCAATTTTCTCAGTAATTTTTTTTAATTTTATATTTAGATTAGATAGTGTTTGAGAGTAATTACTTTTTAAAATATTTTTTATTTTAAAATAATATATTATTTATTTTTTAAAAATTATTTTTAAAATTATCACATAAATTAATCTGAAAATTTATAAAAAAATTAATTTTTTTTAATTTAGTGGAACGCCCTTCTGTCTCAGTCCACAAAGTCGTCCAGCCTCTAGAAACTAGAAAGAACGTAGAAAAGAAGCTTAATATGGGCAGACTCTACATTCCACAACAAAAGGTCCCAGTCACCCTGCCCTGCAAAAGATTCCAAGTCATGTCAAGTGGCTCTCGCCCTTTTGCTTTCCCATTATAAATGAACATATCAAGTTTCCCTGAAAACATCTCCCTCGCTTTCCCTTTCTCCCGAATCTGGTTGGGTTCTTCCTTTACGAGAGAGAGATTAAATGTACTACTCTACCTATAACTCTCCAAAACTCTCGAGGACCATTGTCTAAATCTAAAAGTCACACCTTTATTGCCTCCCCACAGAACCCGAATCATCCCCATCACCTAAAAAGTGGCTTTTTAAATAAGCTCACCACTATAGAATCTGGGAGAGCTCTCTTTGTTTTGCTTCACCGCTCACAAGGTTTGTTAAACTCTACATTTCATGACCAAGTGGCCTTTTTTTCATTTGGGGTTTGTTGTGTGTGAGTTTGGTGGAGATCTGTTGCTCTTGTTAAACTCACAAGGCTGTTTTTGTGTTTTTTTTCCTTAATGTGATGTGGAGCACATTGTTCTATTTTTTTTTTTTTTTAATGATTAGGTTATTTGAGATCTGCTGAATTACTCTTTGGTGGGTTTTTCATGTTTTGATAAGTCGTTTAGTTTTGGTAAGTCTTAGGTTGTAATTTCTTTGCTCGGTGATTACTAAGATTGCCTGTGCTGTGTAGAGGTTTGGATATTCTAGACTGTAAAAATATTCAGCGTTTTGGGTTCAAGGAACTGAAGTAATCTGAAGTCTGTTAGTGTTTGTGTTTGTATTTATGTTTAGAAACCAAAGTATAAGGTTTGGTTGGATCAGGTCGGCCATTGAGTAGTCTCGGTGATCAGTGTTTAATTGGGTCATGGATTCTCCCATTGCTTTGCTGATCGATAAAATAGATCAATACACTACTACCAATTTTTTAGAAGATAAAAATAAACAGAATAAGAAAAGGTTGACCAACGATTCCTATTCTGTCTGCCATTAGATCGTGTGTGGTGGAATACAGCCTATCGTTCATGAAAGTTTTTTTGTTGGCAAGTTTAATTTTTCTGTATTCAAATCAAGATAAAATATTCAATATTGTTGGTCTGTCTTTGAGTTTGCTACAAATCCTGCGTTTTTTAGGTGGAGGTTGTATTTCCATTTCGATTTAGGCCTTTTGAGAGGCTATTAGTTCAGCTGCAAAATAAATTGGTTGGAAATAATTATCCTTAACAGACTTTTATGTTGAAGACTACTTACCATAGGTTCAACTCTATTGGCAAATAATTATCCTAAACAGACTTTTCTATTGAAGATTACTTACCATAGGTTCAACTTTATTGGCAGTCAACATGTTTCGAAGAAAGCACTCTCAGAATCATCAGGAGAATGGCCTTGCAGAACAAGAAGCAAAGGTAGTGTCAAAGTTTGGCAGACATTTAAGTAGAAAGCTTTTGTTTTTTGTTTCACCCTATAAGTGTCATCGCATCAAGAAATGAATTTATATTTTACAATCATTCCACAGCAAGGTTTATGAACAAAATGAGAAACTTCTCTCAAATTGTGGTTTTATCCGAACAAGATAAGATTTCCGAGTGATTGAAAGACAGATGTTGAATACTTTTTCTGCAAGCAGGTCAGTGAACTCAGGGCTGCTCTAGGACCTCTTTCTGATCGAAGTGTAAAGTACTGCACTGATGCATGCCTGAGGAGATATTTAATAGCGCGGAACTGGAATGTCGACAAGGCAAAGAAAATGTTGGAAGAGACACTCAAGTGGAGAGCAACTTATAAGCCTGAAGAAATCCGCTGGGTATGCATTGTTGCCTACTTATTTTAATAACTTATACAATGTTTTTCCATTCTATATATGCTTGATACATCAATTTTTTTATAATATTATTTTCATTCTATTAGATCAATTGAATCCCTTACTATTATGCAGCATGAAGTAGCTCATGAAGGTGAGACTGGTAAAGTCTCCAGAGCAGATTTTCATGATCGATCTGGGAGGACTGTGCTCATAATGAGACCAGGAATGCAGGTTTGTTCTAGGATTTTACTTTTTTATATTTATTGATGTCTTCTTATTGGTCTTTTCCCCATTTATAAAGTTTCTGTGACTTAGCTTTTGTAGATTGACCTTCCACTTTTTCTTTCATTTTTGCAGAACACAACATGTGCAGAAGACAATGTCCGCCATTTGGTTTATCTTATAGAGAACGGTATTCTTAACCTTGGTGAGGGTCAAGAACAAATGTCATGGTTGATAGACTTCACTGGATGGGGTTTGAGCGTCAAGGTCCCCATCAAAACTGCTCGTGAATGCATTAACATCTTACAGAACCATTACCCTGAGAGACTTGCTGTTGCATTTCTTTATAATCCGCCTAGAATATTTGAAGCATTTTGGAAGGTGCATGCTTCTTCCTAATGTCCATTGCAGTCCATTTGATATTTGGATTAACCTAACACTCACTGATCTTTTGGCAAATTATTTTTTGATTGCTTATTGATTGTTACTTGGTATAAAATATACCATGGGGCATTGGAAGGTTAAAATTTGGAATTCTTCCATAACTAATACCTCATGTTTCGGAGAACCCGTGGACATAGTAGCTCAACTTTCATACAATTAATGGATTTAGTAGAACTTAAGTGAACATAATAAAATGTAGTGGAAAGTATGGACTATCTTATTTGCTTCTCCCTAAATTACATTGCATGATATCCCTCTTTACCAAAATAATCTAGACAACTCAAAATGTGTCGAGGACCAAGTGTGGTGCTCTAGATCGTATCTTCTTCTGTCAGTTATTTCTATCACCTGAGCAGTAGATTTGTTTATTTTTGCTCTTATCCTCTTCTCCATTCAGATTAGATGGGAGAGGGTGGGAGGGTCTGCTCTGCCCTGTTATTAGGTTTAGTGATAGAAACTCCCATCCCCCCCTCAGGTGAAATCTTATAATATGCATGTTTGCCCTTTAGAACTGGTATATGTGTTCTAGATATATCTCCTAGGTAGATTTGAAAATTTATCATAGAGTAGAGCTTTTTCTGTTGTATTATGCGCATAACTGCTACATTTATATTGCTTGAAATGTTTTACCCCTTCATGTTTGGAATGACGAACCTTGTGTTACTTCATTTGTATAGGTTGTCAAGTTCTTCCTGGATCCAATTACTATCCAGAAGGTGAAGTTTGTTTACCCAAAAAAAGAAGATAGTTTCGAGCTCATGAAGTCTTTCTTTGATGTTGACAACCTCCCAAACGAGTTCGGGGGAAAAGCCACATTGACGTACGACCATGAAGAGTTCTCACGACTAATGGCCCAGGATGATGTAAAAACAGCCAAGTTCTGGGGATTAGATGAAAAACCAAGCCACATTGCTAACAGTCACTCAGGGGCACAGGTGGCGCCAGAGCCAACACCTCTTGCACTGCCGGCTAGCTAAGTCTGGCTGATGCTTGGACTAGTAGGCAAGAGACCAGAGACATGGACAGTGTAGCCCGGACTAAATTAACTGATACTTCATTATCAAAGCTCATAATGGAACTTGAAAAAACGTTGAGGTGAATAAGCATTATGTTGTTATGCTAATGTTTACTTCTAACTATTAAAAATAATAATCATCCACTGCTTCTTCCTCTTTTGTATGCTGTCCTATTATTCTTGTGTTCCCAAACCTCATTGTTCTAACTAGAAAAGAAGCAATAATATTGTTAAACTGTATCATCTTTCATCATTCTACCTTTTCCTTTGGATTTTTTTACTTTGATAGCTATGACCACCACTTCGAAAGTAGGCAGCATCGAGGGTGCAAAATTTGACTGTAGCATCGAACTAGATTGGAGGGTGCTGCTACCATCAAAATGCATTAACTTGTGCAATTAACTATCATTTTTCTTTTCCATATCCTTATTCTCTCCTCGACTGCCCTTGCACTTGGCTTGGATTGGATTGAATATGAGTCTAAATTGAAGAGTTATTAGATAATTAGGGATTATATTGAGAAAAAAAGTCTTAACTAAGGTGGGATGCAATTTTGGAATTAATTAAAGGGTTCCTATACAAGCAGGGGGCAAATTGACCAAGGGGCTAAGAATAGTTGGCGTGTGTCAAACACTCACCAATGTGTGGGAGAACCTGTAATATTTTGACGATGCGTGCAGAGTCATTCGGCCTAGAGATGAGCAACTAGTTTTCCTATAAACCATGAACTTGATTGTTAGATGAAGAAAAATCCCTCAATGTAGAGAGTTGGCTTTTTTTTTTTTTTTTTTTTTTTGGTTGCTTCTTGGGTCCGAGTCCACCTACACTAACAAATAATATAAAATATGTAGGAAACAATTACAAAGATATGAACATACACATGGAGTAAGGTTTTCTAATAACTATATTGCCTTCTAAGATGTCCTTTTTTATTAGTTGGTTAATGTTGTAATTAGCTATGAACTATCACAACTAGTTGCATAACAACTTTCCTGTTTTTAACAGGACTAGTCTCACAATATACAAGTCATGTTTGTTTCCCGAAAAGTAGTTTTTGAAAAATCACTTTCTAAACTTTCCTATGTTTGTTTGCTATTAGAAAAGTTGGTCAACGGAAAACACTTTCTGGTCAAAGAAAAATTTAGTTTGGTTTCCAGGAAAGTGTTTTTCCTTTTGGCTGTGTTTGTTTTCCGGAAAGTGGTTTCCGGGAAATCACTTTCCAAACTTTCCTGTGTTTGTTTGCCATTAGAAAAGTTGGTCAACAGAAAATACTTTCCAGTCAAAGGAAAATTTAGCTTGGTTTTCAAGAAAGTGTTTTCCTGGAAAATTTGGACGGAAAACACTTTCCGGAAGTTCTGAAAAATTTAGAAATGTCATTATTTGCTGATTATATTAAATTTGATCCTCAAACTTTTGATTGCTATATATAATTTGTTTTGAATATTTATTTTTCAATTTCATCTCTTAAAATTTAATTTTTATATTAACTTTAGTCCTTATTTTTATAATTGTTATTTGCTTTTTTCCTTATCATTTTTTTATTGAAATTTTTTATCTATCAAATTTGATCCTCATTCTTTTGATTGTTACTTATTTTATTTGAAATAATTTATGAAATGTTAATTATTATTATTTTAATTTCTTCATCTTTCATTTTTTTTTAATTTTTTAGATTTGATCTCTATTATTTTAATTATTATTTATTTTATTTGAGATAATTTATGAAATTATATTTTTTTTCAATTTCATTCTCATTCAACTTTTTAATTTGTAAGATTTGTTCCTCGAATATTTTAATAAACTTGAGAAAAATAAAACATTAATAAGTTATTTTCCAGCTCATTTTTCATGACATAACCAAACACCGGAAAGTGTTTTCCAACTTATTTTCCATTACACTACCAAACATCGAAAAATACTTTCCCGAATTCACTTTTCCGGAATTCACTTTCCCTGGAATTCACTTTCCCTGGAATTCACTTTTCAAAAGAAAACTACTTTCCAGCAAACAAACGGGGCCATTAGACTCTATAGATTCCTTAAAAAAATAGGACGTTTCCATATCTAGTTTTTTAGGGTATGTATCATTTAACCATTCTAAAGGTTGTCTAATTATCTTAGAGAGTTTACTAGTTTCTATAAAGAGTCCTCTTACCACTCTCAAGGTTCCCTTTTCTTGGATTCAAGGTTGTCTGGTGTCTCTTTACTTAAGCTCGCTCCAAATTTAATGGATATCATAAAAATATGTACCATGATTTAAAAAAATCATTAAGTTTTGGGAGAGAGAACCTTAAACAAAATTATTTTTGATGTTGGCTCTTCATTTCAAAATCATACCTAAACTCCTCCATAACGAGATAAAGGAAACACAACTGGTTTTATGATGGTTAAAAGAGGTTTTATAAGTTTTTAGTGTGATTTGATGACTAGTTTATAACTTCATGACATAAACACTTGCTTGAAATTATAGAAAATAGAGAGAACAAGATGGAAACTGGTCTAATTTTCTAAAAGTGATAGTATAATGATAGTTCTTAGCCTTATCCACACACACACACACACACACACACACACCATTAATGATGTCCTATCATCTCCAACCACATGTCCCATATGACAACTCTTTAATTTTTTATATTCTTGTCATGTGCTGACTCACTGGTATTTAGACATCTCCATGTACTCTATAATAATAGCTTATTTATTAGATATTTACGCTTGGGATTGACCTATATGCATGATAAAGTCTTTGTTATCCTGAACATAAATACTTGAGATGGTTATTAATGGTTTTAGGATTAACACCCTTATTTTGAGGTTCAAACTAAGCGCACCAACAATAGATCCATGGTTGAGCTCATAATTGAACTTAGATTTATCTTATCCATCATTAGACTTTGTATGAAATGTTTTGAAAAATTCATTAAGATCACCAATCCAAAACTTAGCAAGACATTAATCCCATAAGAGAACACTATGCTCAAATAGGATTTACCTCTTTATTTTGGTTCATTCTCTAAAAAAGGTGTATAGTCTCTCAGGTGCCCAATTGGCCTAACTAGCATAACCTCCAAGGTAACCTAGTTAGCCAAACTCATATGAACTATAAAATATTCTAATTAGCCCAACTAGAATGACCTCTAAAGTGGTCTAATTGTTCTAATTAGCATCTTATATACCAACTCTCATTTGGATTTAGGATAAATGCTCTCACGCTCGGGTTGGAACACCTAAACCTAATTTCCTTCATCTACCCCTTTATATAGTTAGTACTTAGCATAAAATGCTAACGTGACGTTACTATAGTGGTGCTATAGGATGGTGTTAGGGCATTCTATGCTAGAGTATTACTCATCTAAAACTATCATTTCTTTATCAATAGTGTAACTATCAACCATTAAAGATTATAGACAATTTCCCATATATACCAATTCTCCATGCAAGTTGATGTCTTTTATTGGTATAAAAACACCTATTAAACACTAGGCAAGAGTTATTTCATCCATTTCAAACATATACACGTGCATTACTTCTTTTTTTTCCCCACAACACCAACATTTATCATCTTTTTTAATACATATGACTTATTTCTTTTATGACTATATTTCTTATATAACTTAACTAGCTTAAGCATAAGAGGCTCTTCAAATTTTACAAGAGACTTGTTTTGTAAGTGTGTATGAGCTTCCAGTGCATCTCTTTTCTTTTAACTTTACAACCCATTTATCCATCATTGAAAAACCTAAATTCAACGAGGTCTTTTTCAAGTCTTCTAACTTTCTTAATCTCAATTTAAAGAGAAATAAAAGAATAAATGATTTTGCTTTTCAAGTCTTTGTTTTTGTAGAAGAGATAAACACTTCAAAAAATAATAGCACAATAGGTTGGACTTAAAATTACATAGCCTATGGTTAGTTGTTGTTTTTTTCAAGTGAAAATAATAAGATAGGCTAGACTATATGATGGGTAAAAATAGAGATAATTAAAAAAAAACCTTCGTTTGATTTTTTTTTGTTTGATATAACTTAAAAAAATGACTTTGATTTTGAATCATATTTAAAAAATAACTTAGGTTAAAAGTGACTTTAAGTTAAAAATATGTTTAATAAAAATGATTCAAAACAATTTTTTTTTAAGAAAAAGATATTTTATAAGCAAAAGTTAGAAAAATTAATTTTTGATTAAATTAGATTTTGAATTAATTTTATAATAAAATTAAAAGTTATTTTTAACCAGATATAATAATAAACTTTTTAAATAAAAAATTAAATTAATTTGCAAAGTTAATACCAAATAAAAAAAAAATAAGACAGGGGATTAATTTGTAATTAACCGATCTACTTATGAAATTCTTCTCTGTATTTTGTGAAACGATCAAAAGCTGAAACTAATAATGGTGCACAATGCCTACGATTCCTTCGAGCTCCTCACAAATTCCCCTAACAAAATCGACGCAATCGAATCCTACGGTTCAAAACTTCTGGTTGCTTGCTCCGATGGATCTCTCAGAATCTACGCTCCAGAATCCACAATCTCCGACAAATCTCCACCGCTTGATTACCATAACCACGGTGATCAACTTCGAAAGGAACCGTACGCACTGGAGAGAACCGTAAACGGATTCTCTAAAAAGCCGATTCTGTCAATGAAAGTATTGGCTTCAAGAGAACTGCTTCTATCGCTCTCTGAGTCTATCGCGTTTCATAGATTGCCTAATTTGGAGACTATTGCGGTGCTTACTAAAGCTAAAGGTGCTAATGTGTTTGATTGGGATGATAAGCGAGGGTTTTTGTGCTTCGCCAGGCAAAAGAGAGTCTGTATTTTTAGACATGACGGTAATTAGTTCAAAATTTGGTGTATTATTTTTTTGTTAACTAATTGATTTGAATTGATTTTATCTTGTTATAAATAATAATGAAAGCGATAGAAATAAGGAGAATCTAGAAGTTTGCATTTTTTTTTGGTTATTTTCGAGGATTGTAGTGGTAAATGTTAGTGAAAGCAATGGAAACTAGGAGAATTTAGTAATTCTTGGAGTTAATATAATTAATTAAAAACTCGGTGTTGTTTTGGATGATTATATTGTTATTTGATAATTAAGGTTTTAATAATGGTGTAATTGATTTGAATCGCTATTTAGATTGTGGAGTGATTGACATTATCAACTTTGATTTTGATTGTTGATGTCGAGGTGGTAATTAGTTATTTTGATGTTACTTTGTGCTAGTAGGGCTTGAATCGATAGTTTAAAGTTGATATTAGGTTATTTGGATTGCAAATGGAGTTACATGATTATCTTTGTTTCTTTCATTTCTAATTAAGTAATGGGACAATTTATCATTAAATGCATTTTGAAATTATATTATGTTATGATAAATCAGTATTTTGTTTTCAAGTGGAGCTAATTATAGTGTTAAAAATGATTGGAACAAATGTTTCTTTGTTATTAAATGATTGGAAAAACAAAATTATAAAGTTAATATTAGGTTATTTTGATTGCGAAAGAGTTGTGATACTACATTTGAATTTGATATTGTGATAAACTACATTTGAATTTGATATTGTGATAATCAGGTGTTTAATATTTTTTTTTTCTTGTTTGTTTTTTTGGTGGAGCTGAATTTTGAGCTTATTTTTCAGGAGGAAGGGGATTTGTGGAGGTGAAAGATTTTGGAGTTTCAGATACAGTGAAGTCAATGTCATGGTGTGGTGAGAACATTTGTATGGGGATTAGAAAGGAATATTGGATATTGAATGCAACAAATGGTGCATTGAGTCAGGTTTTTCCTTCTGGAAGACTAGCTCCTCCATTAGTGGTATCTCTTCCTTCCAGGGAGCTTCTTCTTTGGAAGGTACTCTGTCTCTCTGCTGCTGACATTTACATAGTTTTATTTGGCTTGCCTTTGTTAATAGGAACTGCTTAATTAATTCATTTCTGCCTTTTAGTTTCTTAATTCATTAGTAAATTATGTGCTTTTTTGGTGACTTGATACCCCTGCTGATTTGAAAAATTAGTATTCTTTTTCATGTTGAGCACTGGAGGAAAAAGATCAAAGTTAGATAGCTTGTTTTGGGGTTTGCCTGCTTGATTTCTTTAATCTCCTTCCCAGGCCAACTTTTAGGAACTATTTAAACTGGTACATAATTGTTGTGGTATTTTCAGAAAAGATACCGATGACATGTCACTTTCTTTGGAAACTTGGTATGTGACAGATGATGGACTTTAGTCTATGATGAGCCATGTGCTGCAAGAACACCTGTGCATATTGTAATCACGATGGTTAAAAACTGCATAGGTTGCATTAGTATTCCTTACAGAAATATTAAATGGATGTTGAAGGTTTTCAATGTGGTCATTGCTATCTCATTGTATGAAAAAATGGAATGGTTTTTATAACCTCGAACATAAGGAATGTCTTTGCTCAAGAGTTACAGATATAACTCTTAATATGCATGTCCAGAGCATATTGGCTATTCTCCCTTATGCTATTTATTTGTCTTCTCTTCCCACACAACAAGAATGAAGCAAGAAACTCTTGTTTTTGTTGCTGCATCAGGATAACATTGGTGTCTTTGTGGACCAAAATGGCAAGCATCTCCAAGCAGAGAAATTATGTTGGTCAGAGGCCCCTTCTGTTGTTGTCATTCAGAAGTCCTATGCAATTGCTCTGCTTCCAAGACGGATTGAGGTACCTTAACCATATGCCACACCCAAAATTAAAAGGGAAAACCCTCCCTCTCGTTTCTATCTATGTGGTTGTGCATTTGGTTAGAATTTGCTATTAATGTTTACAGATCCGGTCTCTCCGAGTTCCATATTCATTGATACAAGCTGTTGTTCTTCAAAATGTTCGCCATCTTATTGAAAGCAACAATGCGATAATTGTTGCATTAAGCAATTCTGTTTGTGCGCTGTTCCCTGTTCCTCTTGGGGCACAGGTATTCCCTATTCCTGTTTGTAAGTTTATTGATTTGCTATCTTTGAGTTACTTGTAGTAAAGACATGGAAGGCACACCTTCCCATCTATTGAGTTCACAATTTGACTGTTTTTAAGATTTCAAACAAAATGTACATTACATTTCTCCTTGCACAATACCCATGTCTGTAATTGAATTATGCCTTTTGCTATAACCTTCACATAAGAACCTAAAAAATTACATGGAAGTGGTACTTCAGACACAGAACTAAGGGCCGTATTATGTGCAGATTGTACAATTGACAGCATCTGGAAATTTTGAGGAAGCCTTGGCCTTGTGCAAGCTGCTTCCACCAGAAGATTCAAATCTTCGAGCTGCTAAGGAGGGGTCAATTCACTTAAGGTGAATGTTCCACATAGGCTTTTAAAATAGGCATTAGAATAATGCTAGTTGTACCACTTTTAGTCTTACATTTTATTTGAATAAGCTAATGTCATCGCCTTTCAGATACGCTCATTATCTTTTTGATAATGGGAGCTACGAGGAGGCTATGGAACAGTTTTTAGCATCCCAAGTTGATATCACCTACGTGCTTTCTTTATATCCATCTATTGTTCTCCCCAAAACATCTATGGTTCCAGAACCCGAGAAGCTAATTGACATGTCTCCAGATGTTCCATATCTCTCAAGAGGTTCCTCTGGGTTGTCTGATGATATGGAATCCTCACCTGATTTTGATGAGCACTCAGCACTTGAATCCAAGAAGATGAGCCATAACACTCTCAAGGCTTTAATCAAGTACTTGCAGAAAAGAAGATATAGCATAATTGAAAAGGCCACTGCTGAGGTAACAGACGAGGTTGTTTTAGACGCTGTCGGAGATAATTATGGAGCTTATGACTCTAGTAGATTTAAGAAATCCAGCAAGGTAATACCTGGCTTTTATTTCTTCATTTTTATGTGATTTTGGTGTTATTATGTTCTAAATAGGTATGAAGTTCACATACATGGACCTTAAACAAGGGTTATGTATCAGTCCTTTGTTTCAGAGAACTAACTACTGGCTCCTTCATATAGAGAAACTAATCTATGAAAATTGTCTGTGCGCGCGCGCATAGCTGTGTTTGGATGGGTGGGGGCTGGGTGACTGAGTAGGAGAGGCACGAGAGCCTTGAGCATGTTCATTGATGTTTTACAGAGATCGAATGCCTACATAACAGATGGTGTTTATCTGTTGTCTATTATTTGGTTTTTCATGCTAATCAACATTTATTATTTTCACCAATATACTTGTCAAAGCAAGTCTTGGTGCCATGGCTACTTACTGATTTTAAGTTTATAACCTCATATTGTATTTGGTCCTCCAGGGTCGTGGTAACATTGCCATTAACTCAGGTGCCAGGGAAATGGCGGCAATATTGGACACAGCTCTTCTTCAGGCTGTTCTTCTTACAGGGCAGACTTCAGCAGCCTTAGAATTACTGAAGGGTGTTAACTACTGTGACCTAAAAATATGTGAGGAGATTCTTCAGAAATGGAATCATTATAGTGCTTTACTAGAACTCTACAAATGCAATGGCATGCACCGTGAAGCTCTTAAACTTCTGCATCAATTAGTTGAAGAGTCAAACCAGTCGCAGCCCGAGCTCAACCCCAAGTTCAAGCCTGAGTCTATTATTGAATATCTCAAGGTAGGATCTCTCATTTGGTTGGTAGCTTTGGTGCTGTTTTGAAAATAGCATGGAAACATAAGATTGGATCAACTGCATAAAAGAATTTGACAAAATATGATGTTTTGTGGCACTGATATGTAAAAGTATATATATGGCTGCCAAACTTATTAGACACCATGTTTTTTCTCATTTTATCGTGCCAGCATACTCCTTCATACGGGTTTGACAACTAATTCGACTTTATGTATCCACTAAAACTGTTCCCTGGCATCTAGGTTTTCACAAAAAATTCTCTCCTGGTCTTAAATATTTCTGTGTCTTAACATATTAATATTACTATTTTTTTTGTGCTTTTAACCATTTGTAACGGCACAAGTAGTTTTGATGTTTTGTTGCTGGAATATCATGAAAGCAATTTTATGTAGTTTCTTTCTTTAAATAGATTATTACTTCACTGAATGAGTTAAATCTACAACCTTTACATGTTCGATTCTGAATAAATTCTGATGGATTTCTACATGCAGCCTTTGTGCGGGACTGATCCCATGCTTGTCTTGGAGTTTTCGATGCTTGTTCTTGAAAGCTGTCCTACACAAACTATTGAGCTATTTTTGTCCGGGAATATTCCTGCAGACTTGGTCAACTCTTATTTGAAGCAGCATGCTCCAAGCATGCAAGGCAGATATTTAGAACTTATGCTTGCAATGGATGAAAATGGGATCTCTGGAAACCTGCAAAATGAAATGGTGAAGTCTTGCATTTATGTCATATCATTTTTCTTATTCATTCTAATTGACTTGGCAAAACAGATAGTGCTGCCAGCCCCATGTTCTTAGGATGGGTACTAGCAGTGATGCTGCTAATTTTACAATCATTAGTAGTATTTACTTGCCAATTTATGTGTTACAGGTGCAAATCTATCTCTTGGAAGTGCTTGATTGGCACGCAGAGTTGAATGCTCAAGAAAAATGGGATGAAAAGGCTTATTCGCCATCGCGGAAGAAGTTATTGTCTGCTTTGGGGAGCATCTCAGGGTATAACCCAGAATCTTTGTTGAAATGTCTTCCAGCAGATGCATTATTTGAAGAGCGTGCACTTTTGTTGGGAAAAATGAACCAACATGAGCTTGCCTTATCTCTATATGTTCACAAGGTATTCTGTATTAAAGATCATCTGTATGTTCCTTGTTCATACATACATATAATGTGATTCTTCATTCTTTTTATCGTTATTGGTTGAAAAAGTTACCCAACCTCAACTCATTTTGGATTTGAGGCTTTGTTGAGTTGAGGTTAGATCTTACAAGTTCTTTTACCTTTCCAGCTTCATGTTCCTGATCTGGCATTATCCTACTGTGACCGTGTCTACGAGTCTGCAGCTCATCCACCATCTGTAAAATCATCAAGCAATATGTACCTAACTCTCTTGCAAATTTACCTCAATCCCCATAAGACAACCAAGAATTTTGAAAAGCGAATAACAAATCTAGTATCCCCACAGAATACTAACATTCCCAAGATAAGTTCTGGGACCCTAGTTAAAGCTAAAGGAGGTCGTGCTACAAAGAAAATTGCTGCTATAGAGGGTGCAGAAGACATACGAGTCAGTCTTAGTGGCACTGACAGTAGCAGGAGTGATGGAGATGCAGATGAATTTGGTGAGGAAGGGGGTTCTACTATTATGCTTGATGAGGTCCTTGATCTGTTGAGCAAAAGGTGGGACAGAATCAATGGAGCTCAGGCCCTCAAACTCTTACCAAAAGAAACTAAATTACAGGTACTTAATATATGGCAATAACATACAGACCTTGAACAATTACATCTTGATCTTCCCATTAATATTTATTTGCTTTAATTCCTTTGCAGAACTTGCTTCCCTTTCTTGGACCTCTTCTGAAAAAATCCAGTGAAGCATGCAGGAATCTCTCAGTAATCAAAAGCTTGAGGCAGAGTGAGAGCCTGCAGGTATCCACTGTATAATGCATACACATTCAACTTGGGGAACGTGTTAGTATAAGTTATTTGCACCAGGAATCCTAACCAATCACAGTATTTCTATAAGAAGATTTAATAGCTTGAAGGAAAGGATTATTTATGAAACACGAGAGTAGCACTAAGAATTATGGCATTTAGCTTGCACTGATCGTAACTTCTGTCATAGAGGCCATATTTATGATGGGGTAACCCTTTTGTATCATTACTCACTAGTATGGCTGTTGAAAAGAAAAACATAATTGACACATGGAAAAAAATCTGCTCAGTAATTATCAAACCATCAATTTGCACAACTTCTGTGCAAGATTCAATAGTTCCTTGCAATTTACAGTACACCAAGTTTTATAGCAAAGTTCACTGTAAGAGGCAAGTTCAATTATCTTCAAACTTAAGCTAATATGACTAAAACATTCATTCTCAAATCGAAGTGATTGTCTTGATATATACCTTAGGTGAGTATTTTTATATGCATTCATACGCCCACCACCCCCTCCTTTTTTTTTTCCCCTCCAATTGGTACCTTTTCTTTACTGGTGTGCTTTGCACAACTATCTGTACCCATTCTATTTTCCTCACAAATTATCATGTATACAGGTGAAGGATGAAATGTATAACCGTAGGAAAACAGTAGTCAAGATTACCAGTGATACTACATGCGCTCTTTGCAACAAGAAAATCGGGACGAGTGTTTTTGCGGTCTACCCCAATGGTCAAACAATTGTTCACTTTGTTTGCTTCAAGGATTCGCAGAGTATGAAAGCTGTGGCTAAGGGCTCAGCTCTAAGGAGGAGATGAGGTATTTTTTCAGTGGCTAAATAAAATATTCCTTTTCGACCGAAGCTTGGGAATGACAGTTTCTTTTGATCAGTTTGAGCACATCTAAGCTTATTGTTGGTCGTCTCCTGCCCGTGATTTGAAACTGCAATGGCAGCATTCAGGTGATTGGACGGTGACTTCTCATCCGGTTGGTAATATTTTATGTCGTGAATGTAGATAAGTGTAGATCTGCGGCGGCTTGCAATTCAAAGGGCTTGAGATGATTCATATTTATTGACTGGAGTATTGTGATTGATTGAGGGTGTCTTGTTGTAAAAAAGCTTGTGAAAATAGCCGCATAATATTTCTATTTGTTAGTGAGTGGCTTGAGACCATGTAAAGATATTTTTCCCGATCACCTGAAACATGGTAGCGTTGTGTAACTTCACTCTGACAGTGATGTATTTGTTGAATGATCTGTTTTTGTTTCTTTCTTTACGCCTTCGTCTGGGAGTTTTGCTTTGATAAGGGGAGACAATATGATAATTGATAGCACCGTGTAATTTTCCTTGATCTGTTTTCTTCCCTCCCTCCTATGCTTGGCAAGTGAAGTTATGTAGCAAAAATAGAATTTCAATGGCAAGAAAACAAAAGATCGTGAATTTCCTTGTTTAACAAAGATGGCATTGATCACAAAGGATTGCGATTTAAGCCAGCAGGCAACCTTTGGGCCTTGGCGGCAAAGCGATAAACAGCAACGCCAATCCTAGACCCTTCACAGGGACTATCCACATGAACAACCTCAACATTAAAAACCTTCTTGGCCCTCTTAAAAAACACAGAATCCTTCTTCCACCTCCTCAAATGAGCCATAACAAAGACCATCTTCTTACCCTCACCCAGCATCAACAAACGCAGTGTTTTAAGCAAAGGCTCATAAAGGTAATCGTAATAGACGACGTCGGATGCCAACACAAGATCAAACTCCCTCCCCACTGCCTCCACGTCAGCATCCTCTCCCCACCTTAGAGCTGCCACATTTACAGCCCCACCTCGTGAAGCCAACACGTCAGCGTTAGCATCCACGTTGAATTGCAAGTTGGGTATCACGTGAGGTAAGTCTGTGACTGTGACCTTAGCACCAAGCGTCACAGCTGCGGCAATTCCTACAATCCCAGTACCTGACCCCAGTTCAAGAATCTTAAGAGCCGCATGAGTAGAACCGTTGGATATTGTATCAAGAATTGGTGATAAAGGGCTGGTGCTGTGGTTGTCGAGGAGAGTGAAGAGAGTTGTAGCTGCTGGCCAGAGCTGGAAGGAGAGACCTTGTGATGGGAGTTGTCTGATTACCACCGTTGACTTGATCGAATGGATGTAATGCTGCTGTACTTCCTGTGCTGGTGTGTCATGTTGTATTTTAGAGAATCCGTTTTGGTTGTCTGGTAGTAGGATCTTGATCGGGTCTAAGTCATCTTCAGAGTCGTCTTCTTGCTGCTGAGGAGTTGCCATGCGCCGCCAAGGCAGAAGCTTTTCACCTTCCTTGAAGTGTTGCTGCCTGATAAATTAGGGCTTTGATTTTGAAAGGGTTGTTTATATACATGTTGGCTATGCGTTGGTGAATTTTCTATCTTGCCCTACGTCTTGTTTTGCCAACAAACTTCTGAAATGGATAATACTGATGGAGAAAGGCAGATGTTGACATATTTATTACTAATTTTAGAAAATAGATTATTTATCCAGAGTTTCCTTAATAATTCTATCTGTTAAAGGAAAGTGTGATGCTGCATTTATTTGTTAACTTTTTTTAAAAGTATTTTTTTAAAATAAAAATTCCTTTATTTATTTTGTTTTTAATTAAAATTTTTAAATATTTCATATTATTTTAACGTTTTAATATTAAAAATAAATTTTAAAAAATAAAATGTTTGAGCGGACAGATGAATACTTCCAATTTGAAGACATCAAAATTCTTAGTTGTTGGAATTTGACGGCGGTGAGTATTTCTAAAATTAATAAACCAAATTGTTTTTATTTATATATTTTTTCTCCGTTCACTATTTTGAAAATTCCATTTGAATGTCCTCATTTCGTTTTTTCCATTTTATTAGGATCGCATTTAACTTAAAAGGATCTTACAAAAATACCTCTGATTTTTTTTTAGAACATAATGCCATTTTGGTAACGGGCATTATCTAATTAACATTACTTAAAAACTAGTGGATGAAACTGTGCAGCCAACATTATTTGTCCCCTCACAAAATATTATGGATAATCCTATTTATTTTTAAAAAATTTATTTTAATCATTAAATTTTTTTTAGACGATTTGATCCTCATTAAAGTCCAACTTATTTGGATTTCTTAGGCAATGATGGAATTGAAAGAATAGAAACCAAAATTAAAAGGTACCAAATATGAATGACGTGTTAGAAGTTTTAAGAAAGATATACTTTGGTCCTTTAACTTTAAAAATAACACAAATTATATTATTTTGGTCATTTTTTTTAAATTTAATTTTGATACAAAAATTAATTTTTGTTATATTTGTAGTCACTGATTCGTAAAGGATAGAGAGAGGTCATTGAATTGAATTTCAGTGATAGAGAGAGAAAAATATCGTTGACACCGATTTAAGCCACCAAAATGGTCGATTTTGTGTCAAATGATTCCATTTTAAAAAGAGTTCATATTATGTGTTTTTTTACTTTTAAAGTTCGTGAAAAAAACTGATCTAAGCTCGGTTATTTTTTGGTTTTGGGTTGATTTTGGTTTTTGGGATGGTTTTCTAAATTTTTCAAGGCCATGGATAGGTTTATCACGGTTCCTAAAGTGTTTTAGGTTAAAAATGAGTTTTTAGGTAAAAATAATACAAGCCCTGATTTTACGGTCACCATAATAGCCAGAATATTAGCAAATCAGATCACGCATTATCTAATATTTTATAAAAAAAATTGGGCGCGGATGCTACCCTAGTTGTAAATAAAAAAAAGGACCCAGTCGTGCCAGCCCTGACGCAATGGACCAGGCAGGCAAGCCTGGCCCAAAAAGCCTGACCTTTGCTCTTTTTTTCTAAATTATTTTTTTTCTAATTATCTTTTAAAATTAATGCTTTTTTATATGGTTTTTGTTTCTAATTCTTTTTTATATTTAGATTAATACCCCTTCTTCTTTTTTATTTTGTTTAGAAAACCTCTTTTAAATGATAGTTATTTTTTTGTTATACATTTAAATTTTAAAGAATTTTTTCTTATTGATCTATATCTTTTGCATAGATGAATTTTATTTTTGAAAAAAAAAAATTTCGGATAATATTTCTAATATGTGCAACCTTGTATAATGTTTTTTACCCTTTTATTTTGTTCGATCAATTTAACTTGTGTCTCTATTTTTATTATTGTTTGATTTAATAAAAAAGTTATTTGAAGAAATAATTTTAGCAAATACTACTGGGTAAATATCCTGGCTAACAAGATTAAATATCTTGATTTACATCTGTCTCTTAATTTTTGTGTTTTTATTTTTAGTTATTGTTTATGGTTTTTTTTTTCCATCTATTAACACACACAATTCTTTATTTATTTGATTATATGTATGTATAAATTTTTTGATTTTCACTTAAAAAATTTTTAACTACAAAAATATGTTAAAAAAACCTATATATATAATTTTTTTATTTAAAATAAATTTTTTAACTTTCAACAAAGATCTACTACATAGCTAAAACATCATTGTATAGTTTCTTTACATTTTCGGTAAACTCTACTTTTTGTATGTGACAAATCAAATTTCTAACTCTAAATTACATCAAATCAGTCCCCTTATGAGATTCCGTTCTTGAGAAGAAAAGGAAATAGAAAAATTCTAATAGTTTGTCGAATGCCATGTGTTATTGTTTAATTGGACGAAGAATCTCAATTTTTCTTTTTAGTAGATAGCACCAAAGTTTTCTTATGATATTGTAGTTATTTGTCGTGTTTTATAAAATTTTTAATTAATTTTTATATTAATATTAATATTAAAAATAATTTTTAAAAAATAAAAAATATTATTTTTATATATTTTCAAGTAAAAAATATTTTAAAAAACAATTATTAATACAACTTCAAATAATACCTAAATTATTAGTATTGAAAATATATTTTGAAGGAGGTGAAAGAACTTAAGAAGGCCTTGTCAGATAAAGACCGGGAGCTTGAGCTGGTGAGGTCTCTCTTAGCTGCATCAACTCAGCAGCAGCAAAATACTGGTGCATTCCCAGAAGGTTCATCAGCAAAAAGTGATGATCAAAGGACTAGACAATCTTCATCAAATAATGGGCATATCAGTTTAATTAAGCCTTCAGTAATAGGAGGTAGCTATATATAACGTCCTAATTGATGCTGAGAGCTGGCAATTCTTTTTTCATTGAGAAGGAAAATATGGAGATCCCACTTACATCTTGTTGATCGGATATTTAGGATAAATAATCAGTTTTCTTGAATTAAAATGAGTCCAATTTAATTGATCAGTTCTTGTCAAAATCTGAAGGAATTGTGCTTGAGAATGATCAGTTCTTGTCAATACATTTGGAATAAATTTTTTGATTTCGTTAGAATTCTGTTAATATTATAAAGAAGAAAGGCTGCAAATTGCTGATGTGCAGTTTACATATAACCTAATTTGAAAAATAAACTTAAAAACTCCTTGCTTTGGGAATTAAGTTTTTAAACTATCCTACTTTGAAAAAAAAAAAAACTTATTGTTATCCCCATAACTATTTATACTTTAGTCCTTGCTTGATGCTGATAGCAAGTATAAATAGTAAAATCTCTAGGGACAGGATTGAATAAAACAATTCTTATAAGATCCGGTCCAATAAATCAACCCAATAAGATTCAAAATCTAGCTTGTGTTGGGCTAGTAAAAACCCATGATTTTTTTTATTTTTATGAGGGATTTAAATCGTTTTAAAAAATTTAAATTAATCTGAGTGTCACCTGAGTCGGTCTACCTGACTATGGACCTAGGCCTTGGACTTGAACCAGATCCACCTCGGATCTAATAGCAAACTTCCATTCGAGAAGGACTGAAGGAGACATAAAATAATAACATAAGATACATACAGCTAACAGGGAGCGAGAGAAGAGAACCCAAAAGCTGGAAACACAGGAACTAGGAATCATCAAGAGGCACAAGATATTGAGAAAGCAAGCATGATAAAAGCGGTGCTGGTGATTAACACCCAAGGCAAACCTCGCCTTACCAAATTCTACGATTTTTTGGTAACAATTTCTCTCTTTAACAAACTTTCTTTCATAAAGATTCACGAACAAATTATTAAAATTTTGTTTCTTTGATGATGTCAGACTGTAGAGAAGCAGCAAGAGCTTATACGCGGTGTATTTGGAGGTTGAGATTGATCTGATCACTTTTTTTTTTTGCTCTTCTGTTGATGATCGTGTCATTTCTGATTCTGGGTTTTGATTTTTATGTGCCATAGTGTTATGTAGTAGAGCTGAGAAAGTTAGCAATTTCATGGAGGTTGATTCAATCTTCGGCCCGGTAAATTTTCTTATTTTGTTTCATTTCTGAATTTTGATTTGATTTGATTGCGTTGGTTGTCTTTGCATTTGGGGATTTCTATGATTTTTCTGTTCTATGTGGGCAGGATAGTCGTCTTGTGTACAAACATTATGCAACATTGTACTTTGTCTTTGTGTTTGATAGTTCTGAGAACGAGCTTGCGATGCTTGATCTCATACAAGGTACTACTACCTTCACTAATCATGATTGAATGATATGACAAAAATGGATTATTGCATAATGATTTATTGCTAGCTGTTATCAAGTGGAAGGTAGATGGTAGAGAGGCTGATGGATTTTGAGAATTTTGGAGTATTGAATGAACCAATGATTTAGCTGCGAGAAAGATGCAAGGAGGCGGGCTGAATGGCATTGGAATTGTACAGAATTGAAATTTGGTATCGATAATTGTTTGATAGAGGCAAAGCCACTTGAGGAAAACTGGATGTTTCAATGTATCAAAAACCATCAACTGATTTAACTGCATTTTTTGTTCATTTGGTTGGCGGCTTTACGGTTTATGGTCTGAAGATTTATTGTCATTTGAAGTGGATTTTTTCTTAAATAATCACAAAGAGGATGTTCATTTAGCACTTGAAACGGTACAGTTGACAACTTTTAGGACCTTTTTAGATTGTTGATAGCTTCTGGTATCCTTTTAACCTGCATTATGAAGGACAAAAGATTAAGCTTATTGGTCGTGTTCTTGTCACAAATATAAGTGCTTCCTTTATTTTATTGCTAACATTCCTTTTGTGTTTTTTGCTTATGTAAACCCTCCTGCCTTTCAGTTTTTGTAGAAACATTGGACAAGTGCTTCAGGAATGTATGCGAGCTTGACATTGTGTTCAATTACAGCAAGGTATGTGGATTCCCCATATCTTCTTATTAGCTTTTTTGTTACGCCGATAGTGCTCTGGGATTTAGGTTTTCAACTTCTAAATAGGATAAAGAAAATAGGTTTTCAACTTCTAAATAGGATAAAGAAAATTACTCAACCGACATTATTGTATATTTATTTGACGACCCACAGGATAGGAGGGCATGCATTTCAGAGATTTTATTGCCAATTGCTTGTGGAAATCTCCAACATCGAATCAGTTGACTATTTGTTTAGGAGTTTTCACTTGATCATATAACCTGAAGTTCTTAATGTTCGATTTGCCAGTAGTATAGATGGAAATATTTTCCATTGAAACTAAGCTTTCATCTTTCTTTTGCAGCTCCATGCTATTATAGATGAGATAATTTCTGGAGGTCAAGTGTTGGAAACAAGTTCTACAGAAGTTGTGAGAGCTGTTGAAGAAATATCAAAGTCCTCCCTCCCTCCCTCCCTCCCTCCCTCATGTGTGTACTGTTATTGTCCATGGCTATGATGAGTTAATGGATTATATCTAAATTGATGCAGGTCAGAAGCAGCCTCAAATTCCATCTCATTAGTCCCCAAAACAGTTTCTGGTTGGCGGAGCCGGTAATACATTATCTAGAACAATGTTGGAATAACGATCGATGGACTCTTCAAAATGTTTTGGCAGTCAAAGAGTTTTGATGCAAGCTCATGCAGTAAACGGAGTTTGATGCACTAGCAATTCTTTCAATGCTAAACAGAGATTTAGACTCTATAATCTAGATTTGTCGCTAACTAATTCAGTAAAAATTGGATGCTCAAGGCTAGCCATCGGAAAATCTTTATATTGCTGCTGTTTGTTCTATGATATTTCCCGTTTGTGATTTCCGAACATTCTTGCATTGAAATGGGCCTTAGAACAGCCGGGGGAACCCCTACTTTTTTAACTGTTGATTCAGGAAGAGCCACAGATCTTAATCGCTAAGCTGCTTACGAGCTTGTTGTCTAGGCTTTGAAACAATTCCAAGGATAAAGTTATTTTAAGTGTATTTTAAGGAAATAAGAGAAAGAAAACAGATCAATCATCAAGAAACAAAAGTTCTTTTATATGATGTTATTGTCAGACAGTTCAAAGAAAATGTTTTTTGTTTAAAAATATATTAAATTTTTTTATATTTTTTTAAAAATTATTATTAATATCCACATGTCAAAATGATCAAAATATATAAAAAATAATTTTAAACAAAATAAATCAAAATTTTTGAAAATCCCAAACACACACTACAAGAGAATCGGTTCAAGGTTTTTCGACATCTTGAAGAACGACATGTGCAGCATTGCGTCCAGGTGCGCCCATCACACCACCCCCTGGATGGGTTCCGCTTCCACACAAATACAGCCCTTGGAGAGGAGTCCTATAGCTCGACCTGTATGGTCAAGAAAAAATAATTTGTTTAGAATACCATGCATGATTTTTTTTTATTTTTTTTTTAGCAACAACATCCTATTTGTTACTCTTTAAAAATCCACTTGTTAGAGTTACCATCCTTTCACTGGTCGCATGAGGAAAAGGGAATCCAATCCCATAGCACCGTGGAATATATTCCCTCCTGTAAGAAACCATTCAAGTATCAGGAAATTTGGTAGCTTGTTAAGAACCTGGAGAATCTGGAGTTCAGTTAAAAACAAATCATCTTTGAAGTTGTGTGTGTACTACGAGGACCTAATTCTAATTATCTAATGGCGGTAACTTCGTGCCTGTGTTCCTTGTCTCATTCATTGTTACGAAATGACCTGTCTAAAATCCAAAGGCAGATAATTGGTGCCGAAAAGGTACCTGTAAGACCAATTTCCCTTTCAAGATCTGGTGGAGTCAACATGTCATAGCCAATGATTGATGAGCTGAACCCAGGGGCATATTCCTCAATCAAGCTAAAACATTTTTGTGCAAATGATTCCTATAAAGCAGATCATTTTTTTTTTCAGAGTTCAAAAGATGAAACTTGCACCTTTTACTGAATGGAAGTGAGAATCACATGTAGCATGAGAAATTAGAAGCATTATCATGTATAAAACTTAAGACTGTAATAACTACTAGCTGACATTGTAAAAGAAGAAAAACGAGATCTTCTGGTCAAACACTGAGAGACTCAGCCTAGATAGTAGGCACAGGGGGGGCAATTATAAGGTCACAGTAATGTTTAAGTTCCCAACCTTGGAAGTAGAGGCTAAAATTTCAACAATTTAACTTACTCTATAAGCAGAATCTCCCCAGCTTCCATCTGAAGGCTTATAGGGTGTGTATTGGACAAACAAGTTGATCACATGCTTACCTGCAAAGAGAGGGTAACATTCCAATGGTGTTGTCCACTACAGGAAATTACAACAGATTAAGTTGCATCAAAAACAAAGTTTCATGTACCAGGAGGAGAAATAGTTTTGTCCAATACAGAAGGAATTGTCATTTCGATAACTGGCCTTCTTGATGGTACCCCATTGACAGCATCTTGACAAGCCAAATCAATCTCCTCCATACTTTTAAAGAAACACAGAACAAAAGTGTGCAGTGGATTGTCAATTCTCCATTAAGGTAGTAAAATCAAATCTAATAATAAAAGGTGGTGATAGTTTGTTTGCGGGATCATCCAGTAATGTTTTGCAGGATCATCCAGTAATGTTTTGCAGTTGTCAGTAGTTGTCCACTGGGCTGGATGTTTTTTCCAGCCACCATTGTAACGACCAGTAATTCTACAAGATATCTAACACTATCGCTAAGAACTTTTTGCACGATTACCACTATTTCTTTCCAGCTTGATGTCACTAGTAAGAAAATCAGCAGAAATGAGTTACCTGTTCAGTAGACACACCCCTACTTCCTCTTTCAATTCTAACAAATAACAAACTGAAACACATTATACAAACAGCAGCAAAAGAAAAGCTAGCTAAATCAATCAATTACATCACCATGCAAGTTCTAGTGCCTCCCTAAACTGAGATCAGCTAGCAGAAAACTAGAAGAAAATTTTGGCCCATGATTGGGTTATGATCCTTCTACTCTATTTGGGTCTCAATGCCCACTTTAAAACTTAAAAATCAAGAGTCTTACAGATTAGGTCAAGAACCAACAGAACAGTACTGCAGATCTAAAAGGATACCTCTCTGAACCAATATGAATAGTGCCCACGTGCTGAGGACCAGCATCAGGATGATTCAACTTGCAGCATTGAAATTGGGGGAGTTTATCAACAGCTAGATTAATCTTTGTAGTTGCCTGTATTTGTTTGCAGAACCACGAAGATTGGGTCTAAATAGAATCAAGCTATGCATGTATGACAGAAATTTCAAGTCAAAAAAATCAAGCTTACAGAGCTATAGTCAGAGTACTTCAGGGCACGGGTAAAATCATCAGGAAGGGTATTATTAGGGACTAATTCCTGTGCCATACATGCATAATACATCACCAAAATCAAAGTTTGTTTAGGACATAAGTTAATGTAAAAACAAAAGTTCGGTATACATGATATTTCCAATATTGCTTTTACAAACTCAATAGGCTGTTCATCTCAGAAAAATTAGTGATGGAAGAACATAATTAAAATTTTACCAAGAAAGTTTTATAAGGAGTGGCATTTGACAGAACAATTGGAGAGAGAACTTCTGTACCATCAGCCAGTAATACCTAAATAATTTGATCATGTTCACTGTATCTGATTAGTTTGATCTGAGATTTTAAACACGCTTACTATATACAACTGCTTAATGAACTAACCCCATTCACAGTGCCAGAATCCTTGATCATCAATTGTGAAACCTGGACAAAGAAAAGAAAATATCAAAGATAGCCTAGAACAATTCCACAAGGCACCAATGCAAACAGCTAAACATACAAACAAGTGAAGTTTAGGAAATGAAAGCATGATTGGCTCTCAACTTACATGACAGTGATTGATGAATCAATATATCTTAGCTAATTAAGTTCAATTAACCTTACCATCATCATTAAGGCATTTCAGAAGTAGCATAAGAAATTCAACTTAATCTCCAAAGCGTAACAGATGCTAACATGAACATACAAAGCCATATTCATGTAGAGAAAAGAAATGATGATCAAAGCATCATGAATTAACTTCAGCTGAGTTCGCATCGAGAATGATTCCAAACCTCATATTAAGAGGTAGGCAGTTCAGGGACAAACAATCAGTTATCCATCCAAAGATAGCTACTTTCCTTTTTTTTTTCAGATGTATATTGTTTGTTTTCACTTGTAGCAGGTGCCTTAAGAAAGATAAGAGTAATTGAACCAAAGATACCTCTGCACTTGTCACAATATGAGCCCCAGATTCCCTAGCAGCATTTGCGATAGCAGAGGATACTGAACCCATCCCACCTTCAACATACCTACAAAATATGACTTCTCATGTATAATTGCTGATGAATGTGGTGCTTATAATGTGACAAAGGCACACTACATTTTTATACATCTGAAAGAAGAAAATGTGTGAGGAACAATATGTAAGGTAAAGAAAAGATGAGTCAAATGAATTAAATTGAGAATTTAGATGAAGCCAAAGTTGTGAGTTAGTTAAAGAAGATTAGAGCAAGTTTATTTCATGAGCTTCAACATAACAATCCTAATGTTTCACATACAAAGAGCATATGCATATTGGAGGTACTCTCAACTCATAATGAAAGTTCTACAAGCGTTGCTTGTTAAACTGATGGACGATGCAGAAACCTTTCCTTTTTGAAGACAAAATGACTGCACTGAGATTCAATGCCACATCACAATTTAGTTAGATTAGCCTGGTTCCGATTAAAAAAAAAAGGTGATTACTGGTAACACATTAGAGCAATAAAAAATAAAGAGATCTAGGCAATTTACAGCTTTCTATTTCTTTGATTGACAATCAACACATCAAAATGGCAATGGAAATACATACGACCAAATTCCACGTTCCCCATCAGTTTCTCCCATCACGTGATGTAGCAAAACATATCCACTCCCTGGTGTATGGACACTTGCCTGCATATACATTCAAGAAACCAAAAAAAATGGTTCAATCCACAGTATTTGCTTTCTTCTTCCGAACCCCCCCTCTCCCATATTTTCATCATTAGAGGGGAGTAAGTTAATAGGCATGCCTCTGCGTGTGCACTGTGCACTGTGTGCTGCTGCCTGCTGAGTGTTTTACATGAAATGAACTAGATCTAAAACTAATTTTCCACACTGGTGCTGGAATCTTACCGTAGAACCTATCACAGCATCTGTTGCAAGAGTTGCCTTAAGAACATCTGCCTGTAAATTCAGCAGTAGAAGATTAAAAAGCCAAAAATCATAAAAACACAACAAAGATTCGAATCCAATGCATATTATAAACAATATCATATTTACAAAGCAAATGTAATCACCAAAACTTCATCAAAATTAGTTGCAATCACTTTGTTACCATTAGAGAAAAATGAGTGACATCCACTCATACTTGTATGCTTTAAACAGTTTTTATTTTATTGTTGATTCTTGAACTTAAACACATTATGAACATGCTACATATAAACAAATGAAAGGAATTAACAAAAAACACTTCTCAAAAATTTCCTTCTTTGAATTAGAGAATAAAGTACTAAGAAAACTAGTTAGATAACAAACCTCAAACCATTTATTCAAAACCTTCGAAGCTGGAGACAACAAAAGGTCCATAAAATCCCTGCCAAAACCAACAAGCATATCCTAACATTCAAAGTTTGAATATCAGCATTCCTAATCGCCTTTTCTTACTTAGTTCTACTACCTAACCAATACCACGGACTTGGATCACTAAAAGAGCTCTTACACCAAATCTTTTTGCCCTAATGAGAGCGCTTGCCGCATAAAACTTGCCCAAAAAGCCGATTTTCTCAATTTGTCCTTCAATCGATCATTAAAAGACGCTCCATTTTGCGCAGTTTCTGGTGGTGGCGAGTCCAACAAAGGATCCATCAACTTACAGAAACTCTCTAGCTGCTTCTCATATCTGCAAATGGCAGTTTTTTTTATAAAAAAAATAATAATAAACAAAACAAACCATTTATCTCAAAGGTAAAAACTAATTAAGAGAGAAAGAAAGAAAGAAAGAAAGAAAACTAATCATTACCTGTGATATGCATTGGCGTCATTAACAGAGAACTTAGAGATCTCTGAATGATTAAGCTCTCTATCAGGCCCTAATAAAAGGTAGCTTCCATCTAAACACGGCGTAAACGACGACGGACTCCTCTTCAACAACTTCAATCCATGCCTCCCTAACTCCAACTCTCTTCAAGCACGGATAAATAACGATTATTAAAACGACATGTCAAACGCGGACTGGAAAAAAAAACAAAATGAAAATAGAGATTTTGTGTATGTAGTTTACTTGATGAGTGAAGGACGGAGGAGACTTTGGAGATAACTACAGCGAGAGAACTTGAAGCCTGGAATCAGTTCTTCCGTTACGGCAGCTCCGCCGATGACGTGGCGGCGTTCAAGAACGGCGACGGATAGGCCGGAGCCAGCTAAATAAGCGGCAGCTGTTAGGCCGTTGTGGCCGGCGCCTATCACCAGCGCGTCCCATTTCTTCTCCTTCAGTGCGGTCGAGGCATTGGTTGCCGTGCTAAAGCTCCGTCTCCACATTACGGTGTTTTTTTTCTTAAAATAAAAAAAGTTTCTGTTTGGCTTGTTTCTGTTGGCGATTCTTAAAAATGAATAGTTGTGGTGTTTGGAGGGAGAATCAGGCGGTGGAGTGGAGTGGAGTGGAGTGGAAACAGTTAGGCAGCGCGACATATATTATTTTTTAAAATATTTTTTATTTAAAATAATAATTTAAAAAATTATTTTTAATATCATAATATCAAAAACATAATATCAAGTAAAATCTTTTTTAAAAAATCATTAAATGTTGTTTTAATAGTAAAAACAAACATTTCCTTTATCTATTTATCTTTTTTATTATTATTTTTTTATTTGTTTGTGAAAGAAAGATAATCTCAATTTAGTGGAACTAAAATTTATAAACAAAGAACTACTAATTTAATTATAAATTCTCAATTATTCTATAAAATTATTCAAATCTATAAAGAAAAATTGAAACAATCCATTCATTTTTTCTTACAAAAAAGATGTTCAAACTCAAGATCATTTGAAAGAGAACAGAGAATACTAATATTAATTGAACTACAATTTATTAGCAAAAGAATCCATACATGAAGAAATATATAATTAATCAAAGAATGCACATCTGGAAAGAAAACTAATTACATGAAAGTCACCTTCCATTAGTTCTCTTAATGGAGATTGATGTGAAGGGTAAACTGAACCTTTTCGAAAAGTTCAGGAATCGATTGAGCAAAAGTCTTGGGAAGAATTGATAATGTACCTAAATTTCAAGGAGAAAGAATCTCTAAGCCCAATAAGAGGAACTAGCCACCTGGCCTTGGTCAGATTAATCAGAGTTCAAAATTGTTAATAGAAGAAGAGGAAGAGGAAGAAGAAGAAGAAGAAGAAGGAGGGGAGGAGGAGAGGTCGTGTGCAGCAAGAAAGTAGGAAGATTGAAATCAATGCTTCCGAAGTCGAATTTCCATATTAAGTTATCTTTTCGTTTTTCAAATAAAATCTCAAAATCAATTGATAATTAGGTCGGATTTATCTCAACAAGAACATGATAATTTAGGCAAAATTAGTTGATATTGTAGCCATTTTGAAAGGATAGGGTTTAGCTACTGTTTTCTAAAAAGATTTTCCAGATTAATAGGAAAGAAGTTTAATCAGCATGAATCAAATTTCTTCTTCTATGAATCATGTAAAGGGAGGATGCTTAGTATGGCAGGAAGAATATGCATGATTAAGAGTGTTCTAAACTCATTGCCCCTTTACTTTATATCAATATTCTTAATGCCCACAGGGGTATGCAGGCCTCTGACATCCATTCAAAGAAGATTCCTCTAGGCAGGGGTTGCTAAACAGAGAAAGATTTGCAAGGTTCAATGGTGCACAATTATCAGAGAAAAGTCTTGTGGAGGTTCAGGTATCAGATCCTTACTCGAAAAGAATAGAGCTATGTTATTCAAATGGCTTTGGTGACTAAGAACGGAATGCGAAGGTAAATGGAGCGATTTAATCTGAAAAAAGGTACCTCGTAAGTTTTGAGAATGGTCTTCCTTATTGCAGCAAGAAACTATCAGGTATTTGGCAGGGAATAATAAAAACAATAAATCCATCAGGAATTAGTGTAGAAACTTCAAGAAATAGCAATAGATTTGTAGTCGGGAATGGCGAGTCTGTTCACTTTTGGAATGATACGTGGTTGGGAGGTTCATCGCTGAAACATAGACATATGAGACTGTACAGATTGTCTGCTGGGAAGCTGGTGACAATTTCGAACATGGGCTCATGGTATAATGGATTCTGGACTTGGCAGTTGGGTTGGACAAGAGAATTAAGGGCTTTTTAGCTTCATCAAGTTTTTTCACTGCAAGGCTTTCTAAACAAGATTCAGTTGCTTCAATGGAAACCAGATGCTAAAATCTGGATCAATATTGAAAGAGATGGGAAATTTTCAGTTAAATCTTGCAATACACTAATTGATGGATTGGATTATCATGGAACTTGCTCTTTTACACCAAACATCTGGGATTCTGCAGCTCCCCTAAAGATTCAGACATTTTTATGGTTAGCTGTGCAAAATAGATTATATACAAAATCCTTTCTTTTTTAGCAGACTGTTAATTCCAGTTGATCAATCTTGTTATCCTCTTTTTTCGCAAAGACTCCAGACGATTTGTTACTTCAGTGCAAGTTTGCTTGAGATTTTTAATCAAAATTCATCTTTTAGTGGGGTATCTCTGGTGCGTCCCGAAGACTTTCGATGAGCTATTTTTCAAATGGTATATAATGGCTAAGAGCAAATTTCAAAGGAAAGCGCGAAATATTCTCTCTTTTGGTGTTGCTTAGAGTATTTGGCTAATCAAGAATAATATGATTTTCAAGAAAATTCAACTAGATAGGAAGCGTGTTTTACTTTAACATTGCAACAATTATCGGTATTATATTTTTTATGACTTAAATTTTAATTTTTATTAACGTGGATGGCCGAGCCAGCTTGGACACACCACGACTAACACGTATCACGACTAATCATACGAGCCCTGAAGTTAACGATCATGTAAATCACCAGTAATTATTATATTACCAACTACAAAACTCAAACCTGAGACCACAAGAAAACAAACAATTATGACTAGATCTTTAGCTACACACAGGTAATGACTTCACCGGATATTGTTTTTTTCCAACTTTTACTCTGTTATTAGCAATCTCTAGGTTTTATCTAACCTAAGGTAAGACTTTGTGCAAGTCTCTCTCCTCATTATGATCCCTATATGCACATTCCATTAATAGTTGATCTAGTGCTCAATTAAGTCTCTACTAAACACTCCAATTATCAAATTTTTATGACCAAATTCTCTGCACTAACTTTTTAGCTCGAATATATAGTGCCCTAAATGACCTTTACTTAGTTGATCCATATCACTGGGTAGGATGATGTTGCTAATGTTTATGTTCATTGAACAAACCAACCTGCTTTGATACTGTTTAAATAGTGCATGATAAAAAAGAAGAAACTGAAATTTCACACAAATCTTAAAATTATAGCTAATTATATTGTAGAGAGAATTATTACTTAATAAACTCTAAATGTCAATAATTCTAATTTTTTTATTAACGTGGGTGTTCGGGCCAGTTTGCGCGCACCTCGACTAATCCTACGAGCCCCGAAGTTAACGACCATATAAGCCTCCAGTGACAATTATACTAGTAACTACAGAGCTTAAACTTAAAATCAAAGGAGAACCAAACCTTTTGATCCCAATCTCTTATCACTGCCACCTACTAAATTGGTTAATAATTCTATTAAATAATAGAGAAGTTGTCTATATTGGAATATTGGAACAGACTTGGGTTTTGTCTGCCTAGAGGTAAGTCTTTAGTCATATCCTTCTTCATCATGATCCATGTTTGTACCTCCCTTTAGAATTAAGTTGATCCCATTGCTTAGTTAAGTTTACTACCAAAAATTTCATCCAATTTCTTTACACTATGTTGAGCCCTCACAGTATCTTAACGGCCTCCACTCTTTGATTTGCATCGCGAGATGGGATGATATTTGTCAATGTCAATTTCCATTCATCAAGTATGTTAGTCTGCTTTAATATCAATTGACATGGTTTATATTAAAAAAGATAAAACTAGAGTTTCACAAACCTTAAAATTATGCTTAAATTGTTGGGAAAATTCTGATTTAATAAACTCTGAATGTGAATAATTCTATTAAAAAACAAGCTAAATAGTCTAAATCCTCTTCTTTATATATAAAAAAAACCCTTATTGAAAGTTATATAGCTAAAAGAAGAAGATTTTCTAACCCTGTGCATACTCAATGAAGCATGGCCGTGGTGACCATGGGAACCACGGTAATGTTCCTTTCAAGTTGTTTATGCCTATGCTTAATTTTGATTCTCATCAAGTTCCTTAACAGACTCCAATTTACGCACAGTCTGCCTTGCAGTACTCACAAGGAGTTGAAGGCCCTTCTTACTGCAGATTCCTTCATGGAAACTTGAAAGAGGTCCTCGACTTGACAAAAGAGGCCATGAGCAAGCCCATGGAATTATGCCATCAACCATTCCCTCGAGTTCAACCTCATGTTTAATTTTATCTCTACCATATTTTGGTGCAGGGAAGGATTTCTTTTGGTGGAAAGGCAGTGGAGCACAATTGGAAGTCGCTGAACCTGAACAGGTTAAAGAGATACTGAACAATAAAGATGGAAATTACCTCAAGTCTGAGCTGCCATCTTTATTCAAAGAAACTCTTTGGGGACGGACTTGTGGCAACTAGGGATGGAAAAGGGATTAATCTGCGCAAATTGGCCGATCATGCTTTCCATGGAGAGAGCTTGAAAGTCTTTTTGTTGTATTTCTGTCTATAGTTGCTTCTCGAGTGTACAGCAAACTTTATTTACGTAGTTTTATGTCAGAGTTTATATACTGATGCAGAAGTGTTACTTAATTTTCTCAGCAGTCAAACAGTTTATTTGGAGAGAAAAGAAAAGAGGAAAAAAAGGAGCAATTTATGTAGGTATGTTGAGGACCTTCTTCTAACAGCTGACAGTATTTTTTGTATGACCCAAGGTTGTCAATTCCGTTCCGTTCCGCCCGGAATGGCCGAAACATTCCATACCAATTCAAAAAACGGAACAAAACGGAACAAATTTTATCTCATTTTAAATCTCGGTCCGTTCGGATTTTTCGGCTAAATTCCGCCCGAACGTTCGGTTCCATTCCACATGTTCCGTTCCGCTCTTGAAAAGCCATTGAATCAAATTGAACCTTATTCAATTTAATTAATTAAACCACCCAATTATAAAAAAACTCTTTTTCATTACTATTTTCTATAACAATGATATTAATAATAATATTGAAAATTATTATTACTATTTTTATTAACAATGATATTAATTTTTTAAAATTAGATTTATCACTAATATATATGGTTTATATTCATGTTGTTTTTTTTCATGTTTATACTTTATAGGAATTTGAGCAAAACAAGGGATGCTTTAGATTCCATTAGCCTTCATAACATTGACCTAACTTTATATTTAAAATATTTGTGTTAAAACATTTTACTTTCATAATATTTTGATATTTTGTTTAAGTTGAATTACTTTAAGTTAAAGATCTATTTAATCTTGACTATTTAGAAATATTTTAAATTTTGAAATTATATTTGTTTGCCATTGTGTTTGTATTGCATAATTTATAATTAATTTATCTTGAATTTGAATTATGTTTGTTGAATATATATATATATGAACAAGTACAACCCGAAACGGCACGCCGAAACACTCCGAAACTGAAACATTCCATTCCAATTGAAAAAACGAAACACCTACCGAAACGGAATTGACAACCTTGGTATGACCAGTTAAGCATGCAAATTCCTGGTCAGTGGCCTATCTAGGAATCATATTTAAGCTGAAATGAAAATACATAGCATGAGGAAAGCATTTACCTTGAACAACTAAAGTACTTTGCTGTATGCCATAATTAAGTCATAGATAGGTTTACATACATACAGATAACATATAAACTCAAATTTAATTAGCTCAAAATGCCTTATTAAAGCTCAAAAAACTTTTCATAACCACATGGGTCCAGGCTACAGCTGGCCAAGAGGAATGCCTGAGCCCAAGGAGGGCACACTGCCCAGCACTCTTAGGTACTCTTGTAAGCACATACCCTAACATGTTCGAGGTTAATGTGTTTCGATTCAGACAACATGTCTGAATTTATTTTTCATTTTTAACAGGCTTATGCAACTCATCCAAGTCCAATACTTTATTAAAAATTCTTTCAATACCTTACGTGAGTCTCTTAATATTTTATATTATTTTAATATATATTATTTTAAATAGAATATAACTTAAAATATCACAAAATTAAAATAACTTTTTAGCCTCTTTTCTTCATATAAAAGATGAGACTCATGAGCTATAAATACTCCATGAATCCTTCAAAATATTATTATATTTTTTTTCTCTATAAAAATATTTACTTAAGGATCCGAAAGTTTCTATATCTATCAAAAATAATCTTTTATAGGTATCAGTTACTAATCATTTTGGCTTATCATGCATCAGACACCAACTAACAACCCTTTTAGCTAGAAAAAATAAATTAAATTGTTAAATTTTAACTGATTATTTAACACATAAATCTTATTACTAAACTTCTTGAATAATTTTGTACGTCATCGATAACTTTGTATTGATGTCGGGGTAGGCAGAGATCAAAGCTAAAAGAAAGATGCTTGCATGTGGTAGCCGGCCACAATCAATCAAGTGTTGAGAAGATTGAAAAGGAGAGATTAATTATTTAAGTTTAAATATGCTACCGCATGGGATAATAAAATTAAATGGGCCAAAAAAAGGTGTTAAAACTTGAGCTAAAAGGTAAAGCTCATGATAAACATGAGGCATTGTAAAATTCTTCGAGGCATGATCACTTTTAGACCTGTGTTCTTAGTCAAAACTCAGACACGGTGTTTTTCAAATGCCAGCATTTTGGCAACCTGCTATTGGAGATTAGAGGTGGACAAAGAAAAGCGAAGCAGGCAGACTGCAGACCCCACATGAGATTATAGTTTTAAGGGTGTGTTTTTTCAATAAAATATGATGATCACAGCTCCTAAAGCTACATTATTTTAAGTTAATCAAGTAATCTCTAAGATCCAACTTGATTTTCAATGTCAGTGAGACCAAAGCATGCCAGAAATTTCAACACATATGAACAACTCCAGCTCAGCCTAGATTACCCCCCCACCTATGAAACCTTTGCCTTTGCCTAGCAGTCAAGACCAAAATTATTCTCATCAGATTAATAACAAGTTGGCTTAAAGTAATGGCCTCTCGTATCAGTTTGTAATCAGCAAAAGATTTCAAAAACCAGTTTAGCAGTATATAAAATTGTAAATGTTCGGCAATAATGAACACTTGATTTCGGACCATATATATAAAATCAAGTTAGGTCACTTTGGAAGAAGAGAGGACCGGCAAGGTAAACTGTTAGTGTCAGCTAAGTTCGATAACCACCATGAATCTGGGGGGTTTCGGGACTGAAACTAGATCAGACAGTCCATTTTTCATCAAGAGGACACAATTGGATTTATGCTCTTAACTTCTGAGATGGGTTATATGAGATCAGACCACAGATTCTACTAAGTAGGTGAAAAACAACACAAGAAAACAGCAATCACGGAGAAAAATAGAATTGGCGGATTTACACTCTTTATTACGACTGCATATTATATATAGGGCAAGAAACAAACTTTTATAAGATAAGAAAATTAGAATCTTAAAACAAATAGAAAAGCGATATAAAATCCAAAATTAAGTTAAAAATTCAAAAAGAAAAGGAAAAGTAACGAAATTGACATCTTTCAAGTTTAATTTAAGGGTTTTTTTGGAGCTCAATTTGTTATGGTTAGACCTAACATGCATGTAAAATCATCTATTAAAATATAATATCAGAGCAAAAGTTATAGACTTTTCTCTTATTAGGTTGTTCATTTGACATGAACAAATCTCTTTTTAAATTTAGCTTTGTTCCATTGATTTATAAACGAGTATACTAGGCTTCTTGCATGATAAACTTGTAGCAGATTCAACTGTTTAAAATTATCAAATCAGATGGCTCGCCTGCCTGCGTCACGGAGGTTGATTATCAAAGAGGCTTTTTATTTCCCGTGAGCAATACTGGCACCAAATGATAAATCATTTGAATATTTGTATCCAGTGGGTCTATTTCTTTCAAGAATGGTAGGTGAATTTCCTGTTAATAAAATCCCACATGCTCATAAAATAAACAGACATCGTACTTGCAAAGGGTATTATTATCACATCCAAATATCATCAAGTGATCCTCCGAAAAACTTATCTCGACACTGCTGCTGTGAGGTACTTTTCCATTAAATAATGTGTACTTTTGCAAATTTTCAATATGCATTTGCCAACTAGCAAATCATCCCTCACACCGTGCTGATCGGGCTTAAACACTTGCATCGCAACTTCCTATGCTCGCCTTTCCTTGACTCGCATTTCGTGCTTTGTACTGTATTGAATCTCTTTGGAAGACCATGCCTTTCTGCTATCTTTCCATTCTCTTGTTTTCATACTCAAATTTGACATCCTGAATTACAATATTGTCTTATTTCCGACAGACATAAACTTGTTTCGCCATTTAAGCATCCTCCACCCTCTCTAAAATCTCTATGGGAGATATGGCATCAAGTTCTTTCCCGCAGCCCAGCACAAATTGGTCAGCCGAACAAAACAAGTTGTTCGAAAATGCTCTTGCTATATATGATAAGGACACTCCGGATCGTTGGGGGAAAATAGCCAAGATTGTCAAAGGAACAACCGAGGAGGAAGTAAAGAAGCAATACGAGATCCTTCTTGATGATATAAAGAGCATTGAGTCGGACAAAGTGCCGCTACCGATTTACAAGAACGAAGGAAGCAGCAAGGAAAACATCATCGGTAGTTATGAAGAGAGGAGAGGTAATACTAACACATGATCGGTACCTTAATCATCAATCCGAAGTTTGCTGAATGTTTAGTCCACGAAAGCACAATTCTTATATGGATTGATTAATTTAGATTCACAAACTTGTCGTGAATTCTAGTATAAAAAAATCTCATTTTTGTGCTATTATAAATTTGGAAAAACATTATTGAATGTAGCTCACAACTAGAAAATTGATTTACACCAAAGGAATATTCCAGCGGTGTATAAGCTGTATTTCCATCGATAATTCACGATGAAGTATGTTTCTTCTATAATTATGTTGGGAATTCCCCCACCGATTTTTTCTGTCACTATTTTTATTGAAAATTACCAACGGAATATATTCTAATGCTAATGTCATTGCTATTTGACAATTTTGAGGTAGTGATTGGTATGTTGAAAGAATGAAATGATTTGATTATGTTGCTAATGTTTCCTTACTTGGCCCTCTCTTCTGCAGGCTGCAGTAACTAGAGCTCTAGTGGAGAAGGATATCAACAATAGAGACGGCTATTTTCCTTGAAGTTTTGAGTGTCATTTTTTTACTCTCTTAAATGTGATGACTTCTATCCTATATATGTACCAAAGAAGCAGCATTAAACATTTTATCTGTTGTGTTAACTCTCCTTTCTGCTTTAAAATTAGTCATGGATGCATTCTTTCCTAGCATATGAAATTGATTTCTCAAGCGATTTTATTTGAAAGCTAAAGATAATACCACAAGGGAGAAAAAACGAAAGAGTCAGGAACATGCTGAATTCGGATACAGAAAGGGAAAATGATCCTCTAAGAAAAATGTGCCGTGTAATAGTGTAGTAAAAATGCTTTCATAAGACCAGGAGCTCATGATAATTGATAATCATGAGGCGTTGTCAGCATAATCATTTCTAGTTCGGAAGAGGACATGATGTTACAGTAAAAAATTCAGACATGTGTTTTCTCTCTATTACCAACATTTCCATGGGTTGGCAGACAGAAAACCCACCTTTTAAGTGTTTGCTTGTCCAAAAATCATGTGCATCACAGTTTGACAAACCTACAGTTCTAAGTCAGTCAGTCAATAAATCTCAAGGAAGCAACTTGATTTCCAATGCCAAACATGCCAAAAATTTCTGCAAGAAATACGAAATTACTACATCTCTGCCTACGATACCCCCTTGCGCCATGAAACCTTTGCCTTTGCTTAGGAGTCGAGGATGTTACCAACATAAAAGTGCTAACAAGTTGGCCTAAAGTAAGCACTGGCCTTTCTTCTCTATATATTTTAAATCAGCATAAGATCTTGACTTAACAACATCACCAGCAATATTTATGGATCTTTGCCAATAATGAAAACTGAGGTTTAATACTATTAAATGATGTAGTTTTAGTATATTTAGTTTCTTATTAATTCTAGGCACTGCAACATGTAGCTAAAATATAGCTCAACTGGCTTGCTAAAAAACTAGCTAGGGCACTTGGGAAGTAAAAGAAATGCAAGCTGCCTGTATCCGTTAGATCACCTTCTGAATCTTTGCGAAGGGTCTTTTTCCATTTTTCCTTTCGTTCTAAGACCATAGATTTTTCATCAAAGAGAACAGAACAGAATCAGCTTTGTGCTCTACCTTACGGGACCGGTTAACTAGGGGCCAGATACTGTTGACTAATGCTGGTTTGCAATTTTCTGAGAGCATTACTGGTTCTGATTTCTAAATGACAAATAATTTGAATATCCAGATCAGGGAAGTGGGTCTCGTTTCTTTCAAGATTGTGGAGCGAATTTCCTGCTAATGAAAGCCCACATGCTTATTAAATAGACAAGCATGAAACATAGTACTTGCAAATAATATTGTAAACACCTCCAAAATAGCATCAAGTGATCCTCGAACTCAAAAACACCGATCTCAAGACTCTACTACTATGAGGTGTTTTTCCGTTACATAATTTGTAGTTTTGCAAGTTAGGTTTGGTTAGTATTACATGACAGAATCAGATACACAAAGACGTATATAAAATAAATTTATCTCTGAAGTGAATTTATATCCTTTTAAAAAAAATAGGATATAATGTTCAATCTGTCTTAACCGTCTACGTTTGTTCTCGTTTTGAGATAGTAACCAGTCACTTATGTCAAGTGTCAACTACAGTGTTTCAGATTTAAGCGTGGCTTGCATTGCAACTTCCTAAATTTCTCACCAGTCACTTCACTTCAGTCTTCTTTCATGATTCACACATTCCATGCTTCTACCCTACTGAATTTTCACACTAGTCTTGTCTAGCAGTCGGCTTTTCTTCCATTTTCTAGTTTTCATACTCAAATTTGATCCTCTATCACATTCTCGATCTTATTCCCAAGACTATAAAACTTAGCTTCACCGTTTTCGCTCTTATCTCGGCAAGAGAAATGGGATCCAGTTCTTTCCCACAGCCTAACTCAAATTGGTCAGAACAGAAAAACAAGTTGTTCGAAAATGCTCTTGCTATATATGACAAGGATAGCCCAGATCGTTGGCGAAACATAGCCAGGTTTGTCGGAGAAACAACCGAAGAGGAAGTGAAGAAGCAGTATGAGATCCTTCTAGACGATATCAAGAGAATCGAGTCAGACCAAGTGCCACTGCCAAATTACAAGAATCATGAAGAAAGCATCAAGGAAAACAGCAACATGAGCAATGAAGGGGATAGGTAACACACACACACACACACATATATATATCTAGTTCCTTAATCATTAATAGAAAGAATGGACCAACAGATTGCTAAATGTTTAGCCCAACAAAGCATTATTCTTTTGTGCATTGATTGATCTATTAGATTCACAATCTGATAAACAATGAATTCTAAGCAGCACAAAAGCCGATCTTTTTTAGATTATCATGCCATTTTGTAAAACATAACAAAATGTTATAATGAAGGAATCTCGATTGATACGAAAACTGGTTACACTAAATGTAATGGTTGATCTTTTCAATACATAATGTACCATGAACAGTGAAATGGAAGCTGATTTCAGTTTTTTCCTGTTTCCTTACTTGACCCTCTCTTCTGCAGGCTGCAGCAACTGAAGCTCTAATGAAGAATGGTCTCAGCTGTAGAGACGGCAATTTTTCCTTGATTCATCATCACCCTTAAACTTTTCTCCTTTCAAGTATAATAAATTCTAAACATATATATATGTACCAAAGATGAAACATTAGCATTTTCTCCTTTGTATTGATTTTCTTTTCTCCTTAACTAGTCATCAATATGTGAAAGATGCATTCTCTCTGGCTCAGCATATAGATCTGATAGATTCAACAATAAATCACAAGCATTTCAATTCAGAATCAAAAGGGCCCTCAACAATCAAAAAGATTCCAACAAATACTGGCAAAGCTAGAAAAAGAAGGAATAAGTCATCAATGATGTTTGAATAATTTTCTTTTCTCCTTAACTAGTCATCAATATGTGAAAGATGCATTCTCTCTGGCTCAGCATATAGATCTGATAGATTCAACAATAAATCACAAGCATTTCAATTCAGAATCAAAAGGGCCCTCAACAATCAAAAAGATTCCAACAAATACTGGCAAAGCTAGAAAAAGAAAACTAATAGAGAAAGTAGGAATAAGTCATCAATGATGTTTGAATAATCTTCGGTGGCTAGTTTTTTGTACTTCCAATGCATATATTCTTTTTCCAACATTTATAGAATCCCTACTGTATCTCTTAGTTATTCCCTTTTAAATATTTACAATTTTTTCTTCTAAATATATACACACGAAATTTTTATCTGTGCTAATAAATGTGAGAAGAAATACGTTAAGCAATGTTGCATGTTCGTATAGTTCAAAATTTTTCAATGTGAATCTAGCTAAAAACTTGAAAATCTTTGACTTGGGCTCTGTTTGTTAAATAGTTAATAAAAGGGTTATGGAGGGAGGGCCCATTCTTAAAATTTGGCCTGGAGGACCCATTTTTCAATGTCAATCCAGCTAAAATCTAGAAAAACTTATTCTGGAGATCTTGAAGAAAATGTAAAGAGAAAAACATGAAAATCTTTAATTTGGCATATGTTTGTCAAATAGTTAATAAAAGTTAAAGGAGGGCCAATTTTATTTTTTTTAAATAAGTTTCGAAACGTCATTGATGGATATTATTCCATGTATGGAGATTTCGAAGAAAAGTCAAAGAGAAAAACATGAAAGTCAAAGAACAAAATAAAGAGGGAGAAAATGGATATTCTATTGGCGATTGTCTGCTGTAGTTTTGGTTTTTTTAGTGTATTTTACTTGAAAAAACAATTAAGTTGTTTTTTTATGTGTTTTTTTTATAGTTTGGATGTGTTTATATAAAAATAAATAATTTTAAAAAAAATATTTTTTAAAAAAAACATGATTGATCACAAAATACACAGATCGCAGAGACCTACAACAAACATTTTAATTAAAGTTGATGTTAAAGATTCTAAAATATGAGGACCAAAATAAAATATTTATGAATCTATAGTGGCTAAAAAATAGTTAAGCCGAAAAAACTTATGCTCACTTGGCACCTACGTGGACAAACAAAACATGCTGCAAGAAATTCTACCATTCGCACCTCTCCGGGCAACGCAGCATCTCTTAAAAAATGGAGCTTGAAAAGGAGATAGAGGGAAAGATGACGACTTGTAATTCCTCCTTTAAGGTTAGTTCCTTGGGACTCTGTCTCTATTGCTGCATTTTTTTCCTTTCTCCTTTCTTTTCTTCTTTAGCTTCATTCTATCAAAAATATACTCATGAAGCAATTGAAAAGTAAATTGCGTGTTTTAACAAAGGAGTTTTGAAAACCTCAAGTTAATAATTTTCATGTTGGAGAATCCTTAAAGAACATTAACTTGGGTTTAAAATATAAACATGTTTTGTCCATGTGAAGGAATTATACAGCCTCCAAAATAATTGGAAATGGTGTTCTTACAGTTAGGAATAAGGAACTGCAATGAAAAGCAGTTCTTTTATTAGTACGGTATCTCTATTAGTTCCAAAGTTGAAAAATTTCTTGCTATTGTAATTTACAATGGAAAAATATTGATGGGTTGTTCTGAAAATTCAACAAGAAGAAGTTTCATGGAGTGTGACATTAGTTTCAAAGTTGAAAACTTTCATGGTGTTATAATTAAAAGAACAAAAGAAAAAGGGAAATGATTATTGATGGGTATTTGTGATATTTCAATGGCAGATAATATTGGGTTCATCATCTTTGGCTCGGCGGCAAATTCTCAATGAGATGGGATATGAATTTACTGTTGTGGTATATTCTTAAGCTGCATTCTCTTGTGCTTTTTATTTATTTATTTGTTGAGAATGTTAGTTTTCAATTATGGGTTTTATGTTCTTTTTGTGTCGTTAATGTGATATCGGTTTAGACCGCAGATATAGATGAAAAAAGTATAAGAAAAGATAAGCCAGAGGAATTGGTGATGGCTCTAGCTGAGGCAAAGGTATAACTTTTACACCTGTTATACCTTTTATATGCTTGGATGTCTCAAATGTCATTTTATTGCTTTGAATGGGCTTTATAACTCATTGCTGAGGTTTTCTCAATGTGGGCTTCCTGCATTTGTCCTTGCACAAATTTTGGTTTTGTGATGGATTGCTAACTGGGGCATAACTGAGTCGTTCTGTTTCACTAATAATGTAAAGTTTGCTTTTTTTGTCTTTGTGGGCTTTCTTTTTGTAATGGAACTATGTGAATTGAAATTTGAAAATGGTAGTATTGACTGGCAACTGTGCATATTAGTGACTGTTCTTTCATGGTTCATGGTTGTATTGTTGAACTGCCATATTTATTTAATTTTATTCCCTAGGCAAACGCCATCATAGAAAGGCTTCGAATTGAAGGTCATGTGGAAGAGGATGCTCAGGCAACATTGTTAATTACTGCAGACACAGTATGCTTTTATTCCAGCTAACTATTCTTAATTACAACCTCTACCTATTTTAAATTTGTGTCCTGTGAATCTATTTATTGCTTCATATAGTTCTCCTGTGATTGCTTCTGTATTAAAGGCCTTGTCCCACTTTTGACATTCCTTGTGGAATTTTATCTTACTGCCACGTCTCATTGATTTTTTAGGTGGTGGTGAGTAATGGGATGGTTAGAGAAAAGCCAAATAGCAAGGAAGAAGCACGGGAGTTTATCAAAGGTTTACTTAATTGGGTTCACTCATGTCCTCTACTGTTTATAAAGCTCAACTTGTTTTAGTGGTCAAATATGACTAGTAGTTGCACTATTGCAGGCTATTCCGGTGGTCATGCAGCAGTCATAGGATCTGTGGTTGTAAGTAACCTTACTACTGGAATACGAAAAGGAGCATGGGAAAAAGCTGAGGTACAGCTTACTTGTACTTGTATTTAGCTTAGATTTTACTGGATAGTGACATTCAAATGGTTCCTAGCCCGCATAATCCTGTAGGCATATTGTTCATTCAAAATGGCAGAGTATTGCTTTAAATTCAAGAAAGAGTTTTGCTATCATCTGAGCCCACTGAATTACTCTCCTCTAATGTCCATTCCCGTATGAACAACTTGATGAGAAAAAAGGTGCATAGATGCAACAAGGTTTCCAGATCAATTATTTATCAGCCTCTATATATCCACTGTAACATGTAGGAGAGTGTAAAGGTTGTTCTCTATATATATGTTGATTGTTTTCTCCATCTTTCTGGATGGAGATTATGATATGGCAATCTTAACTATTTTATATAGATGAGATGGTAACAGTTATATTTACATGCACAGGCAAAAAATTTCCCATTTGAGCTGTTACTATTTATAGGAATATTTCAGATGGTTCAGTGCTCCTGAGAAAAAAGCAGCAGACCATGAACATATGTCTTTTTATCGCCTATTTCTGGGAATTTGTCCCGAAAAGCTGTATTAAATATTTACTTGATGTAAAAAGAACTTTATCTGAAAGCTCTTTGAAGTCTTTACAATTCAATGACATTGAGTTTTGAAAGAATAATCTAGTTCACTTATGCAGGTTTATTTCCATGAGATACCTGATGAGATCATTGATAGCGTGGTAAATTTTGTAAATGCATATTCTTTATTGGATTTTGTTTCTGAAGCTATTTTCTCGGCCACACAGTGTTTTTAATTTCTCTGTTAATGATGAGATGTGCCTTAGATTGAGGAGGGAAGTACACTCCATGTTGCTGGGGGTTTGACACTGGAACATCCATTGACATCACCATTTGTTGAAGCAGTGGTGAGCTCTCCCTACCCCTCTCCCTATCCCCCTCCCTTTCTTTTTGACACTGGGTTAGTTATTATACTCTTTGCATGGCTGACAAACTCAGTTAGCCAGGGTATTTAGCTCTTCAGGTGCCCACATTATGCCCCAACAAGTGGCCATTGCTAGGGTCCTTATCTTCATTTTACAGCCTTCTTCATGTCAAGTGCTGAGTTTTCTTTTAATATTCTTACTTATGCTTTACTTGGGTCCTCCTTACAAGTGCACAATTCAATGGAGCTTCATTTATCAACTATCTGCTTTAGGATTTATATAACCACACCGTGTCTTGTATGTTCTTTGAGTAGGTCGTGTCTACCCTTTTCCACTCACATCTGAATGGCATTGAACCTTAAAATTGCATCAGCAAAGACCACCTCAATGTTTTTTGTTCTTTTTTATGGGCTTAAGCGGCTGAAGTGAACATGGTTGCTGTGTTACAATATACAAGCAGATGATACTTTGGTTTCCTAGAATACAAGGATTTAACTCCTTCCCTCCGTCTGATTCTTCTGATGAAAGCATCAGTGATGTATTTTGCAGGTAGGGAGCACAGATACAGTGTGGGGGCTTTCAAAAGCATTAACCGAAAAACTCATCAAGGATAACTTTGTAGCTGCAAAATAACTCGAAGTGAGAACTGTGGATGAATCCACAATTGTTGGGTATTCTGAACCATCTCTTGAAATTCCTAGGCTTACCGCTTACTTTCCATTTGAATCTGCAGGCTTGATATCGCTTGAATTCTATTCAGTCTATGGCTCAAGTCTTTTTACTCTTCAAAACTAAACATGCTGACGACGGAGAACTATACTGTCCTGCAAACAAAAAGATGCATACAAGATTCTTTATTGCATTCACATTTTTTTTAATCTTTTCTAGTGATCCTTGGTGATCATGAATCTTACAGATATTCAAGTTGCAAGTTTTTGAAGTTTCTTTATCATTTCTTTTTTATTCCTACAGCTGGTTGATTCTTACATTTCTCCAGATTGTTTGCACCGATGTTTCTAATTTCTATACAACACTTTTTATCAGTACAATCTAACAGTCTTTTTTTTTTTTCATTTCTTTGTGAATATTGAATGAGAGGGGTGTTGACATTTTCTGGCATTGACAGGCTACATTTACCTGGTGTGCGACTCAAAAGCAGCAAATTTGATAATTCGATGCTTCTAATTTTATTTTTTAAATCCATTTCTGTTTAGATTATCCTAGAATCTAATATAGTTTGTAGATAATGAACAGGATCTATTTTTGTGCAATATAAATGAACATCATTTTCTTCTTATTATTATTCATTATACAAAAATACTTGAGCAGAATTGCATTTCATCATACACCATTCACGGTCCACGCACTCATAAAACATGGTTCATTTTTTACTTTTTTTCATTTTGATCCCTATAGTTTGCAAAGTGTACGATGTGGTTATGGAACTTTATTTTCCTCAAGTTTTAGTCTCTTGAGGATAAATGAGAGTGAAAGTTGTTCGAAAAGAGAAGGAAAGAGGAAGAATTTGTCAGCTATATTTCTAACACCTTTGCTTTCCCGACATTTTGCTCCTTTGCTTCATTTCTTGAAGTTGTAACAGAATCACTGTGTGTTGATTTGCACAAGCACTATTTTCATCCAAGTAGAATGATCAGAACAGGCAAGCTAGTAAAACAACGATTTGCACAAGCACTATTTTCATCCAAGTAGAATGATCAGAGCAGGCAAGCTAGTAAAACAACGGATCCAGGTGATTAATTAAAGATGAACTGGGTATTAGACAAATCCAATGCCTAAAACAGATTCTGTGTTTTCTGATGAGAGCACAAGAGTAACATCACATCGTTAAGAAATATGAATTTCCAACCATTCAGATGTGCACGGACAACTATGTCCATGTCCTCTACAGTTGTCCTTTCAAGCCATCCACAGACTCTTCCAAGGGTTTTGATTCTCCAAACACCAGCAGTTCTATCGAAACCAAAGAAATTTAGGAATGCACCATCAACTCGCTAAATTTCAAAGTCCCAAATTTAGGAATGTATTCTTGGTGAAAATCGAAGCCCCAGTTCACTTGAACACCAACTGAGTTTCAAAGTCTTAAACTTTCAACAAAATTCGACAAAATTAGAAGAAAAAACAAACCCCATCTTAATCATGATTAAAAATACAAAAAGGGCTAGACCGGAAGACTAGATAGAAACCCTAAAGTGAGAAACGCTTTAACCAAAAAAACTGGAAAAAAAAAAGATTTGTGATCGAGTTTTCCAAAATCGAGGAACACTAAGATCGAGGAAGAGAAATAGGGCATGAAAATGAGGAACGGTACTGCATGTGAGCATTGCAAATTTAAGAATTATAGAAAAGGAGCTCTTTTTTGTCGATCTAGAGAGGAATATTATACAAACTTCTATCTTTGGATTGAAACAAAATATGTTGTTAGTTTTGATTGAACATGGATAACTGGCATGAATTTTGATTATTGATGGTTGATTTTTAGAGAAAAAAACAAGAGATGAAGAGAGATAGTGGAAGGGCGAGAAAGTAAGAAGGAAGAGGAAGAGATCAGATAATATATACACTTTAGCAATTATCACTTCAGCATTACATTTTTTGTCATTAATATTGTAAGTTAATAATTCCAATAAAATAAACAATTTCCCCTCTCAAAATTCAAAACCTTATATGCTTTCCTTTAGAAGGAACACTATTTCAATCAACTTATTTTTTCAAAAACTCACAAAACATGAGAAAATGTGAAAAGCATTTTCCATATCGAAAACAAATTGGGTCTAAATGGAACTTCTACGAAACTCGAAGGACTAATTGAGAAAATTATGAAAGTTAACGATAATATTTTAGGAATTGTGGGCTTAAACAGAAGTTGGCGCACCCAAAAAGCATAATAGTTTTACTGCCTGCGCTCGCTGGCGTTGCCAAACACATCCCTCTTTAGCTACGGAAATCGAGCGGCGGCAGCAGCAGCACATGCCATTTCTCCAGTGAAGCAAACCTGTCATCAACTTCCCATTTTTACTTGCAGGTACGACCCATTTTCAAATTCACGTAAGAATACGATGATTCCTTTCTTCTATGATTTTCATAGGAATTGTAGTATTTCTCTTTGGAGAGTGATCTGTGCGTTTTACAAACTTATTGGAAAATTTATTCCTTATGTTCTATCTGGTCACTAAGAAACCATGGGAAAAAATGAAAATTTCAAGAACCCTTTAATTAGACCTTCATTCTCTTAGTCAAAATCACAAACCCGAAAAGCCCCTATTGGGGCATTGGCGTAATCTATTTCTGTATCATATTGCTCACCAACTGTTTGATAAAATGCTTGACTGTGATATTTTTTTTTCCTTTTTTTTTATCCCAGGAAAGCTTTCAAGTGATATCATTTCGCAATGGAAGCCAAGTTCTTTCGATTTCTCAAAATTGTAGGTGTTGGTTACAAAGCGCGAGCAGAAGCAGAAGGCCGTTTGTTATTTCTCAAACTGGGTTACAGTCATGAAGTCGAACTAACTGTGCCGCCTGCAGTCCGGGTGTTTTGTTTCAAGAACAATGTGGTTTGCTGTACTGGAATTGATAAGGGAAGAGTGCATCAGTTTGCTGCTTCAGTTCGTAGTTGTAAGCCACCTGAAGTTTATAAAGGCAAAGGGATCATGTATATTGATGAAGTTATTAAGAAGAAACAAGGAAAGAAGTCAAAATGATCGTGGCTGAGATGTGTGATTCTGATGCTTCAGTAGGTCAAACTGGGTTTGTTTTTGGTATTAAATTGCAAGGATTTTGTAGTTTGGAAGAGGTTTCAATCAATTTATGATGTTTTAGAATAATAGAATTTGCTGGTTGCTAGATTTGCAAGGTTTTTAGCTCTCTTTTTTCTCGAGGATTTGTTGTCGTCGGATGCTGGAAAATGATGGTTATTCAATGCTTTTAATAAGCTATTAATTTCAGTAGAATTTCCTCACGACACAAATAATTTATACTCTGATTGTGTTGAAATTCAATTCCCCTGGAGTCATTCCACCAAAAGGCCAGCAAATAGGGTTTGAGTTATTGCTATGTTTGCTCTTGATGTTACTTATGTTCGTGAATCCAATAAGCATGGCCCGTGAATAGTCCTGCTTGATCCTTGAATACGCAGGGTCCTTGCTGTTAGTACTTCTGTAGTGTTCAGTCTCATGAAACTCAATCCATCTCCATGATAATCCAATCAGTGTTATATTTATAAACCAAAGTGTGTGAAAATGGATGCTTGTGCTTCATTCATGTGCAAACATAAACATGCTATGGGGCTTGTTCGCACGATACCGTCAGTCAGCCATTGCAAAATCAAAAGATAGTTTTTGCTTCTATTAATGCATTAGGAATATCATCTTACACAAAACAACAAACATAAGGACTGGCCAGTAAAGACTGCATTGGTAAATTTGAACCAAAAGTACATAGACACGCATCCACATAGTAGGCAATTTGCAAAGCAAATAAAACCCCTCAATTTTACTATCACAAATACATTTGAAGAATGTCTTGGGCAGAGTAAATATGTTTCAGAGTACTTAGTCAAGCATGTAGATTCGCGAGGCAATGTCCTGAACCAACCAATCAAATCCTTCAAGCAGCCCTTCACCTGTGTACGCACTGCAGCCCACAATTTTCCAGTGTCGGGTTTTATCCATAATCTCTAGGTTCAATACCTGAACAAGCATAACAGAACCACTTCTGAAATTCAAACAGGTGAAGGGCAAGGCCCGATATCACCATGAAAACATCACCATGCAGGAGAAGTGAAAGGAGTGCAAATCAGGTGCCGCTAATTATGTAGATTAAATGTATATGGTTTCTACCATATCTTGACACAAAGAATAGGAGCTCAACCCATTAATGTGCGTGGATCCCTAACGTCAAAATACTAAATGGATGCATAAGTTTTGCAAATAGAACTATTCTTCAATGACAAAAACCATCAAGTTGATTGATTCTGCCTGATGGCTTAAGGTGCACATAAATGCCCCTCTAACAAAAGAAAACAATTGAAGGGCACTTTTGCAAGCAAAGCTGACCAGAAAGTAATTGAGTTTCAAACAGCATGGAAATCATATTATGAGGAACCCCAGCTAAATGTCCCGCATTCAACCACCAAGAGACAAGTCTGGGAAGGAAGGCACATGGGAGATTTTACAGTAACCTCTACAACCATGTTTATATCATCAGCCAACTGTGTGCTAAAGTTAAATCAACTTTGAAACAAAAGAGTCCATTTCAATTGTTCAGTATGAAATACACGACATGGATGACATTTGACTTCTTTCAGCACTGAGAAAAGCAAAAATACACGAGGGAAAAGGACACCAAATGCTTTGTATATGAACAAAAAACAATGCTGACTCATAAACAAGGAGATATGATCGGTGAGAAACCTTACTTTAGCAATTTCCTCCGGTGTAAGAGCACCTTTTATGTCTTGCTTATTTGCAAATATTAGTAGAGATGCTCCTGATAGCCTCTGACAGATGAACAAGCAAATTAGAGGATTCACAAGAAAAGAGCAGATGAATAAGAAAAGAAAAAAAACAAATGAACAAAAGAGTGAAAAAAAAAAAGAACAAGAGCAAGACATGAGAAACACATTGCATCAATAGAAAAACAAATAAAGGCCATTATTTTCAAACAAAACATAACATCAAAGAAACTTAAAACTGGCAAATACCTCTTCCTTCAAAAGATTATCGAGCTCCATTTTGCAATCATCCAACCTTCTAAGATCTGAACTATCCACCACCCAGACCAAGCCATCAGTTTGCTCAAAGTAGTTCCTCCAGTATGATCTTATGGTTCTTTGTCCCCCCACATCCCATATATTTAAAGTGTACCTATCAAACAAAAATATAGCATTTCAACCTTCCGTATTACAACAAACATTCTAAGATTTAAAATTCCAATCTTGGGAAGCTCAGCAGACACTACAACATCGTCAGTATACATAATGTCGCAAGAGAAACTGTTGAACTATAGTAATGATAGTTTTGATCAATCAATGCTAAACTAAAACATCTCCAGTTTGTCTTTATTTTATCACTCTTTGACAAATTCATATAAAAAAACAAGGCCAGTTAAGATCCCAAGTTCTCATATTTCACTTGTATCTGAAATGGGTTCGTGTCAAATTGGCAGTTCAAAACAATAGCAAATACACAGAATCATTACTACCCATTTCTAACAATAACGAGAGCAACATACACACAAAGAAAGAGGAATAAACGAAAGAAAGAAACTGGAAGAAAGATCTAACTTTGCTGCTTACTTTTGATAAGAGATGGTTTTGATATTGAATCCAAGAGTAGGACTAATAACACTGGTGTCTTCTCCATTTATCTTCAAAACTATTGTTGTCTTCCCTGAATTATCAAGTCCCCTTCAACCAAAAAAACCCCATTATTCATCTAATTATTAGATACAGAGACAGAGACAGAGACAGCACAGTGGATGGATACATACACCATGAGGATGCGCATTTCTTTCTCTTTTCTCTTGATTTTTCTAATGATGCTAAGCAGCCCCATTGTTTAGCAGCAACAAAGAAACAACAACAGCAACTGGTGGGTGTTTCTTTTCCTTCTCTTTGCCTTTAGAATGAACCAGACCTCACCGAACTATCCTCCTTTCTTCCTTTGTGGGTTGGTTTGGTCCTATAGGAGTGATGATCAATAAGCCCATAAATTGAATTATTCACCATAGATTATAGACTTGGTCCATTTGTGGTTGAGCCCAGATAAGCGTAGCATTATTGACAAACTGTTCATAGTTAGCTTTGCTTTAAAAATAGAAGTTGGGCTAAATTTATATGTCCAGGAATAGTAAACACTTCTTGCCCTTGTCATGATTCTACATGTCCCAACTCCCATGGGAAACTTGCGTCCAAGACACGATTATTGACGTCTTTCGCCACTGGGAAATCTGAGAAAATGCCATTTTAACATATCCCACTTCGTTCAATCATGTTACAAAAATATCAAAAAATTAATCCTCACCCTTGATCCGTTTCGTCAAATATTTTCAAAACTTTAGCTCAAGTTACTAAATATGAGAAGAAAAAAACAATAATACCTGTCTCCCTAAATCAAATCTAGCTAGAAGATTGCCGGGTACAATCGTTTTTGTCACGGCTATTCTATCTCGATCGTCCATGAATTATTCCGAGATCATAGATTTTCAAATGGAAATAGGCATTGTAATTGCTCCAGTTAGATGTTGCCATTAAAGATTGAGATTAGTAGACGTCGATTAGACCAGAGGGTGTGGGCCTAGGCTTTTGCCCTTTCCCCTTTCTCTATTGATGGTTTTTAAAGATTGACATTAAACAATGCCGATTTCCATTTAATAATTAATACGCGGTTAAAATTAAAATTGAATAAAAAATAATTTAATGAGCTTAGTTAGAAGTATTTTTAAAATTGAGGTAATAAAATAATTTTAAATACATACATACATACATACATACATACATACATATATATATATATATATATTGATGGTTTTTAATTTAAATATTGTAAATTTAACTATTGTTATTACATCATGAAATAAATAATACTTTATATAAAATATTTTTTATTATTCCATTAAACTATCTACAATTCTATCACGTCTGAAATACATCCGACAGTTTTCTTGGTTTCTTAAACACGCAACAACATCAAGTAAAATATAATTAGGAACAAAATTAGGATTGTGATTAAATTCTGTAAATACTATGCCATCAGGCGATCTTCGTCTAATTTATGTAGTGTCATTGAATAATGTTAAATACTCTTTTTTTGAATAAAACACAATTAAAAAAAATTATTTTATTTTACTGGGTCGGACCCGGTTCAATGCATTTTGCGTGTTGGACCGGACCCGGTCCGGTCGGAACTGTTCACTGAACAGTGTAGCATGGTTGAACTTCTCATCCGCGCAAGAAAGCAGCAATTAGTTGCTTTCCTTCTCCCTGCGTTTCACACGCAATTTACTGTGGGATCCATGAACAGTAAGTAGCTTTTTTTCATTGACCAAACGTTTACAAGCTGCGGTTTGCTTTAAAAGCAATCGCAACCACGTAAACAAACAGGCACTAAATCACGTGCCTTAGCTATTTTTACTGTTCACCCTCATATGATTCACATGATTGTAATAGTGTATTTTTTCAAAATTTATAATCTGGTTCTTGAACTTTTTTTATATATAATTAAATCTTTTTGAGCTCAAATCAATATCAAATTACATGTTTTTTTGCGAGGAATGGTTGAATTGAAAGAAAGATGACTAGAGTGAAAAATGCTGGTAACATAGATGGCGGCTTTGAAATTTGTTTCAAAAGTTCATTTTCATCCCCTATATTTTTTAGCTATTAAGTGATTGATACCTATAATTCTAAAAAAAATACATTTTGGTACCAAACTTTATTTTTCTTTTTCTTTTTTTGTTGGAGGATAGAGAGGAGATCGTCAGATTCTGACTTAGAAAGAGAAAGTTGTTGTTGGAAAAGATTTAGACCACTAAAACAATCTATTTTTTTGTCAAAAGGTTCTATATAATGAGGGGGGGTTACGATTAGGTGTTTTTCACCTTGACAACACCTAAAAAAACATATCTAAGCTTTGGAAGTTTTTTTTTTGTTTCGGGTTGATTTTGAATTTTGGAGTAGTATTTTGTGTTTTTCGAGGTCATTAATTGGTTTAACATGATTCTAGAGTGTTTTTTGTCAAAATAAATTCAAATGGATTTTTAAATGAAAACAAAAGAATCTTATTTTTCTAGTGACAACACGGGTTGGATTCTAAGATTAACAAATAATGTATTTTTTTTAGACAAAGAATAGGGCGTACAACGCATTATCCGCCCTATTCAGTTCAAAAAAATAATCAATGGGTTTTATTTAAATTTAATCTTCATACTCTTCCAATTTTTTTTATTATTATCAAAGCCTTCTATTCTTTTTTATATGGACCGACATCCTCTATTTTTCCTTTTTAATTAAACGAGTTCCTTTATCCACTCAACATTAGTTTGTATTAATGAAAGAGGCTTAAAAGGAATGAAGTAATGAGAATGTTAATAAAAGTTATATTTTCACTTTGTTGGTGTTTGATATTGAAAAAATGAAATGACATTTATAACGAAGACTTAAAATAAAAATAAAATTAAACATGATTCCATTCCTGATGTGAGAATAAAAACAAGAATGGGAATGACAATTTTTTATTTTCAAAAGATAATGTATTATTTTTATATATTTTATATCAATTATTATTATTATTATTATTACTATCATTTTCATCGATACCATTATCATTCATGATGGCAATGATATATTTTTTTCAAAAATATATTATTAGTAATATTAGTATTTTATTATCAGTCTACTACCACTCTTGTATTATTACTACTTTTAAGCATCATTTATTTTTGCGGTGCAAAAACGCTTTTAAAAAAAATAAAATAATTTTTTGTTTTAAATTAATTTTTTAGTGTTTTTTATCATTTTAATGTGTTAATATCAAAAATAAATTTTAAAAAATAAAAAATTATTATTTTAATATATTTTTAAAAAAATACTTTAAAAAATAACCATTACTACAATAATAAATAAACTCTTCTTCTATTATTACCTCCCATGATTATTATTATTATTGTTATACTATCTATTATTACTAGCACTACATTTTCCTTCGCGTCTCCTCCACACCATAGTCACATTTCATCATTTTTACTTACATTATTACTAATAAAATTATTTTTTTAATCATTATTCTTTTTCATATTAAAAACTATCTATTAAATTTTTTAATTTCATTTTGATTTCTTGTTACTATCCAAACATAGTATTGGAAATAAAATATCATTTTAATTCTCTGAAGTTTTATTTTGATTCCTCCATTCTCATTGTAAAATCTTTCATTTCCAAAAACAAAACAACACCTGCGTTGAATACCTGATGAGCCACACTCTAAGAGCTTTTCTATTTTATTTTTAAATTTTCTTATTTGAGGTGAAAATTAAATGATTAAATTAAAATAAGTAAATTTTCATGTTTTTATTTTTTATTTTTTATTTCTTTGATCACATAATTTCAAAATGAAAGAGTTAATTTAACAAAAGATATCATGTGGGCATACGAACTCAAGATATCATAACATAAAACTTTTATGAAATAAAATAAACAATAAAAGAACTCAGTTAATACGAAAAGAAGGTTTCAATAAAAATAAAATGATAGTATATACGTTTAAAAACAAAAAAAACTAAGATCCATCAATGTTTTATTGCGGATCAAGACTTATCATATTATGGATTACTGTAATATAATAATCTTTTTGTTCTCCGCGTTAAAAATCAATGAGTTGAATATTGAGAGGCAAAATGGTTTTTTTATAAGATTTATTTGGCATTATCAAACTGATCAGAATTAAATCGATATTTTTATTTTTTAGAACAGTAAAATAATTTAATTATTCTTAAAAAAATTAAACTAGTGCCCAAGGGCTTCTTAATCTTTCACCTTTTTCAAAATAATAAAATAACTAAATTTTCATTCAAGAAAAAGTTACTAAACTTGGTTTCATGAGCTTTTTTATATTTTCATTATGATTTTTTTTTGTTATAATCAAATAAATTGAGTGGTGATTTGACAATTCAATAAATATAAGTATTATAAAAAAAAAAAAACAATTAGCACGTGCATTACACTCGTTAATGTGTAAGTGGTGCCCACTTACTCTGTGTGATGTGCTCAACATCACTCGGCAGTCAAACTCAAGCTTTTAAAGTGGTGTTGGAATCTCCTTAACAACCCCTTCATGTCTGAGTAGCGCATGTAGTCAACAAACCTCAATCAACCTTTTTTTTTATTTTTTTATTTTCTCTCTCATTCTTGATTTTCACATCAAACCCTCTAAATTTTACAAAGCAACCGATCAATTTATTTTTACTTCAGATTTGATATCTATTTTTTTTATTACTATTTGTTTGATTTAAAATAATTTATAATTTTTTTTTAATTTCATCATTCTTCAATTTTTTTTCATCTATTATGTTTAGTTTTTTTGTTTTCTTAATTACTATTTTTTTATTTTTTTTGCTTTTATTATTTTCTTCGTTTTTTTTAATGAATAACAAGAAATATATTAATTATCCAATTGTTATAGCCATTAAAAACATGGCTCAGCGGTTACAAGAGTTCAAAAAAAACTCAGTGGAGTAAAATGTTTTACTGACAAAACTAAACACACAATCAAGTAAAACACACATAAATTAAATGGTCAAAAAGTTGATTTCATTCTTCTGTTCGTTACAAAAATTCTCTTATACCCAGCATATATAACTCATAATCAAATATGAATAATAACACTAGCTAGCATCCGTTTCGTTTTCCTTTACCAAGAAGTCCTCAACCTTGTTGCCCATAAATAAATAAATAAATAAATAAATAAAATCTGGTTAGTTGAACTCATATTTCATACCAATTCGAATTGTAACTTAATTAATTATTGATTAATATCTTTGACAATTAAAAGTCCCCTAATCTTATTTTAATTATCAATTTCTTGCTCATCTCTTATTTATAATTTGATTTTTTTTTATTAACGTGAGTGTTTGAGTTAACTTGTGCATACCTTGACTAATCTCACGAGTCCTAAAGTTAACAATCATATAAGATTTGAGTAGTTATTACATTAGCAACCGTTCAAATATAATTTGAATTTTAGTTTCTATACTTGACGTATACAAAATTTCTCACGGTAAAGGGTGGTCCATAGGGTAAAGGGCAACCAAAACTTTTTAGTCACAGCACAAATGTATACAAACTCAAGACACCAAAAGCTAAAAGACATAATAAGAATCTCTTGCTGGTATTTACTTCTTTTGAGTTGGCAAAGAGAAGGTTAAGGAGTTTCTTGAATCGTAGGGTAAAGAACAAAACGATGTCATGAAACACGAGCTATATATATCTTATAACGTGAATGTGATGGGCTGGAAGTAAACTATGAGGCATGGGTGAGAAAAAAACTAAAAAACTAATTAAATTGAGAAAATCAAGAAAAAAATAATAGAAAAAACTGAACTGTGAAAAAAAATTTATTAAACCGATTAAAATTTTAAAAAAACTGACTAGTTCGTTTCGGTTTTATAAGCCTAAAACCGAACCGAACCCAAATCAGAAAAAAACCGAGCCAAACTAAAAAAACCAAGCCAAATCGGTTTGAACCGGTTTTTGTCCCAAAAAACCGAACCGAACCGAAACTGGTCGGTTTGAACCGGTTTCGGTTTTTTTTTTTAAAAAAATATCAGTTTGGTTACTTTTTTTCTATAAAAACCAAACCGAATGGAAAATGATCATCCCTACTATGAGGTGTTAAATATACATCTTAGTCCCTATAATTTATCAAGAATAATTAAATGATCCTTTAACTAGGGTTGACCATCCTCATTGCTTCTTCTTAATTTTCTTTACTTTTCAAAAAATAAAAAATAAAAATAAAATTAGAAAAGAACAAGAGACTTACAAGAGGACTATGTTACGAGCAAATGAAGAGCTATAAAGATTAAATACATAGATTTCGAGGCCATAAGGACTGATTTAATAGTTTCTTTGAACTACAAGGAGTACATTATAATTCACTTTTTAATATTATTGCCACCATATTAATGAAAGTGTCGTGTTGCCATTTCATTGGAGAAGAAAAAGGTATTAATAAAAAGATGTCATCAGGTTCGGATTGCTCAGATGCTACTCAAAAGCCCTTGAAGAACCAACCCTTATCCATGCGTTCCCAGTCTTTCCACTAAAGCATAGCAAAATTGTTCTTCTCTACTTGTTGCGTGAGTGAAAATCAATCAATAAAAGAATAAAAACTGAACAATCTTGGTATAATGTTTTCTGCCCTCTTGTCAGCAAACCTGTAACCCTGGTAGTATCACCAGCTAGGGTGTCTGTGTGTGTACCTTGTCAGTGGCTTTAGTTCTCCCACTAGAGCATGAGGAGGCTAGAGTTGTGTCAAGGGAAGCTTCGATTATACATATGAACGCAATGCCGAAGGCTGAACAAATGTCATTGAGAAGGTTCCTCCTGTGCTACTTTCTGAAAGTGACTGGAAATGATGCATTGCTTCCTAACAAAGTGGTCCTCTGATTGAGCCTCGACAACTGTACAAGCCACGTAAAAAGGTTTGAGACAACCTTGTGGAATTCATCATCATCATATAGAGAAACATACATCGAAGTGAGAGTCACAAAAATGGCATCCACTGCTGTTACTAAGTTCATAGTTTTCATAGCAGTCTTATTCTTGTTTGTGAACAGCAGTGCTGCTCATTACATCCCTTGTAGTGAATCTCTCATTAAGATAGCCCAGGAAAAAAACATTTCACACTGCAAGAAAATGACCACTCTAGGAGCTGAGTTTGGATGGGAAGTCAGTAAACACAACGAGAGCCAAGTTGACATTCTCATTGGCACAAGGCTAAATAATGCAGAAATGGTGTGGCTAGCCTGGGGTGTGAACCCAGAGGACAAGCCACAGATGGTTGGAACAAGAGCAATAATAGGCATCAGGCAACTGAATGGCTCAGTCGGTGCCGACACCTATAATATCACAGGTGATACCAAGCTAGGTTGCAAGCTACAGCCTTCAGAAATTGATGTAAATGTTACGAGAATGAAATTAGATTATGTGACATCATTAGACTACCTCACGCTACATGCAACAATTGTACTTCCTTCAATGTACAATATTTCAAGACTGAATCATGTGTGGCAAGTTGGATATGATGCCCAAGGAGCAGAACCCTCGATGCATCCCACAGCTCTCCAGAATGTTGACAGTACAGAAACAATAGACTTGAAGAATGGATTGGCTCAACATGTGGGAGAGTTAGAGGGTCGTCTCAGAAAGGTAAGGATTAGCTAGAAATAATAATATACATACATAAATACACACACACATGTAGCTAAATCATTTCTTCTGATGATCAGATTCATGGCGTCTTGAACATTATAGGGTGGGGAACCTTCTTGCCTGCTGGTGTGATAATCGCAAGATATTTCCCTTATCCATTGACACTCGGAAGTTATAGGTATCATCTTCATGTTGGCTGCCAAATTATAGGGTACACTCTTGGTGTAACTGGGTGGAGCGTTGGCCTATGGCTAGGACAAGCTTCTAAACACTACTCCTTTAAAACCCACAGGCTTTTTGCCACATTTATATTCACCTTCACAACATTACAAGTAAGCCTCTTAATTACTATTCACTAATTACCCATGTATGAAGGTTCATCATCATTAACATGCATTAATTAAATACTCCATAGTTGATATAATTAATTGCAGATGTTGGCATTGCACTTGAAACCGCGTAAAACGGACGAGTATAGGAAGTACTGGAACATGTACCATCATTTTCTGGGCTATGCTCTGCTTGCTGTGATCTCAGTAAACATTTTTCATGGCATTGACATTTTGAGGCCAGACCACTCCTGGAAATGGGCTTACGTTGGAATCCTTGGGGTGTTTGCTGTCATTGCTATAGCTCTTGAGATCTACACTTGGGCCAAGTTTCTTACCGAGGACAAAAAATCCAAAACCGTAAAGCCGGGATCTGGATCTGGAGGGACTGCCGCTACTGAAACTCAAACCACCACCTCTTGAAAGTCTAGCCTATCTATGAGATTAGAGGCATCAAGTTCTTAACCATTTGCATATTCTACTTATGGACTCCGTTTTCCTTTGTCCATTTTGACTTTCGGATACACTCCTTTGTTGCTTGATCCTTTTGTATTAAAGTTGTCATTGTGGGGTTATGAGAAATTGTTGTGATTTTGGAACAACTGCCATGACATTATAGTTCCTTGAATAAGCTGCCATTGATTTGCAAAAGCATTTAAATAGATGTATGGTTAATGAACTACTATCAAAAGAGAAAGCAATCACCCTATCTCACGTTCCCCTGGTTAAATTGATTTTTCTACATTATTTTGGCTCAAACTATGGATGCTTAACGGTCAGGGTCATGAACGAAGAAGTTACATGGAGCACATTGTCGTATTCTTTTCCAAGGATCTTTCAGAAACCGGCTTCCTCAACCGCGCGTGACGGTGAAAGGAGCACATCAGTTTGCGGCAATAAAACCTCATGGAAGCCGCACAAACCATACAAGGGGTTTTCTCGCACTAGAGTTGGTGGAACTGGAAGCTCTTACCAACGCAGTCATCAACCAGACAATAATCTAAGAAATAAACTCAAATTTCGGTATAACTAGATGGCTAAAACAAAAGAAAAATTAAGAACTATATACACTTCCAAATGCATTTATATGATTAAACTCAAATTTCGATACAGCGTTTCTGCTTCCTCGCAGAGCAAACAACTAGGTTTCTTCAAAACTGTGACTGTTGTATCAGATTTGCCTACTATATTGAAAAGAGAACAAGCTTACAACAACGAATTTCATGATTCCTATTCTAGGTCTAGGGAAGAGTAATGCTTAATTCATGAGCCTTGGAGCCTTGAGAAAATGTACACTCTTTACAAACCCTCTACCAGCTTCACCCACAGCCTTTAAGACATCAATTGGGTCTTCATCGCAGCTGGCTTCATCTCTGGCTTCCTCTCGATCCCGCTTCTGGGAGAAGTAAACAAACTCAAGAGATAAGGTGAATGTATTTGATAAGATTTCTAAGCTGTTCCAGAAGAGATTGTATATCATTAGAGGACACTATTAGAGGACATTTTGAATGACATTCCATTATACCTTTGAACAAGATCTCTCCCATGTTAGTCCAATCGCGTCGCCTCCCAGAGAATCATACCACATCTTCAATGTGTTGCATTCTTTCTAAAGATGTTCAGGGAGAGTAAGAAAATTAAGAGCAACATGGTCAATTTGAATAACAAAGCATTTCAGAACACTTACCTCCAGATCTGCAATGTAGCACCTAAGTGGATCAAAGTCCACCAATAGCTTATTTTTCAACTTGTCTAAGCTCCCTCGTAAATCTCCAGGTAACATAAAGGGCTGGAAAGCTTTGCTAGCATTCCCACGAGCCACAAGCCTCCCTACCCAATATGTGCAATAAATTACAAATTTCAGGCAAGAAGTTAATACAGGAATCAGACAGTAGCCAAGCCAAACTCTGGGATCTCTGTAGGAACATACCATGGTTTAATTTTGAAGGGAAGAGAAGACGTTGAGGATATGGTAATCTGTCCCCATGGAGAAGGATTACAGCATCATAGTTGGTAAGAGGAGTGCAGAAAAGGCACTGGGGTAAAAAAATAAGGCCATTAAAGTCAAAAGTATAAGGCGGAAGAGTTAAAAAGCACTCTGAAATTAACTCACCTCCCATCTGTAAGATTCTGTCTGATCCTGAAATACGAGTCTGGTAAGCAGGTTTGCACTGCTACGAGCATAAGCCACCAACCTTTTAAGTTCCTTTGGATTCAACAAACCCACATGTCAATAAAGAATATGAACAGGGAACTGCCTAAGATAAATTAGAAGTGATTTAGCATATCTGGATATGATTATGAACTCAATGTAACCTTGGGGTAGACCTATTGGTAATAGTTCATTTCCCAATGCTTAATAAAGATATTATAACTTTTTACTAACTACACGCAAATCAAATGAAATATCAAAACATAAGAGGATCAGACCAAAATGAAAAAACATTAGCAGATGGCCAAAACAGCCAAAAGCAGCTCAGGAAGGAAGGGGAGGACAAACAATCAAAATCAAAAGGAAACATTTGCTAAACTTGCAAGCACATACAATAAAAGATTTTCTCATAAAAGATTATACAGCCTGAGTTTGATTGGAGAAATCACTAACCAGTACGTTTGGTGAGAGTCTGGTCCAAGCTTCAGATGCCTTGTCATAGGATGTCGCCAAGAACATTGCTGGACTTATGTTTTGGCTACTTTCTTCATAACCTTTTCTAGTCAGCATAAACTTGTCCTGGATAATGTTATAGAATTAGCAGCCATAGAAAAAGAGAGCAAAATCACCGAATAAAAGATTAAAGAGACCAGCGAAAAACAAACGATCATTACTTGATTGCAGAACTTAATGTAAATCAAACAATAAGAGACCAAAAAATATTAAACAATCATTACCCTTCTGCAGAACTTACATAAATCTCTTTCTTATCACTTGGGTTGAAATCACTATTTATGTCAACAATAAGAGGAGAAAAGGTCCAATCATACTCTGCTAGCAATCGCAAGAACCTGTTACGAAAATTTCAAGGACATGGATCATTGACCAGCAAAAATAGATCCCAGAAACAAAAAACCATCATGTTTTAAGGAAAAAAGCTCATAGAAAACAGATAGCAAATTCCTTCTTCAGCTGAAATAATTGATTAATAGTCAAACAACAAGTTTGTAGGAGTATAAGTTTCAACCTTAGAAATCCAGTGATGCGTGAACAAGGAGCAGTGAAAGGCAAAGGCTTCACAAAGAGATGTGCGACCAATAACTCAATTGCCTCCTCTGACAAGCATGCCGAGAACATATGTGAAGCAACCCATCTTTTAGCAAGCCTTTACAGAAAGTCAAGCAAAACACTTTAAGAAGGCAATTAACATACTAGCAAGTAAATAGAACAAAGCCACAGATTCATCACTAACCTAACAACTGGCCCATATATTGGGAAAACACCTTGCAACCCATTAATCATGCTAGAATGCTGACTGCGAACAAAGAGTTTCTGGTCTGCAGAAGAGACCTGTTTTCCTTGGTCACTTCCAGCTAGAAATCAGACTGGGTTAGTAATTTAAATATCAAAAGAATCTAGCCAAACAAGCATGAATTACATGTACACTGAAACTTGCTTACTTTCTCTTTTCACCAAGCTCAAGCCTCTCTCGTGCAAAATTTTTAGACGAAATGCATATCCAGACAGAAAAACATCCACGTCATCTTCAGTCGCAGTACATGTCATCCCCCAACTATTCTCGAGACTGCCATAAATTCATGATCAACTACTACCATACTTTTACAAGTATGATTATAAATTGCATAAAGAAGCCACAATCACCCACCTCTCTCCAATTTTGAGAAGAAAAGCAGACTTGGTTTTCTCAATTGCCACATCATCCATTGGCCAGTTCCCAGAACCTTCCAACTGAAAACAGGTTTAAGATGCTAGTTTGATGGAAAATGATATAAAAAGCATGGGTGGACAACTAGGCACCATACCTGAATCATAACTTCCAATGGCTGGATGCAGGATGAAGTGAGCATATGTGGTCTTGGAACGCTACCCTTTTCACTTGCTAGTGGGTGTGGTTCAGGAGGGAAGACAGATGTGAACCTGAAAGCTGGAGAGGTAACAAGCAAAATTGAATTTCTACTAATTGCTAGCATTTATGCAACAATAATTTTTGCTATATATTAGCATATCATTACAGCAGGGAAAACCATCTAACAATGATAACAATATCTTGGATATACCTGGGTCTAAAGGCTGCACGCTGGACACCTTCAAGGGAATGTCTTCTATAAGACGCAAGCGCTTTGATAGGACATCAAATGCCCCAAGCAAACTTGAAGAAAATGACATAGGATCTGACAAAATAGCATCATTTTTAAAAATTATAGAATTCTGTGTGAAAAGGTACATTGCAGAAATAAAGGAGAAAAAAGGGGAAACCAACTAACAGTAAATGGTTAATCTCATCACCTTCAACACCATGAAGAAGAGAAAAGTCAAGTTGATCCACAGTTTGCTCAATACTGGTTTTTGATATAGAAAGATGACGAAGAAGTGTATATTCTACTATTCTTTTTAAAATGAGATGTTTCATCCACTGCTCACTTTCCCATACTACATAAAAATTGGGACAACAAAGTCATGATAATCATCATGTTGCAACTAAGTTCAATCCAAGAAGCCAGGAGGAATAAAGAGCCTCACCTGTGCTTTCAGCAATTTTGCCATCCTTAAATCTCCTGAGCTCTGCTTTCTCTCCCCAAAACTTCCGAAACTTGGCAGCCTAGTGAATAACATGAAAAAATTAGTACATTGGAATCCCTTTCTTCAATTAATTGAAAGTGGATGCAATAAAAAGTTAATATAAATTTCAAGCATGGAATTCAAATACCTCTTCTTTATTTTCAGCATCCGGACCAATATCAACAACTCGAAATGTTTTATCTAAAGAGCTTAGAGAAATCCCAGCTAGCAATGGTTCTCCATCAAGTGTTGACAAACCCTGAAATAGATAGTGATTACAACTAGTCGACGAAATGAAACAAATATGATCTCAAAATTAGAAAGAAATAACAACAAGAACAACATACATTTTCCAGACTGCAACCTGAAGGGATATTTCTCCAAATAACACGAATTGACTTGGCTCGATCACTCAGTCCTTGAGATAGAAGACTGTGCACCTTTTTCTCATACAATCTCCAACATTCTTCGTCCAAGCAATATCCAGAAGAATAGAACTCGCTATTTCCTTTTAAGCTCAATCTAAAAGGCCCAAAACACGTAAAAATTAAGGGCAATGAAGATATAGACCAGCATAAGTATATGTTAGATCAAAAGGCAAAACAATATAACACATGCATCATTGAAAAAGACAAGCATTTCCCATGGCAATTGTACAGAAACGCCAAAGAATTTATTTCCATTCACACCATTTCATTTCTTGTATTTCAATCATAATAGTTTCCTATTTTATTGAATACCTGAGATATTCTCTGCTCAGACTTCCAAAACTTTTATAAATGCCCACAATCTTCACCAGAAATCATTCTGAAAAAGTATGATGGTGTGTTTGCAACAAGTTTCTCAATTTTGATTTATTCAAGAATAAGAAACTCATATTTTTTCCTCAATCCAAGTGGGGCCCACTAATAAAAACTCATGAATGAGAACTCACAGCTTCTTTGAAAAATAGTTTGAAGGTGTTCCAGAAAAAGAATGAAAAGGCAATTGACAACTCCAGATCATAAAAATATACCTTACACAATAATCATATTTGGCAGGAAAGTCAATCTTGGTCATGAAGATATCCTCAAATGCACTATCTCCAGATTTCCCAAAGCATTGAAGTGTCAGAGCAGCCTCATCTTGGAGCTGAACATTGGAGCAAAGAAAAAATCCTGAGACATGGCAACAAAACCCAAAAAGAAAAGGAATGGAATGGAAACAAGAGATGGACTCCCCAAATTGAAGTTATTGCCAAACAGAAATTTAGCTCAAAGGCAACTCCCCGTCTCAGCAGGCGAGTTGTCGGGTTCAATCCCGAAATTTGGGGGTTCCCAGGGGGCAAGGACTTTATTGTTAGGCCAATACCCACAAAAGACTAAAGAAAGAGAAACATCTAGCAAATCGTACCTCTGAGAAACCACTATCTTTTATCCGAAAAGTTAAATTGATGTGAGTGGTTGAATCGAATATGACAACTGGAAATGATTCTTTATACAGCATCCTATCCTGCAACTCCGAAGTAAGATTACAAATAACCAATGATGCAGAGTGCAATAAAGCAAAATCATATCAAAGCACTCAAGATAGAAACAAGCAATGAGCTCCCAGAGGTTACGGAAAGCTGTAAACAGCTTGAAACACTCGGGTGAAATTTCAAACAAGACTAAGTAATTAGTCATTAAGCGACTCCATTTTTTCAATGACGACACAGTAGTGCTAGCAGCATTAGTTGGTTAATTTACTAATCTCACAACACTTTCTTTGCAAAACAGAGCCCATCTGCAAAGATTGTGACCTGCATCAATTTCCTCATGCACTGAGGCTGGCAAGATGATATTAGTGGGAGATGGACTGACCAATGCAGTTGTCACTTTGTGCATATAGCTAAATGGTAGTTTTTTTCAGTTACAGGTGAGATATGGAAGAGTGGGAAGCATATTGTGATATGCATAGAAATTAATAAAAAGAATGAAAGCAAGCAAAAAGATATGTATCTATATACATAGAAATAAAAAGCAGCTCACTTACCTCCTTCAATATCTTGACCTCACCTTGCTTTTGTAAGAAAAGCCCCCGAGTCCATAATTTTGAATTGGCTGCATAACAGTGGAAGCAGTGTGCATTTTAATGATTATATGAAAGGCTGTTAATATCAACAAACATAATTTCTAAAACATTATGAAACCAGATTCACATGATAAAGTACCAAATAGGAAACATCTGCTGCCTAAGTATCTGAAAGGGTATGCCTCCACCATTTACTTGATATTTGGTTTGTTTTTTATTTATTTTTTATATTTTTTTAGTTACACAGAAAATGAAAGCTAATACCATAAAGATCATTCTAAAGCAAAGGAAAACATATAGAAAGAGGGTCATTCATGAAGGAAGCCCCTGGCTCAAGCCCCATCATGAAGTTAGGGGACCAATCAGCTACTTTGCTAGCCCTGTAGACATGGGAAACATGAATAACCCATTCATGTTTAAGACTTTTGCCTCCATTATTTACTTGTTATTTGCTTTATCATATCCATGAGTTACGATGATTGGTCACTTCACTTCAAATATTTCTCAAATTTTACATCAGCAATGGACTATTTAACTCCAGAGCTTTACACCTGAGTTTACATCATTATCAAAATTGTGCATAAAGAATAGCATTTTAAATGTAGAAATTATAAAAAGAATTTAAAAAACAACGATACACATTAATGAGAAAAACAATTTAACCCAATTCAAACTATTTACAACTGATATGCAGGTACTTTTGGCAAAAAGAAAAACTGAACATACCTATAAAGTCCAACGTGACTCGAAATATTTGCAGTGGCCTCATGGAACTATTAACCTTCTCATAAGCCACAAGATATGACAATATGATAGCTATTAAATATCCATTTAGGCCATCGTGAGAATGTATAGAATCTCTCTGTCGAGCCCAAACCTGCACAAATAAGACAGAAAATATTACTTCCATATCCTAGGAAAACCTTCTAAATTTATATTCAGAATGGAGAGAGAGAAAAATACTTCACCTTCAGCAAAACTAAAGCCTCTCCCAATGCCTTCTGTCCAAGAAAAGTTTTCTTGAGAAATTCTGTATTGTCCTCTAAACACATGTCTTCCAAAATACTACTGTTATATCTTGGTGTAGGCAAAGCAGTCCCACCTAAATATTTCCAAAACAGAATTACAACTTGGTGAACACAATGCATTATTTGTTAATGAAAAATACATTCCCAAAATTAAAAAAAAAAAAAAAAAGAGGTTATATTCTACCTTGATTCAAAGCACGGACATTGTTCCGTTTCAAGTCCAACTTTGCAGCATTAAACAAAGATTTCGCTGTAGGAATTATCCTCACAAAGAACCCAGGAACTTCGGCAAGCTTGTCAGCTATCAAAAAGGAGAAAAAATAAAAGTTTGCATAAGTTATCCATTTAGGCAATGACTACTTCCCTGCAACTTCTAAAAAAAAATATGGTAAGCAAGAGGCACCTGGATAGACAAGCAGCACAGGTTTCCGGGCCTCGTTTTGAAGCGTAGACCATTCAACCTTTTCAAACGATGAATCCGACTTCAAAAACTTGTTAATCACACATAAATAAACAAACCTCTTCGCATGATAGCGATGATTTAAATAATCTTTCTCATGAAAACACTCCTGCCAATAATTACAAAAAATTTCAATCAATACAAACTATTCATGATGCAATCGATCAATCATTTATAAGCGCATTAATGTAACCAACAGCAGCGTGGATTAATAGTCAAAAAGCCAGGTACCTTAGGCAATTGAATGAAAAGGTCAACACTAACATCCGGCTTCACGACACACTTTATCGAATAACTGCCACCAATTGCAATCGATTTCGGCTTCTTAAACTTAAACTCCACTTTATCCGCTCCGACGTCTCTTACGAACCCCGCCGCTTCCTCGCCTGTAACCTGCATTTAAAAAAAAAGAGCCTAATTAAGCTTAAAGAAATTAAACAGGACTGCTAAAAGGAGAGTAGTTTAAAAAACGGACCACGAGGTTGTTAGGGATTTTGTCGATGGAATTTTGGATAGATGAAACGGTGTCGTTTACGAGCTTGGTGAAAGAGGGAGAATGTTCGATTTGAACTTCGTTTATTAATTCTGATACTTTAAAGTCCATCGGTTCTGTTAGAGTATCGGAATCCATGGAAGGAGGAGGGAGGGGTTTTGTCTTGTCGGCGAAGGGGTTTTGTTAGGGTTTAACAGAATTCGGTAGCGGGAGGGCGCTAGAAGAGAAGTTAAGAGAGGGTGTTTAAACGAATTTGAGGTGTAGAAGGCCCAAGAGTTTTTTATATATATATATATAGCATAGTGGGCTTTGAGATTTGAGTTTTTTTAGGAATTTAGATGGGCTTTTAAGCCTGTGAAACTTTTCCATTTGTTTGTTTTATGTGTGATTGGTATTATCGTAAAACAATAATTTTTTTAAGTTTTTTATTTTTAACATTAAAAATATAGAAAAAAACACTAAAAAATTATTGATTTAATATTTTTTCAAATCAAATACATTTTTGAAATATATTCAAACACAATTCAAAAAAAAAAAGTTAAGAAACACTTAATTCCATTACATTACACATTTGATTACATTATATTATATTACATCGTATCAAACATGTCGTCATAACTTTAAACATCTCTTTTTTTTTATTAATTATTTTATTTAATATATCTGATAATTATTTTTTCTTAGTTAGTTTATTTATCTTTTTGTTGGTCATGTGATTTTTGACTGATCCCACGACATCATTATACCTATTTTTTAATGAAAATGGAACTAATAGAAAGTATAAAATTTAAAATAAATGAGTTGATTAAAAAATATCCCCCTACCCTCTACCTTCCCTCGAGTAATTTTAAATTTTAATTTTAAAATTAATAAATTTTAAAAATATATTTTTTAGTTTAGTATTCAAAACCTTATATCCCGGCTCGAAGAACCGAAGGATAAAGACACAATTACCCAAGCTAAAACTACAAAAATATTTATAAAAAATCATACTAAAATAACCTCTACCAAAACAATTGTAAACTAAATAGTATAATTGCAGGAGCATTGGTACATCTAGTTTTACATTTGAATTGGAGAATCAAGCAGCATGAGGATAGGCAAGCCCTAAAGCATCGCTTGAATGGCTAAAGCGGGGAACACCTGCATATAAAAAGAACATGCTAAGTGCACTACTGCAAGGAACAAAGATAAAGACCTGAGACACAAGAATGACAGAAAAGCAAAGAAAAAGAAACTGAGGAGTCAAAGCTAACAAAACATTGATGTATCAGATGAAGCTTTTCTCTTTTTCTTCCTTATAAAATTAATAGAACGTTCAGTATTATGGTAGTTTTTATTTTTTAAAATATTATTAATTGAAAATATAATAAAATTATTTTTAAAATAAATAAATAAAACAATCTAAAAAAAATTATCAAAGCAAAAATATTCAATTACTTTAAAAATTATTTTTGCATCACGCTGAAGCATGATTACTTGATGTACAAATGTGAGCAATGGAGTTTATAACGTACATATTCTTGTCCCACATCTATAGGCTATACCTACACGAGCCACAAGTACGGAAAGTGCACTCAAATGTACATTGTGGCCCACTTATATGGGCCCTACAAAAAGCCTTTGGTACCCCAGCCTCAACTTAAGAATCCAGCATGACAAACAGATAAATCTTGATTATTGATAAAAGATTAAAAAAAAAACGTATCTTTTATATTATTATTTTTTATAATACGTAAATTTATTTCAAAATTATTCTAGAGACGGTTTGTTTTGTATTTTTATCTTTCTTTTTTTAATTAAGCATGTTTCTAACTTCATTGTCCCTTTCTCGTTTTTTCCAAGAGAATAGCTACACGTTACCCTGATAATTTCTTGCTTAAGCTTTGTAAACATTAAGACAGCATTATCTTTGAGGTTAACAAGTCAATTACTCTTAACTTGGTCTGGATAACAAGTGAGATTGCTTATCCTCCTGTCTATGAATTAAAAAAGAAGAAGGTATGTATGGATAGATTTGAGGGACAATTGGTGTAGATAAAGCTTGTTTAGTATATGATAAGCATTGATGCTGATATTCTCGGATTTAATAATTTTATCGATAAAAATTTATATTGGTAGTTGTACTGATAGTCTGTTTATGATTATTTTACTAACGGGATCATAGATAAACACTGTATGTTGGAAAAACGCTCGTTAATAATATCTGGTGTGTCGATGAGATCATCATTAATAAATTTATCGATGACTTTACAAATAAAATTAAAAAACAATTTACTCTTTATTTTATTGGTAATTTCCTCAATACAATTTAACATATCACCAAGAAAATGACCTAATATAATTTTCTCGGTAAAATTATATTTTACCGATAACCTATCTTCAAGGTTAACAAGCCAATTAATTTTAACTTGGTCTTGATATCAAGTGAGATTGCATATCCTCCTGTCTATGTGCACGCCTGTCACCCCCGCGGTGTCTTACCTGCTCACTGGGCTTGCAGGATGTTCGGTGGACCGTGAGGAATAGTCGTGGTGCGCGCAAGGCGCCTGGACACCCCACGAAAAAAAAAAAAAAAAAAAGAAGTATGTATGGATAGATTCGAGGGACAATTGGCGTAGTTAAAGCTTGATTGGTGTATGTTAACAAGGGCTGCCGAGTCCCCAAAGAGATGAACTGGTAAAGGTGGATTCTGAAGACTTGATCCCTCTTGTTTTTCACAAGACTAGTAACGAGATATGCTCGTAACCAAGCACAAAATTGCTCCCGCTGTCAGCCATTTTAATTTTCTCTCTTTTGTTATTAATTTAATTCTACATAAATGTATATTTACAGACTCGTGATTTGATTCATTATATATATGGGAATAAAAAGAAATTATTCCAACGACGAAAGATCCAGTTATCATAATATGTTATTGAAAATCTTTTACTAATAATAATTATCATAGATTACGGTAATTTTTATTCTTAAGATTTGAAGTTTTATGAGGGTGTTTGGCAATGTGGTAGCGGTTGCTTTTTAAATAGCTTTTCATGCCGAAATACATGTCAATGATGTTTTTTTATTTTTTAAAAATCATTTTTAACATCAGCACATCAAAACGATCCAAAAAGTACAAACCGCACTCAATTTTAGCAAAAAACAAAATTCAAAATTTAACGAAACGCAGGTTAAAACGCACAGCCAAACACTTTCTATATCTAAGTCAAACCAAAATTAATAATATATTATGTATTAAAAATCCTTAATTATTTTTTAAATAAAAAGTACAGCACTAAAAAAATATCATGGAAATTACTTGTAGGAGAAGTGTCAAGTTTTTTTTTTTTAATAATCTCTCGTTTTTATTTAAATTAAATTTTGATTTATTCAAAACTATTTTTTAAAATAATTTCAGTGCAAAAAATCGAAACAATGCTAGCTTAGCTAGTAAATTACTTGTAGGAGAAGTGTCAAGTTTATTTATGAGAATTGGAAGAATATTTCCTTTCGTAGAAGATTGTTTTGTCTCGTTAAGAGTTTTTTTTTTTTTGGAAAAGGGAGTGTCTTGAGTATTTTTAGTAAATTATGAATTAGTCTCTAGTTTCAAAATGAATCAATTAGTCCCCTTTAATTTGAAAACTAATTATTTAGTCCTTTGTCAAGTATTGACTATGCTTAATTTAATATTATTTTATTCGAAAACAGTCTTCTTCTCTTAAAAAAAATAAAATATATTGGAAAAGAACAAACAATAGTTAAAAAGGATGAAAGAATTAGGTTTTAATACAAGGAAGACCAATTAATTCGTTTCTTAAAACTAAAGGGACTAATTTATATTTCACCCTTAATATATTAAAAGGGGTAAAAGGTGTCGTCGAGCCCCCTTAACTACTGACAAAGTAGATTTAGTACTTAATCCTGAGGGGTATAACTCAACTGATCAGGCCCTGAGTTTGCTCACTAGAGTTCATTAGTTCGGGTCTCACAAACCTCAGGGCTATTAGAAGCTTACATGGTCGTTAATTTCAAGGTCCGTGGAATTAGTCGAGGTACATACAATTTAGTCTGGACACCCACGTTAATAAAATAAATAAATTTAGTCCTTAAATTAATTATTTGGTACTTGAGATCCCTAAACAAAATTGAAAAGCTAATTAGATCTTTACTATTAGTTAAACTCATGTTTTCATCCAATTAGTGTTATCTCACGTATGTGAGATGCAATTGGCTCTTATATTTCAGTTTTTAATATTGGATCGGGTATAAAAAAAGAGAAGAAAAAATGGAAAAAAAATGAATTTTTTTTCTCTCTTTTCCAGTGTTCTTCATTTATAATTTCATCTATTTAATCAGCTCTTCAATTTTATTTAATGATTTTGAGCATCACATAACTTATTTAGAGACTAATTCTATTTCGACTAATAGTTCAAGGACATAATTGATCAAATTGAGAGTTCAAATCTAAATACACTCCAACTTTAATAGTTCAGGGGCTTCAAGATGGCCTCTAGATCCTGTTCTTCTCCCACATCAAAAATGTTTCAGGGCCTTCACGCAAAACCTGTACAAAGAAACCTCCCAACACATAATTATTTATATTTTTCTTTAGCATATTCTACCCGTTTTTTCCCTTGCTTAGAATATGATTCAAGAATATAATTTCCTCAAGGCTCGGAAGTAGATAATAATAATAGACATAGCATCTCTCCGGACTCCACATTGTCGAGAATAGAGTGCCGAGTAGCACTTTTCTGCAGTTCAATGTTGAGTGATGGAGAAACTGTGCCCTCCACGACTAAAAAGAAAAAAGCGTGAACTGCCGCGAATCCTGTCCGAATCCAACAAGCTGGAAATTCTTCTGAAATCGCAGGGTGGCAAGACATCACAATGGCTTGGATATTTGTGTGTTACTCAAAGGAATGCTGGTTCTTAAAGAGTGATTCCTGATTCTGCATGTGTCACGCTAGCTTTGAAGTACCTGACCGGCAAATCCTACAGGACAAGCTGCCATGACGGAGTACGTCTTTGGTTAAATATACAAAGCTTTCTGCCATCAATCTGACTATAGACTTTTCCTTGAAGGGAAATAAAGATTCATCAAAACACACATAAGCAAGAGGAAAAACTGGGTAGAGCAGATTCGATGTATGGAAATTACAGCAAAGGAAAATAAATGTGTTTTAAAACGATACATCATGACTTGGAAAGCCAAGTTCTTAGGAATCAGAGTGTCTATCTATCTCTAAATTATAGAGAAAAACACTCGAAATCAAAGTACGAAGAAGTTAGGCAGAAATCAGAAGACATTCTTGCAGCACGCCTCGTCACAAGAATTCTTATTAGACTTGAGATGAAATATGGTTCAATTGATTGAAAAAACTTGCTCTCTTTCTTGTAGATCAACGTTTTTTTTTTTAAAAAAATCTATATTTCAGGTCGGTGTCTTGATTAATTCCTTGTAATTAGAATTTTATTTTTTTGAACTTTATCACCAACAGCGACAAAGCAATGATACACGTTATCCATGTATAAACCAATAGATCCAAGATTTTTATGCTTAACTAAGAAAAAGAAGAAGAATAATGCAAACCAGTAACCTAGCCAGCGAATAAATGTTGTTTGAAATGATCCGGAAAATAATAGGCATAAAGGTAAAACAAGAAAGACATCATTGTCTACTGGCAGGAGAAATATGCTCCATCATGAAATTTAGAATTTTGTTTCGAGATTTCAGATGTAGTACCGCAAAAAGGTTAGAAAGATTCAAAGTATATATAAAAGAGAAAGAAATTATGGTACTGGAAGAAAAAAAAAAAAAAAAAGAGGATTGATTACGCGGAGGGCTTGTGCAAGAGGGAGACTAAGCTAGCTAGATCTGAAACAAAGATACCTCCCCCAGATTTGGGGCATTCATCATGCTGTTGGTCAAAAAAATTTGAGCTTAGTTTCTGCCTTGCTGAAAAATGTGTCGAGACCAGTTTTTGCAATGGCTCTTTCTCTTTAAGCTACTAGAATTCTACAATATGATGCCCTTTTTATTCAAAGTTGTACAGTCATCGATGGGGGCTAATTGAACAGCCGATCGGTTAAGTACGCTTAGTGACCGTTTGGGCTACGGTGCAACTGTAGTTTTATGAAAAAATAAAATAAAAAATTAAATTAATATTTTTGATATTTTTTATTGTTTTGACATGCTAGTGTGAAAGATAAATTTTAAAAATAAAAAATATATTATTTTAATATATTTTTAAGTGAAAAGAATTTTAAAAAATAACTACTGTTACTGTTTTAAACACCCGGCATACTAGAAAATGATTAATTAAGTGAATTAAGAGACAAATCTAATTTTAATAATAGTTGTTTAATCTAATCCAAATACTAACTCAAAAAGGTCTAGGACTGATTGGTTATGGTTGATCATTATCATTTTAATTTTTTTTACAAGACATCGACGTAGATAATTTTAGGTTAGGTTTAATTGGCCAACTAAGTTAATGGAAATCCAAACAAGTCAAACAAGTTTAATCATGATAATATCTTTTTATTTATTTAATCAATATTATTATTATTTTTTTACAAGACATCGACCTAAATTATTTTTAAATTAGATTTGATTTGATCAATTGAGTTAATAAAAACTTAATCAAGTCAAACAAGTTTAATCAGAACAATATTTTGTTGGATTCAATTAAATACTCTATTTAGATAGGCAGTGTTCGGCACTGCAGTCGGAGAGTGCTTTTCAAAAAATTTAAAATTATTTTATTTATTTTTTTAAATTAATATGTTTTTGATATTTTCAGATTATTTTGATGTATTAATATCAAAAATAATTTTTTAAAAATAAAAAATTATTATTTTAATATATTTTAAAATAAAAGGTATTTTAAAAAGTAACTGGTCTCGTATTTTTTAAAAACCTTCTAAGATTAAACTCTGATTTTCAGGTAACATCAACCATTTGAAAATTAATCAGCGGCGAGAAGACTTCATGAGTGTAAAAAGAGAAGGTTGTATCATATTATTGGTCGCCATCTCTCTGCATTTGTTTAATTAGCGAAAAAGAAAAATCGGTGTGAGTTTAGTAACAAAATCAGTGAGTTTTTTTTAAGGGCTTTTATATATATATATATATATATATATATATATATATATTGATAATTATGGGTGTTCAAACTAGCTTATGCACACCTCAATTAATCTTTCAAAGTCTTTAAGTTAACAATTAAAAAAATCTACAGTGATCTTAAGATTTGTGGCACTTTTAACTAGTGATTTATTGGAAACAAACCCAGAACTTAATCAGTTAAGTTACACCGCTCAGGATTAAGATTATATTTTATTTGATATGTAAAAATTATGACTTATAAACTTCTTGATTAAAAAAACAATGGGACAAAATTATCTTGCTTTTACTTTATAAAAATGAAAATAACTAGATTTGTAACGATTAAAAGTGTATAATAAATACCATTTCAAAAATACACATGAGCTATTATATTATTCTTCCATATTAAAGTGAGATTCATAATTGGATAACACTAACATGATAATTCACATATATTTTTAATTTTTTTAATATTTATAATAAATTAATTAAAACAATAAAATCAACCTTTACGGTTTCTTTATTGCATCAATATGTTATATACCGTCTATTTATTTTTGTATTTTAAAAGTATAATTTAAAAAAAATATTTTTTTTTATTTTTATTTTTTTAAAATTTTTAGATCGTTTTATACCACGAAATTAAAAATAATTTTTTAAAAATAAAAAATATATATTTTAATATATTTTCAATAATTTAAAAAAAAAACAACAAAAACCGTACTCACCGATCACATTCACCCTGTAGAATTACATAACCTTACAATAGAAGTACAGGCTAGATAGAACACAGGGATATAGCTAGCTAGTACGTAGGAAAAGAAAGAAAGAAAGAAAGGCAGTCATCGGTTAAACTCTCTTTCAAGTCACTCACAGGCTCACAGCCACAGGGCTATAGTCTTTTAGATCACCACCTTGGAGGAGACAATTAGGGGTTTACAAGACACCTGCTTTGCGGTCATGAGTGCTGACAGGAATTTATCTTCTTTTATAGGACGGCCTCTTATGGGGTTTTCTTCTTGACCCTTTTTCTCAACGCTTGATCCATTGGGTTCTTCCTTCCTCCCTTTCTCTTTTCTCGCCAATTTCCTTTTTAAATACCATTACTTTAGCCATCCTGCCAAAGAAGATCCTGACAACAACAGCAAAATCACTAGACCATTCCAACCTCCCTTTCAAACCCTACTACACCACGAAAACTAAAACTATTTAAAAATATATATATATATATATATATATATATATATATATATATATATATATATATATATATATATATTCTGCTCCTAGATCCAAACCCACTCTCAAAGAGACACAAACATTCCAGTTGTATCTTGTTGCTTTTGAGGAATTAACGTTATTTTTATGTGCTCAAAGAAGCACTGTTCCGCCACTCCAGTGCTTGTTCAACACACATCCTATGTTTGCATGCATGCATGCACACGTGGCACCTTGATTAGCGATAGGCATTATCATTATGATTATTGCTGTTGTTACATTTATTACAGGTAGATACGATGTTCTGCTTAATTAGTGCTTCACACGCCTTGGAAAGGAGGAACAAGACCACAAGGGCCCCACCAAATCCAACCAGCCACGTAACATCATGATTAGTGAGCATGTAATGCTCTGCCTGTTTTTTTTGTGTGGGTGGACCTTAATTATTTTCGGGCTGGCACGATTAAGCAAATCCCAGGGTTTCCAATTAATTAAAACAGAGATCCTCATTAATTACTCGAATTTATAGGCCTTGGAGCGAATACCCTTCACCACCACTTTCCCTCCACTAACCGTGTAAACCAAACCCCACAAAGTTATGGTCACGTCTGTTTCTTTTTCCCAGAAGGGAACATTGGAAGCTGGGTCTTTTGCCGTTCTTTGAATTGTTGGCTTCTGTAGTAAATTATGTATGTGTTTCGTATTATTGTTTTGAGTTGAAAAGAAGAAAGAATATTTTTCTTTAAGACCTTATTTGCAAAAAGATTTCATTTCAATCTATGAAAATTGAATGCTAGAATTTCTAACACTAGTTTTTTTTTTTTAAAAAAAAAAGATGAATGGAATTTGGGTCAAAGACATAGTCTTATACTAATGGCCATGAATTTTGATCCAATTATTAAATTATATTGAGATTTTGTTAGGAATTTGTTACTAATAGAGTTCGTTTTTTGTAACAATGTGTAAGCTACTATTCGAGATTTATTAGATTTTTTTAATTGATTTATGATTTTTTTATCTAGTTAAAATTTTTATTATTTTTCAGCTTTATTTATTGTGTTTTTTTTTTCAATATATAAGCAACTTATAAGAACTTGAATATTCAATTTTAATTAGAAAGAATACCGAGTAATAAAAATTCAAATTAGAATTCTTGTGGTTGAGACCCTTTTTTAATAATTTGTTTTTTGTTCTTTTTATCCTTTTTATATTATTGTTTCAGCATTCGTAAAAAAAATTCAAGTGATCATGATATAAAGTTATTTATTAAATACTAAACTAAACGCTAAAACTAATAAGAAAAATTATAAAAATAAATAAATACTATTATTAAATTAGAACATGTTTGGTAACTTAGTTAACCATGTGTTTGCGAGAAAACTAATTTTTTTTATTTTTTAAAATTATTTTAATTTATTTATATCAAAACTGCTACTATAATATCAAAATCAAAATACTATCTCGTAAGATCTTTCTTGAATCCCATACAAAAATCATGATACAATATCTCATAAGGTTTTTATTCTTAATATTTAACCATTTTTTGCCAACTAAATAACGTCACCATATTGAACTCCTTGTTTTGTTGTGTTGTGGAAGTGTGTTAACGTGCAAAGGAGTCGCGTGGATAAGAAAGAAAGTAAGTGGCATATGTAAGGACAATGTAACAACAACACATGTATATAATATATATATATATATACATATAACATATTGTCTTGTGCGAATACTAATATTATACCATAGTTTTTTAAGTGGGGATGTGGTATGTTTTTTCGTGGTTTACAAAGCGAATAAGAGGGGGAGCATCTTTTGGAAAGCGGTGGTCGTCCCATTTGTCGCACTATTAAGTCACCAATCTCTAGACGATCTGATTCTCTCTTTCTCGTGTCTGCGTCTTCATGTTTTTTGAATCTTTTGATCGAATTTGGGTACTCGATATTCCAGAGGAGCTTGTTCGGTTTTGTGCCATGATATATGTGGTGGGGTCACTTTATTTTCCCTATTTTTTACTGCTTTTTTTGTGCTCCTAGCTAGTGTATTATATTTTCTTACTTTTTTTTCTTTGAGTTTCCATCTTTGACTCAAGATCTATGATCTCTCCTAGTCTGCACACACTTTTTTTCTTGTAGTACCAAGCCAAGAGGAGCTGTTGCTTGTTGGCTGTTGCTTTGATGATTGCAGAGTATCTGATAGGGATACCTTTATATCTATCTCTTCACCTCCTTTCGCTACAATCAAAACAACTTGAGATTTTCTACAACTAGTCTACTAGTGATCATCCTAACACGACACATTATTATCACATATATCTACTGGCTAGATTTTTCTTTTTTGGGTGGCTGTGATAAGTAGTGTCCTTCTTTTAAAAAACCTATGAAATTATTTTTTAATAAATATTCTCGTGGGTCGTTGGAATTAAAACTCTTTGGGTCAAGTCTTAAACAATCCATTAGTAGTATATTTGTTTATGAAAATACTTTTTTTTTCCTCGATACAACCTTTTCTAATATTTGAAATGGGATGATGATAATTAAGGTGAAGGATATGTGTCTGTTTAACATTGTGTTTTTATTACACAGTAAACTAGTAAGAGTAATAATATGGTTTAAGGGGTTTGTTCTTTTTATGATCTCAAATTCAAGTCATGTGGTTGTTAATATGATGGCCACTGGAGGTTTATATGATCGTTAACTTCAGGATCTATGGAATTAGTCAAAATACACGTAAGAATTGACCGAACACTTATATTAATTAAAATAATAATAATAATAATAATCTACATCAAGAAATTAGGAAACAAAATCTAGGCCAGATGAAAATCAGGGTAAACTTCATTGGTTATGGATGCACTAAGTGGATCGTGAAGTTTGGATTAAAAAAAAAACAAGAAAATAAAAAAAATACGATATAAACTTGTAAAAGGAATTGACTGAAGGAAGTGATAGATAGTTAACAAGCGATTATTTATAATATCCTCTATATCTCGAGGTCGGAGAAACAGAACAACAACAAGATTTTAACAAAAAATCAACAGTCACTCTGCAATTGAACAAAGTTTTCGGAACTTTAAAACATGTTTATCATTCCATGTTCTTCTGAGTTTTCAAGCGTGTTTATAACCAATTAAAGAATCATTTAATAAATACAAGTTTTTTAATCATGAACTGCTAAATTAATTTTTATATTCAAAACATCCAGCTTATTTGATTAAGTCACAGGTTTAAATATTTTTTTACAGGTCTAGAATTATAGGTTTGAAATTTTAAGAATAATTTCTAGAGTTTAGACTATTAACATCTAACTTCGAAACTCAAAATCTTTTTAGTTCAGACAAATTAAAAGAAATTCAAAAGAGTTTTAAATTGTTTTTTTATGAAAAAAATCAAAATTTATATTTTTTAACATGAACGCTAAACTAAAATATGATGTTTAACATTGTAATACATTTTAGCGGTATTTGAAAATACAATTGAAACAATGTTTTTATATTGTTTTGATGTGCTGATGTTAAAAATATTTTTTTTTTAAAAAAATTAGTTTAATATATTTAAGAAAAACACTTCTAACCCATAAACATTACACCAGTCGAATTCATCCATTCATGTTTTACTAACAAAAACACAAAAAAAAAAAAAAATCGATGATTTAGGTGGAAATATGATGTTAGAGAGCTTTATAGATAGGAACACATGCATGCATATGTTGACGAGGAGGCTTATAATCATGGGAATTTAGTTTTCTCTGGGTTTTGTTTGGTTTTGAAGTTCACGTGATTCAACTGGCAAGTAGAGTACGGGCACTGATTGATTGCTAGAGAGTAATTGAAACTGGGTGTTTGATGATGATGGATGGATGGGGTCACCCGCTCACGTACCCCACCATGGGGAGGGGCTTTGATCCTAAGATTGACGGATTGGACGGTCTATAACAACTTACGGGGTCTTGAAGCGAAGGGCTTCTTACACTGTAATTATGGTCATTGTTCTGTTGAAAAACATACCATACACTGACACCTGCATGATTGAGAATATTACATCATCCCCATCGCATCACGGGATTTGATCACCACGTTTCAATCAATTTCCCGGAGGAAGAATCCACTTATACGTGTATGGTGTAATATATATATATATATTTTTTTGTATGGTTTAATATTAATTGGTGTGTTAATTGTTATTGATTTTTTTTATAAAAAATAATTACTGTTTTAGATTGAGAAATTCAAGCATCAAGATCTTTGAAAACTTACAACACTATTTTATCAACTGGGCCACTATTTAATTAACTGTTATTTGTTAACCAAGATGCTAGATACATATAGCATCCATCACGCACAAAGATTGAAGAATAATGATAACTTAATTATCATGTAATAAAAAATATGATATTATTTATTAAGTAGGATTTAAAAATACCAACACTTCAAAAAATTATTTTCAAGGATCATGCATATTTTAATAATTATGAGAGAAATATTTCAATGGTTTAGAAAAGAACGAGGGGGGATTTGTGTTACGAAAACTACTGATCTGTTACTAAATTTTGTATTACAATTATTATATTAAGTATGTATTTGTTATTGTGATGAATGATTATTTTTAAATATATATTTTTAATTAAAAATATATTTTTTTAAAAGGTTTTTTAAAAAAACTGAAGCAGTGAAACAGGAAGAAGTGTATACAGGACAAGGCCATGTAAGCTCTACTAGATAAGCTAGAAAGGGTTTTTCGAGTAGTTATTAAAGTTTAACGATGTAATTGGAGCGTGGTGAAGAGAGCAAACAGGAGGCGAGTGAGAGGAAATTGAGGGACTATTCCATTTTCCTTGGGAGGCTGGCAGTCCAGTCCAGTGACAGAGGCGCAGAGAGAGAGAGAGAGAGAGAGAGAGGGGTTTTTGAGAGTCCCTAACAGAGAGAGCATTACATAGCAAAACAGAGAGGGGGTCCTCGTGATCGGAGAAGGCAGATCCATGGAAGACTGTTCCCGCTAGTCACGTGGGTTCTTTTGACTACCCAATGACCAACCCATCTGCCCCCTCGCCCTCCTTCCACATTGTTAAGAGCGCCATAATATCTCACCAAGCTCTCCATACCACACCCTCTCTTAACCCTATAAATCTCAATTCCAACATCTACACAAAGATGGTGACCTATACCACTTAAAGAAGCTGTAGCCTTACTAGTCTTGTTCTAGCCACACATGCCCTTTCTCTCGTAGCCCAACAAACATGAGTGATTTATAAAGCTGTATTTATTTATTTATGGAGATTTTTTCCTTTTAGTGTGTTTTTGTTCTTTGTTTTCTCTCTTTTTTGCAAGAAGCTAGATTGGGTCCATGTCTGTCTACAGGTCTTTGTAACTCTCTTTACTATATACGTATAAGTTATCTTCATTTGCATTTGACGACAACGTGGACTGCAGGTGCTGACTGGTATTTCACCATTTTATTAGCTTATAAAGCTACCAGACAATACTACTAGTACTCCACACACACACTCTCTCTCCCCCTCTCCCCCTCTCGTACCATATATTGAGCTCTCCCTTCAAAGTTCTCTCTTATTCAAACACTATATTATTGCAGCATCTCTCTCACTCTGGGAGGAGGCTTACTGTTTTGGCTTGTACTCTCTCTGTCACTTGCTAGCTACCCTCTAACTATAAACCTGCCATATTCCCCCACTTCTTCATTGCCTTACTCTCCCCATTCCTCTCTTCTCTCTCAATCCTGCACAAACACTAGAAAAAACCCTTATTCATCTTTCATTTTGGCACCAACCCAATTCATCTTTTGCTATTAACAGAAACTGGTTGAAGAGATTGAAAGAGAGGCGACCATGATGCATAGGTGCAGTAGTTCTCACTGTAATATGGTAGGTCCATGTTCATGTAGTATGTATCATACCCAGAGCAACTCATTCTCCATGCTATTTTCCATGCCAAACCATCACAAATCTTTTGATGAAACAGACATGTACCCTGTCACGTCCCCTTCGTCTTCTGTTGATTGCACTCTTTCGTTAGGAACCCCATCTACTCGTTTAAGTGAAGACGATGAGAAAAGGATGCGGCATGATCAACGCCGTTCTGGTTCTTGCATGTCTAACTTTTGTTGGGATATTTTGCAAACAAAAAATAATTCTACACCTTATCCACCTCAAGCCCATAAAACTAGCCGTGGAAGTAGTAATAGCAGTCATAATAGCAATAACAACCTGGCCAATAACGATCCTCTCCTTGCTCGCCGATGTGCTAATTGTGACACCACCTCTACTCCTCTCTGGAGAAACGGTCCAAGAGGCCCTAAGGTACTAATTAATTCCATGCCCTATTAGATATAGTTAAATGTTTGTATTTGTAACAAAAATTTAGTCCTTTTTATTGTATATTCATAGCGATGAATGCATTTGATGACTGATCCTAATGTGTATGTGAATTGCAGTCACTTTGCAATGCGTGTGGAATTCGGTTCAAAAAGGAAGAGAGAAGGGCAACAGCCGCAAACGCAAACAATGCAAGTGCCTCAGGTGCAATGGAGCAGCACTATGGTTATCATCAAAACAATTCATGGGTTCAGACCCAAAAAATGCCATGTTTCTCTCCGGCAAATGAATTCAGGTTCATAGAAGACAATGATCGAGATTCTGATACTGGCAATAACATCCCGTTCCTTTCTTGGAGACTCAATGTCACAGATAGGCCTAGCCAGCTTGTCCATGACTTTACAAGATACTGAGAATTTCGATGGAGTACCAAAAGCAAAAGAAAGGAAGAACGGTCAAGATCATGAAATATTGGCAAGTGACTTCAAAACACAAAACGATGTTGTCGAAGATGTTGGTGATGTTTATTACATTGATGATTATGTTATATGGACCATAAATATAATGGTCTTGTCAAATTCTTTTTTCTTCTTTGTTTGCTTTGATTTCTTTCCTCTTTTCTTTAGTTTCCCCTTTCTCCTTTCTTACATCGATGGAGTGAAAACGGGATAATTCTATGTTCTTAGTTGCTTTTCTTTTAGGCCTCCTTAGCTATCTTTAACTTTTCCCATCTTTCAGTTACATAAAACCTTTCTGTTACTTCACTTTCACTTCTTTCTCAGGTTTAATACTCGAATGAGATGTAGATTGATGACCATGACAAACAAAAAAATGCACCTTCGATGAGATGAATTTGATCAATTTTTATTTAATAAAACACTGACTTAGCTAGCTAGGTCACACACTCACACACATACACATTATAGGACACTAGCTTATGATTATGTAATGTAAACTGAAGTTGTTTACCTTTAATGATAGAAGCTATGTTTTTGGTGGGTTGTTCATTTTCATGGATTTCACAACTGAGAGAGATATTCAACTGATTGTCCAATTACAATGTTGATCAGGGATCAATGTGTTCTTCTGAGCCAGACACTGTGCTTGTTCAGAACATGGAAATGGGTTTGTCCTCTTACTATAGTCCCTGAGTTTTGTTTGACCGTCAAATTGGATTCTAATGCATAAAATTGGAAACCCAGATGGTACTGTCTGATTATTTTTTCCTGCTCTTTTATCTCTCTGTTTTTTTTTCTTTTTTACAAAAAAAAAAAAAAGATTAGTTGGTTGATGCTGTCACAATGCTATCATTATAATTAGCTAGTGTGCTTAGCTCGGATGCTATGATTAACATAGCTTATATTTGTATTATTTATGGTAATTAACATAGCTTATATGATGTAAAGAGTAAAAACTCATAATTTTTGTGGTTAATTTAATGGGATTATGATTCAACACATCCATGGAGGACAGAGGCAGAATAGAGTAGCTAGCTAGGAAGAGTCGATGCTAAGAAATATGGTGTGAGTTCTAGAGATTCCAAGATCTTAAAGAATGAGATCAAGTAGTGATACCTGTGCAAGGTGAGTACAGATAAATTAAATAAATGGAAATTTAAATGATCGATCTGATATACTTTTCATGTGATCTTCCGGTCAAAGTATTATAATCTTTGTGGGCATTTTAAAAAGGACAGTAAATAAGACAAGACAATGCGTTGTAGAGGCACATAAGACTTGGATTTCAACATTTACGAGGATGGAATTGCTGTCATGTGGTTCACAATGTTTTAAACAATGTCGACTCTTTAACATTTTTTTAAAACCGGTCCCTGTGTTCCACCTGGATCAAAGCTGCATCACAGGTTTTGACCGGATTATTTGTTCAATATTTATAAAATAAAATAATATTATTTTTATTAAAAATAAATAAATAATTAATATGTTGTAATTGAGTTTTGATTGGAACTTACTAGATCAACAGAATCAACTTGTCGGGGTGCACTGAGCCAGGTTTTAAAATTATTTTTTTGAATCATAACATGCCTTAATTATAAAATTAATTGGTGGTTAAAAACCTTCGTATTGTTTTTTTTATTTTGAATTAATGAGATGGGGATTAAAGTAATCTCTTATAGGCAAAGTTTTTAAACCCACTCTGGTGATCGACCCGGTCCAACGGGTTTTGACCAGGTTGCCTGAGTTAATTCTATTTTTTTAAATCAAAACGACGTCGTTTTAGTAAAAAAAAAAAAAACAATAGGTTGCAACCAGGTTTTGCCGAGTCTGTCGGATTGCCGGGTCATCCCGAGTTTTGACTTTCTTTATTTTTTCTTAAGCCCGGCCCGACTATAGCTCTGGGTTGGCCGGGCCTCGAGTCGACCCATCGAGAGTGACCAGGTTTCAGAACTATAGTTGTAGGTTTGATTTGGTTTCTCTCTTTTTGGGTAGTCTACAGAAAGCCTTAGCTAGGGTTGGAACCAACAAAATCAAACAGTGGCCTTGGCAGGCTTTGCCCTGCCTGAGTGTCCTGGTTCGAGATTTTGTGTGTACCCAGCACTAGAGGGTTTAACTGCTGTGGTCAATTCGTGTGACTTGTTCCGCCCCGTCCGGGTTCGACCCTCTATGTGTATGCCTGTCACCCCCGCGGTGCCTTACTTGCTCCTGGGCTTGCGGGATATCCGGCGGGCCGTGGGGAATAGTCGTGGTGCGCGTAAGGCGGCCCGGACACCCCACATAAATCAAAAAAAAAAAATAACGTCTTTTAAAAAAGCTAGTATTGTCTCGTGTATTTGGCTTGTAAATTATGCCCTGAGTTTGAATAAAATTAAAATATTCTGCTTGGGAAGAAGGTGATTCGAGGGGAGGGAATGGAGAAGGATGCTAACTAGAAATACAATTTTTTTTTTTTAGATTATAGAAATAAATGTTTTTGAACAAACAATATAAAATAACCGAAAGGTATATATGATTTTAGTTTTTGTACTTAAAATTCAATATAGGCTCCCAAAAGTCTTCTTTAAATTTATCTATTTTAAAATTTAATATTATTTAGTTTGGAGAAGTATATGGTTTCTTGCTTTTTATACTTATTAATTCATGGAATAATTTAATATTAATCATTTAATTAAAAATACACACGTGAAGTTTCTAATATATTCTACCTATCTGTTGAATCTATTATTTAAATAAAAAATAGTTAATCTTTTTTTATTTATTTTCCATTTAATTAAACATATTAATCAAAACATTTTTAAGTAATGCAGAATTTACAGCCCTGCCTATACCCGTGAATATAAATGAACGCAGCCCGGTCTTCTCTTTTCAGTAATGGATTATTCCTTGTGCACCCCTTAGCCCACCCATTCACATACATCTTATGGCCTCTAGCACATACACATACAGAGGCGAGTTAACCCGCAAAACTTGTGGCTTAAGTTATGAGATTGAGATAATCTAATATAAAAAAATTAAAAAAAACCACAAAGATATTTAAAAAAAACTAATGTCGAATGATGAAATTAAAAAAAAAGATATTGACCTACATTAACTTTTCAAACTTATAACTCGGGTCAATAAACTAGAAGCATCATACATGCAAAAATGAAGAAGCATAATCCTAGCAAATTAAACGTTGAAGAATGAAATAAGAAATAAAATTTACTACACAAGAGGATCTAAAATATAAAATAATAATTAAAATAATAAGGGTGAAAATCTAAATAAAAATTAAATTTAATGAGCAACTAAAATCTTTTAGGGTTAAATTGAAAAGAAAAATAACTCAAAAAAAGAAAAAACATTAAAAGAATGAGAACCAAATTGAAAAAAATAACACACCATAAACTTGGATTGAATGATGAAATTGAAAACCAATAAAACTTTTATAAAAGAGCTAATGAAAAAAAAAATCAGAAATCAAGAGAATAAGGACCAAATTGAAAAGAAAAATCCATAATAAATTGGAATTGAAGGACTAAATTAAAAAGAAATAAAACTTTTATAAAAGAGCTAAGGACAAAAATAAAAAATAAAAAGAAAAAAGACTGAATTAAAAATATAAAAAATAAATAGGACAAATTTGTAATTTCACGAGGAGGAGAGACAAAAATAAAAAGAAAAAAGAAAAGACAACCGGCGATAAACAATCCAAGCTACACTGATAAGCATCGTACCAAATAGAAGAGGATGTGGCGTCATCGACATGGCGAGAAGAAAGTTTTTACCATTAGAAGGTGCCGCATGCGACCGCCTAAATTGCATAGGTGCCTCCTATATGCTAGATGCATATAAAATTTAATATTAGTTAAAACATCGTAATGCCATAAAAAAATTAAAAAAAAAATCCTTGATCTATTTTTTTTTAAAAAAAGAACTGTAAGGGCATTTAAAAATTATGGTATCATTTTTGTTGTAATTAAAGGGGTGTTTGAAAGTGCGGTAATAATACTTTTCGTTTAGAAATGTATCAAAATTATTTTTTTTATTTTTTAAAAATTATTTTGACATTTAAAATGATTAAGCACAAAATAAATATTAATTTGAAGCAAATAAAAAAATAAAAAAATTTAATTTTTTTTTTAAAAACACAAAAATAATCGGACCTTAAATACCACTCCACCGACGACTTGTCAGCTGCCCATCATTCCATTACGGGCCCGTTGAAATTGCTAGAGCTTGCTTCCTCTCATGCTTCCCATACATATCAATCAGTCTCTTTCCCAAAAAAACTTGAAGAATTGGACATAGATAGCTTGTGATACTTAAATCATTCACTTCTTTTGCATGTCTGACTTTTTTTCTCCGTGTATGTTTGACTGTTTGGTTAATTAAGATTTAACATCGTTCAAATTTATTTTTAAAACTTCAAGGAAATTGTGTAGTGATTAAGGAGGTTTATTCAATCTCTTAATTTTCAGGTTTAAATCTTAGTACAAGTATTTAAAGAAATTTAATAAAATTCTTTAGAATGCAATAAACTAATGTGAGGGTGAGTTTTTAAAATTATCTGTTTGAAAGTGTGGTTGTGGTTCTTTTTTTAAAAAAATTTCATTTAAAAATGTATTAAAATAATATTTTTTATTTTTTAAAAATTATTTTTGATATCAACGCATCAAAATGATCTAAAAACATCAAAAACATATTAATTTGAAGTAAAGAAAAAAATAAAAAAAATTTAAATTTTTTTAAAAGCAATTTTAAAACGTAAAAACAAACAGTTATTCTCGTATAATTTGATTCAAAAATATTTTTATTGTTGTATAAAAGTAAATTTACTTAAAAAAAACAGTCAATATTGCAAATTGTTGAACTAAATTACACACACACGCTCTCTCAAGTTAATTATTTTCCCTCCTGAACAATTGCAATTTTAGCACATGTTAGTGGTTTAAAGGATGTGTTTTTTTCTTCTTCTTATTTTTTTGAGGATAAGATATTTTAAATTAGTTTGTATTTTAATTGAAATTAAACCTCTTTTCAAACAATTATAAAAATATCCTCATTTACGACAAATTTAGAAACACATACAAGTAATGTCCCATATTTCAAAACCTCCTCAAATTAACTTCCATGTGGGACACCAAAAACCAAACAGGTATTTCAAATGCAATCGATCAAAATATAATAATTACAAAACTACAGTACCAAGAGTAGGGTGCAGGCTGCTTCTTCTTCTTCTTCTTCTACAGTACCGAGGAATTAATATGAAAATATATTGATTATTAAAAGAAAAAAAGAAAATCCACCAATTGTTCTTGGGAACGTGTTTGCGTACGCCACCTTTGGTGAGAAGCCAATGGGCTTAGATCAGAGACATGAGGTGGGTAGTAGGCAGTGCAGGTGATCAAAATCAAACAACTTTAGGTTAAAAACACTGAACTTTGAATTATAAAACACAGATTTCGTGCAAGAAATTTGCATCAGCAAAGGTAGCTTTGTCAACCACAAGACCTCACAGCATGGGGCCTTTGCCCATCTGCCCTGCTCCCCTTGGCCTATAAAAGTAATCCAAAATTTATATTGTTTTCTAAATATGCCCTGCCTGTTGGATTCTCTGTCAAACACCACCATCACTTTAATGACAACTGATAACAACCTAGCACCAAACCATCTTTCCTTGGCAGTTTAAAACCCTCTTCTGTTGTCATTCATTGCTCAAGCTTGAAGCAGAAAGAAAGCAAGCACGAGCACAGAAAGATGGTGAACCTAGTGGCAGCACAGAAGCCATTATTGCATGGCCTGATGAAAATGGCAGGAGTGCAACCCCACATAGTAGAGATTGAGCCAGGGACAGTCATGAACTTTTGGGTGCCAAATGAGACCGTCAAGAAACCTCAAAAGGGTGAAAAGAAGAACGACACCCCAACCTTAACCAAACCAAACAAACCAGTAGTGGTTCTAGTCCATGGCTTTGCTGCTGAAGGTGTTGTCACTTGGCAATTCCAAGTTGGTGCCTTAACCAAGAAGTATTCAGTTTATATCCCTGACCTTCTATTCTTCGGTGGCTCGATCACTGATAAAACAGACCGGTCGCCAACGTTTCAAGCAGAAACATTGGTGAAGGGTCTGAGGAAGATAGGAGTAGAGAAGTGTATATTAGTGGGGTTTAGCTACGGTGGCATGGTGGCGTTTAAGATGTCTGAGTTGTATCCTGACCTGGTCCAGGCCATGGTCATATCCGGCTCAATCCTGGCAATGACTGACTCAATTAGTGAAGCAACACTAAGTGAGCTTGGGTTCAAGTCTTCCTCGGAACTTTTGCTGCCTAACTCTGTTAACGGTCTGAAAGCACTACTCTCTGTTGCTACTCACAAGAAGCTTTGGTTCCCAAATCGGCTTCACAAAGACTACCTCGAGGTTTGTTGACTTGCATCATCTTGTAAACTTAATTTTGTATATCAATCCATATTGCTGGTTTTAATTCCCTTATTTTTGACGTAAGAATAATCCCATCTGGGACACTTTTTGTCTCAGCTTGAGTGTTCCGTTCAACCACCTCTACCTAAACACTTTTTGACAGAAGGCTGATAGAATTGTCAAAGAATTTTTCTGTTTCAAAGCCCTTTCACCTCCACACTAGAAATTCTCGGCTTGCTATGAACAAGAATTCACATCAGCATTCCTTGCATTGTTTTGTCCTTACAGTTTGGTTGTTCTGATTAAATATTTAGCTAGCATGCACTAACTGAAGACAAGCGCAGGTGATGTTCACCAATCGAAAGGAGAGAGCTGAACTTCTAGAGGGATTAGTCATCAACAATAAAGATCCAACCATCCCAAAATTTGTACAGGTAATTTCAGCGTTTAATTCCTCAGGTTTATTTCTTCTAATATGTCTGTTAAACATGTTATCATCGCCATACATGTTGCAGAAAATACATCTCTTATGGGGGGAGAATGATCAAATCTTCAAGCTGGAGCATGCACAGAACATGAAAGAGTATGTCTTTGTAAATATGAATCACAAATCAATGAATCTTATTGAAAATATATAGTGATTAGCTGACACAGACAGGAACACATACGCATGCAAATTGGAAAATCCTCAAAACACCTGCAAAAGCAAGTGAGTACAGGCAACTACAAATGCATCATATACTAAAATGGCTTGCTTTGTGATTACAGGAAATTAGGCGAGACGGTAACATTTCAGGGCATACAGAAGGCAGGTCACTTAGTTCAACTGGAACGACCTTGTGTCTATAATAAATGTCTCAAGCAATTTCTTACTTCACTGCTTGAAAATGAAGAGCAGAAGTGATATGACAACCAATATCTTTCATTTTGCCTGAGTATTTACTGTAATTTGTACTACTTGTCTCCTTGTTAGTGTGATACTTCTCTGGCATTCGATGTCTATTGTAAGGAGAAGATTGTTAAATGAATTTAATGAAATTTTAACTTCCTTCACACCTTTGTTTATTTTGTTTTTAACTTTTTACATAACAAATCAACACTCGTGGAAAGAAAAAAAAATTAAAAAATACGTGTACAATTCAATCATTTTCACAAGTAAAAAATTTCATGCAAACCGGATCACGTATGCTTGAGCAAACACTTTCATCTGAACGACAATTGTATTTCTTCTAGAGTTCTTCCTTTGGTTTCAGGGACCCAAAGAGACACAAAAATGACAGTGAAAGCACTGACCACCGTGTAAATAGTAAAGGTCCCTGTTGACAGAACAGTTGTTTCATTAGTTAGATATTAGAATAATCCTTGTGTGCAGGTGCCGCACACATGCACTCATGAAATATGAAAGAGAGAGATAGAGGGAGGAAGGGAGGGAGGGAGAGGGAGACCTGCACTGCTCCAACTCATGAGCAAGTTTGCAGTCATTGTAACAAGCCAGGAAGCAAGCCAATTTGCCAATGTTGCAACCGAGCCAGCGATGCCCTTGATGTTCACAGGGAGAATCTGAAATGCACCATTCAGAAAAACTGAGAACTTTAAGAAAGCAATTCATGAATAATTTTTCACCATCATTAAACACGTTAATAAACTTCATAAGCTGGCATCTGACTGTAGTTCCATCACATTCTACAGCTAAAATTGAATAACTATCATGGATGGAGGGGTTAAGGGCAAAATCATAGACCTCCACTAGAAGGTAATGGTGGAGAATCATATAATGCACAAGTGCACGTGCATGCTAAAGAATATTCCACCATGACGAACTGGGATCCGAGGTACTTGTACTAGGCACAAGTGATTCTTTGATTATATTTCTTGGTTTGACTGTTTTGAAATGCAGTCATAAGTAGAAACAGATAAAGCATCCAAAATAAAGACAACTAAGTGTCGACAATTGATTCAACACACTTCTATCTAACAAATCTATTTTTCTCACACAAGACACCAGGCTATTTCCTAAGTCTATTATTTTCCTATCTCTTAAAGAAATCACTTTATTGAGTTGGTGCATGCCCAGATGACCCAGCATAAAGCATTGGAGTCTTACTGAAAAGGAATTTTAGAGTTCTGAAGAACAGAAGGCCGGACTGTCCAAGTCAGACAATAACTAATAAAATCATTTGACAAATCAAAATCTCCATGTTCCAAATCATATAGTTCAGCATAACAAATCTTATGCCCCATAGAAGCCAAAATATTGTCAGAGTTAATGCTTAATATAAAGTAAAAAGATGCGGATACCTCAGACATTATGATCCAAGGAATAGCTCCTAGTCCCACTGAGAAGAAAATTACCACAGCCTGGGTAAAAAGAAAGAGAATCGCTTATAAGGCAGGCCACAGACAAGTGAGTGGATGCACACATATTCAAAGTACAATAAACATACCACAAGTCCTCCAAGTGACACAATTCCCATTATGTGATACAAATCAGAATCTTGTGGTAAAATGCCCTGGTACAAAATGAAAAACCAGAGAGAATAAGAAATCAAAATTTGGCTGCGGTAATTTAAGGCAGATACTTGATGAACAATGAACTTTAAGTACATAGAAATTAACAAATCATAGGCTTTGTAGGATTACCAACCTGCAAATAAAAAGCAATAGCAACCAGAAGCAAGCTAAGAGTAACTCCAGTTGTAGATATCTGAGCAAGCGATTCCAATTAGACATCTTTGAAACTTTATCCTTTACCCAAATAAAATAGCATATTTGCAAACAAAAGAAGAACTCACAATAAGAAGCAATCTGCGCCCAGCTTTATCCATCAACCACGAAGAGATCCCAGTGGCTATGACCTAAAAAAGAAACAACTAATTATTATATAATCCAGATAAGAATTTCTTTCAAACTTTGAATGCCAGAAAATTAAGTCTAAGGGGCAATGGAATCATGACATAAGTGTACAGCCGTGCTCTTACCTGGATAGCTCCAAGTCCACATGTAGCAAGATTGCTTGAGGAAATTCCTGTCAAGATTATGATAGTTTAGTAAATCATCAATTTAATCTATTGGATTATAGGTCACTAGAATAACAATAAACAGAAATGTTTCGAGTAGCCTTAAGAGCAATTCTGGATTGTTGATTCTTAAGAACTATAATTAGTTGAAACTGATTGGCCAGAAAAAGCAGGCTCTTACCCTATGGCAAAACTAGGTGATATGGTGAGCCTAACAAAAGTTACATGTAAGATACACAAAAAAGACCATCAAAAATCAAAATGATATGTGCAATCAGGCCTTGAAATACTGTCCTGACTTGAGAGTGTACAAGGACAAAACATGATTTTCAGAAGCCTAAACGAACAGTAAATTGGAGATCAAAGTCAGGGAAGTGTTCGTCTAACCAGCATTTGCAAAGATGTTACTGGAATAGAAAAAGATCCCATTGATACCACTGAATTGCTGGAGCACAAGCAATCCAATTCCTACCTGCAGCATAACCACCGGATCAACATTTTGGTTCTAAGGTTGCAGAGGCAAGAAAACAAAATTTTAAACAAACCATCTACCATCAAAGGAAACCAATATCTTCTTCGCTTGAGATCTGCAAACCGAATTGTTGTTCTTTTGCTTGAAGATGCAACAGCTCTCTGTAGAAAGTACACCGATGAAATGGTAATTAGTGATGATACTTTGAAAAGGGTCTAAAGATTAACATGAACCATGATTCGGTTTGCAAAGTGGAAGTCCTATGGCCAAGTTGATTCAAGTTTCCAAAAAAATTTGACATAGTCCAGCTCGATACCTTGATTTCATTCACTTCAGCAGTAATGTCAGTGTCATATCCTCGTAAAACTTGCAAAGAGGCTTCAAAATCTTCCGTCATCCCCATTTTGGCCTGCCCCGACCCCATACATCAAGAAAAAAAAAAGAGTATAAAGAGTGAAGTGAGCAAATTCAGAAGATGCCAAAAATAGAACATGGATGAGTGTATAGCCATACCAGCCATCGAGGAGATTCGGGTATGAAAAATAAGCCAAGAATTAATAGGGCACAAGGAAAGCATCCTGCAAATCAGAGTCTATGTTCCATTAATAAAAAAAATATTCACTTGTTAACTATTTAATTATGAGTAACATCAAATATCATAGCAAACTAGTTTAATTGTTCTTTACAAATACAGAGAATTCCCGCCTCTCAAGAAACAAAAAATTTCATGGACTTCACATATGCTAGTCATTTTTGCTCAATTATATACTCAAAAACTTGTCGATAGCATTCCGTTCTTTCACCTAAGATAAATAGGCTTAAAAGAGATTTGGAAGGGACTTACCTAAAACAGCAAGCACTCTCCAATTAACAAAAAGTCCCAGTAGATAAGACAGCAATATTCCAATTGTCACTGAGAGCTATTTCATAAAAAGAGTAGTTAAATCAATCATTAAAACATGAATAACATCAAGAATAACAAAAACAGTATGAATAGAATGGTTCGAAAGCACAACCAACCTGGTTAACCGATCCAAGACTTCCTCTCATGTCCTGAGGCGCTATTTCAGCTATATATACAGGTACCTACACAAGAACAATCCCAACAAAACCAATCATTCTTTTTACATTCTTTCCAATAGATCAATTAAAACAAAACAAAACCAACAAACTTCGAAGTTACCGTGTATGAGATTATACCGACACCAAACCCTTCCAACAACCTTCCCATGAACAAAAATGATGAATCCTACAAAACCAACAAATAAATTAATCATCTACAATCACCTCAAATAATAAACAACACACATCACTTAATAAAGATCAAAGACTATCATTAATTACTCACAACAGCAAAAGATATGCTTAGCCATCCAATTATATTAGGCACCGCCGCGACCACCAAAGACTGCAACACAACACAACACAACAATGCAGCAATTCAAAGAATCAATTCACATGTGAAAAATCGAAAAGATTTAGTTCTTTCAGATAACTGATTAGAATTAGTAGAATTTCAATATATAAAATAGAGAAATTATTACCCCTTTTCGACCAATATATTCAGCAAGTTGGCCACTTACTAAAGCACCAATCATAGCACCCACATTTGATAATGAACCAAACATCGAAAACTAAACACAATAAATCAAATCAATCACAACAAAGTTAAACAAACAAAATTAATTTAAATTAAATTAAATTTAGAAACAGAATTAAAAAAAAGAGAGTCAAACCTCTGAAATAGAAAGCTTAAGATCGCTAATGATTTCTGCTTGTGTAGGCGAAGAATAACCACACTAAACAATCATGCACAAAAAAACTCAAAATTAATGAAACATAATATAAATTAAGAACTAAAAATAATCGAAAGAGATTAAATTCTATATGGGGGGGGGGGGTTATTACAGTGAAACCGAATTGGATGGGGCCTAAAGCGACAATGAGGACACAAAGAACAACAGAAACAGAACCATCACGGAGCATCTGAGCGGAGGAACTCATTATACTGGATTGCCTTGAGCTCATTCTATACCAACTCCCTGTCTGGAGCAAAGGTTTCCTAAGCTGATCTCTTGCCTCTTCAGCATCGTCCCTCTGACTCATGATTGCTTGATTATCAGCAAAAGAAACAAAAAGGGATTTAGTAAAAACAAAAAAAGCAAAAAGGGTTGTGAAGATTAATGTTAGATTGTTTTAAGGCTTGAAGTTTCGTTGTTTGAAAGAAGAGAAATGGGGTTGATGTTTTTCCCTTGTCTAGGAAGGGGAGGTGGTGGTGGTGTTGGTGACGACTAGAGAGTCCGTTGGATTTTGGCTTTAAAAAAAGAAAGAAAAACGTGTACGACAGATGACAGGCTGTTTATATTTTGCCATGTCAACTGTTTTTTTAGATATCTGAGAATATCACTTATTGTTTTTTTAAATATTTTTTATTTAAAAATATTTAAAAAATAAATTTAAAAAATAAATTTAAAATAAAAAAATAAATTTTAATAAAAAAATAAGTTGAAATTTATATTCAAATATATTAAAATAATATATATTTATTTATTTTTACTTGAAAGTTTTAACTTTGAGTTAGGATGTTGTTTATTTAAGAATATGTTTGAAATGTGATTAAAATTATATTTTAAAGTATTTTTATTTGAAAATATATTAAAATAATATTTTTTATTTTTTAAAAATTTATTTTTAATATCAATACATCAAATAAATATAAAAATAATTTAAAAATATAATATTTTTAAAATTATTTTTTATTAAAACTCTGATACAAATATAGCTCCAAAGAAGCACTGTCATGATAATAAATTGTGGACTTATCCACTATTTTTGTTAAGAGTTAGAGATGTCTAATATAAGAAAAAAGCTAATTTTACCAAAATTCAGTTATAGAACGAGTTTTCCGAAAAAAAAAAAAAGAAGAATTGTATGAATGGGCATACTCACCCAATGAACCAAAACTTGGTAAATTTATCATTATTATTAAATACGAGAACAATGCTAATCTTACGAAAATCTAAGATGTTGTTAGGTATTTTTTTCGTGTTTTTTATTTTAATTTAAAAATTTTTTTGGTTGAATAATTTTTTTATGAGGTGTTGTTCCTTAAAAATACACTTAATTAGACAATTGAATTATTATGATTGACACTTAGATATGAATTGTTGGATAATCTATCTAAGATTTGATGTAAAATCTAGAAATTAAGATGTTTGGTAATAATTATTTTTTAAAATATTTTTTACTCGAAAATATATTAAAATAATATTTTTTATTTTTTTAAAATTATATTTGACATTAACACATTAAAATAATAAAAAATTAATTTTAAACAAAAAAAATTAAAAATTTAACAAATGTATAGCCAACCACGTTGCCTAACAAATCCATAAGGAGTGTTTGGATTGCAACAATAATTATTTTTTATAATGTTTTTTTATAAATATATTAAATATTTATTTTTATTTTTAAAAATTTATTTTTAATATAAATTTATTAAATTTATTTTAAATAAAAAAATAAATTAAATTTTGATCTATCGCAATCGGTGGCTTAGTCTGCTTTGCCATTGGAATTGGATTGAGAAAATTGTTGTTTATCAATTGTTATTGACATTAGTTGAATTCTTTTTTTAAAAAAAATTAATAATTATATATATATATATAGACATACACATCTCCAATAAGTTGCTCATTAACTTGCCTCCGAGAATCAAGAAGCGAGCAGTGGTCAACGTTCCCACCTCTAAAACCCTTTGGACACGAACATCTCCCTCTCCGCTTTAACACACACACACGCCACTGCCACTGCCACCACCTCCCCAAAACGACCCCATCAACTCTCAAATGGGCAAACCCGTTACCCGATCTCACTCTCTACTTCTCCACGAACCCTCTTCTCCTCCACTATCCACCACCACCTCCTCCAAAATCTCATTTCAATCTAGAAAAATCAGAAAACTTTCAACCAACAAAACAACCACCACTACCACCGCTATAACCTCCACTTCCATCCCCCCTCTCAAACCCTTATCTCACAAAGGCGAAATAGAACTGGCACTTGATCATTTAAGCAAATCAGATCCTCTTCTTGCACCTCTATTAAACAGCCATGAACCACCAGCAATGAATACTTGTACCTCACCGTTTCTTTCTTTAACAAAATCCATCCTTTTTCAACAACTAGCAACAAACGCCGCCAAATCAATCTACACGCGTTTTCTCACTCTCTGTGACGGAGAATCTCAAGTAAACCCAGATACTGTACTCTCATTATCTGCCCCCAAACTCAGAGAAATCGGGGTTTCTGGTCGAAAAGCGAGTTATTTACATGACTTAGCAGAGAAATATCGAAATGGGTCTTTATCTGACTCCTCAATTCTTGAAATGAATGATGATATGTTATTGAATAGGTTGACTGAAGTTAAGGGAATTGGGGTTTGGTCTGTGCATATGTTTATGCTATTTTCGTTGCACAGACCGGATGTTTTGCCTGTTGGTGATCTGGGTGTGAGAAAAGGGGTGCAAAGTTTGTATGGGTTGAAGGATTTGCCACAGACATTGGAGATGGAGCAGATTTGTGAGAAATGGAAGCCTTATAGGTCAGTTGGGTCGTGGTATATGTGGAGGTTAATGGAAGCTAAGGCTTTGGCGAATAAAGCAGCTAAAAAAGCATAAGATGAGTTGGTATTTCGGGGTCTTAGTATTGGGGTTTCGATGAGGAGGTATTGCTTTTGGATGCTTTAATTAAATTAGGCCTGGTTTTTCAGTTTGTGCTGGATGCTCTAGAGTTTGATGTATCAAAGCTTCAATTTGGACAATGTAAATCTGTATGCAACCAGTGGGTTATCTCTGCTTAATAAATGAAAAATTGTGAATTTCTGCTCTGACATTGGTGGCTTTCAACAATCTAAATTATGTTTAGCATTTTCATTATAGGTTAATTTACACTTCGTATGATGAATATTGATGCAAAATGGATAAAATTCTGTTTCTGTGTATTAACATTCTGGAGACTGCATTTTCTTGCCAGAGATTGTTGAACCAAATGAAGCAAGACCTGAATCTTGAAACTGTGCATTTAAAATGTATACAGAAGCATTGTTGGGCTTGAAGCTTAGTATATGGTGGCGTTTGTCCTGTGGCCATGTAAAATCATACTTTAGCATGCTTGAAGTCACACGATTGGTTTTGGATCAGAGGGTTGGCTTGCTTATTTACCCCATTGTGATTTCCTCTTTTCTTCAGACTTCATATTTGAGTTTTTCTTGGAAGTCTGTGTTTGGTCTGTGTAAATTGGACGAGGAAAAGTACAATGTCCGAAATATTACATCAATTTATGAGTCGTTAATTGAATAAAATTGGTTGCATGGCCTTTAGGACAATCGCTGGTACTGCTATAGTTCATAGGTGGGTTAAAGTTAAACGCAATTCTGTGTGGGTATGTTGTTGGAATCATGTGAGTTTGTGCTGGGCATAAAGATGTTCTTGGGTTGAGATTTTTATTCATTGCTTAAGATTTTTGTTTTTGTTAGGATCAAGTGCTTGGAATCAAGTAGAACTGGCGGCCACTCCTGAAGTGAAAACCCTTGCACAGTCTCTGTTTATAAGACCAGATCAGTCTGTTTGAGAGTTGAAACCACCTTAAACTATGCTAAGATCAGCATATGTGTTTTTTAAAACTTGGGTGGAGGTCCTCTCTATGCTGACTTGAAGCCCATGTTGTTCCGTAGACATCAAAACATTTTTTTTATGACCCAAATACAAGGCCCATGTTAGACTAAGATAGTGTTCCTGCTTTAAAAAAAGTTAATTTTTTTCTTCAAAATAGTTTTTTAATATTTTTAAATTATTTTGATTGTACTAATTTTTTTTAAAAAAAATTAAAAATAATAATATTATTTTAATATATTTTTAAATGAAAAACACTTTAAAAAATATCTACAACTATTCCAAATATCTACTAATATTCCATCCTAGCTTTATAATTGTCCCGGGTTGTAAAATTATTTTTTAATAAAAAATATATTAAAATAATATATTTTTAGATTTTTTTAATTTTTATATTAATATATTAAAATCATTAAAAATATATCTGAAAAATAGTAAATTTAATATTTTTTGATAAAAAATAATTTAAAAAATAAATTGAATTGCATTAGCAAACGTAGCTCAATCTATAACAAAAAAAAAAAAAAATCAATCAAAACTACTTAATTACCAGGATACTTCTACTGGTCGGATTGCTTTTCAAGAATACAGTGTCAGCCACTTAAGTAGACATTGATATTATTTTACAAATATTTTTAATAACTTAAATAAAATTATTATTCAAACAAATAGAATAATTTGCATAAATGTCAAGTAATGAGATATTTTAATTGGATTAAATCTAACTTATATTACAAGCGTGGTTATTTTCAAATTAATATCAGGAGGTTCTCTGAGTAATATATATGATATGACAGTTCCACATTTCCTTTCCTTCCATGGAATAAAAAAATCCTTGGATTTTGTCATACTTATCTTCTTAATCCCTTTTTAGAACTATAAAGTATGTATTTAATAATTCTTTGTATGATATTCTTTTTAAAAGTGCATCTTAATTGAAAATATGTAAAAATATTTTTTTTATATAATTAGATTCATGTTGGATTGGGCTTCCATAAGAATTTTTATTTTATTTTCTCATTCCTTTACGTCCAAGTTTAAATTTAAAATCCCAAATTTCTTTGACCTTATGTTTTTTTTTTTTTAATTTCTAAGATCTTAATTTTTCAAAACTCATACCCTGCTTTTTGTTTCTTTTCTTGCAAGCTTCACAAACAACTTTTTTTTATTACTATAATTAAAAGCATCGCAATATCCTATATTTATATAATTATATATCTTTTATGCAAAGATTCATTAGAGAATTATATAAAAACATAAAAGTTTAAATTTTTAGGTTGAGATGGTTTCTTTAACATGGTATCGGATTCTTTTTTATTAAGCAATCACGAGTTTAAATCTCAACACCCTTATTTTATTTGATAAAAATTAAACATAAATTATTATGAGTCCACGCAAGTTTCAAGTCTAAAAAACTTTCACTCGAGACAGTATGTTAAAGAATTATATAAATTATACTGTGAGATTTCATTAAAAAATTTAATTAAACTTTTAGATGTTATAATTTTTTTAATAAAATATATATCGTGTTCAATTTCATGCATTTTTGCTTCCTCTTCTTTTGCTTTTAAGACTCATAAACATGATTTTTACAGCAAAAATAGCTGCACAATATCTCATATTTGTATAATTAATTTCACGACTACTTAGTTTAATAATAAAGGAAAAATCGATTTCATAGAAATCACTTCAGCAATCCACATGTCAAATCCCGTCATATAGCTTCACAATATTGCAACGGCATGACATATCAGCAGTCCATTTGTCAAAAATATTAGAGAATTTTTCCTACATGCAAATACATAGCAATTGGCTAGTAGTAACAGATTAGAAAGTAATTGACTTTCTCTTTCTTCTTCTTTTTCCTTCTATTAGATGGTGTTTGGTATGATGGAGAAAAATAGATTAAATAGAATTATTTTTTTTAAAGTTGTTTTTTTGTATCTTTAAATAATATAAAAGTTATTTTTTTATCATGTCTAAGACTATTATAATAGAAAAATTTGTGTTCTACTAGAAGGATAAAATAAACTTGTCTATTTTCCAGAACAAAAATTAACCTAAATTGATCCGAGTCAATATAAAAAATAAAAACAATTATTATTATGGTTTTAAAATCTGACTAGAAAGTCAACCTAGAACAAAATTCGAGTCATAAATTGAATTGATCAATCAATATTATCTAACATATCAAACATTACATTATATTGTTACCTGAATGCACGAATATCTTATCTCTACTCTAGATCTAACTTTACAAAAAAAAAAAAAAACATACGTATGTATATATATATATAAAAGATATTGATGTGATCATGTGGAGAATGTAAGAACAAATAGAAGATGAGCTGCTGGAGATATCAGCTACCATTAAATGCCCTAAAATGAACAAGTCATTCAGCATTTAGAATACACACATCAAACTGGAAGCATGCATTCTTCTGTGATTGAAAAACTGCATGCTGTTACATCCATCAAGCAAGATATATATATATATATATCGCAAAAGAATATTTCTTTCCCACTGTCGTCGCCGCCATGGGAGAACAATATGTTCACGCTCATCATTTTCATTTTCTTCCTTCATTAACTCATAGTAGCACATATTGAAAAAAAGAAAAGAATCCAGGCTTAATTCGACTCGATCGAGTGATAAGGTGGTTTGCTATCCAAATCATCATCTTAGATTTGATTCAAGCCGGCCGTGATTAAAAAGAGGTTCTTGTGTTTAAATTCTTCGTCTAATTAAAACCCAATCAAAGGAAAAGTTTAATCTTCATGTTGGCTAAAACAACGTATACGTACAGAATCCTTGAGCTATTGATTTTTTGATTTACAGTACTCTCTATAGTTTTTATTTTATTTTATCTTAAACACATGAATTAACAAGTCTTTGGATTAATTAGGACCGTTTTAATTATAGCTGTGCGTCATCGGGACTTCGCTATTCCGGCCATCAAATCACTCCAAAACGCCACCAAAACAATTCTTTTAACCTCATAGACAAAAAATACCTCAAAGACTCCAATCGCTCTCTCCCTCCTCTTCCTCCACTGGGGATGCCGCTTTTTATATATATAATATCAACTCATTTTTATAACTGATTAATTATATTAATTTGGAGGAAAGAGGATAATTAATAGGATGATAGATTGAAAACTCAATTATTTTATTTTACAAAGATAAAATTAACTCAAATATTAAAAGTATAAGGATAACTCGAAAATTTATCTTATTATATAAGGACATATATATTTATATATACCACGCCATTTAATTATCCTTAGTTTTTAAATTAAATTTTTTAAGTTGTAAAGCACCAAAATCTAGTAAGAGTTGGGTCGCACGAATAGAGGAGGTTCCAATCCGAGAACTCAATTATTTAGATATTAAAACCTGGAGAAAAGAAATAAAAAATATAAATTAAAATGGATAATATATAGTTCAAGAGATATTTAGAGTGTATTTGACATTGCTACCAAAATATTATTTGTTCAAAATTTAAAATTTTGTTTTTGCTTGAAATTAAAGTTTTTTCTTTAATGTTTTTAGATTATTAATGTTATTTTTTTAAAAAAAAATTTAATACATTTTTGAGCGAAAAACATTTTGAAACACAACCATTATTACACTCACAAACAGATATTTAAAGTTTTTTTTTAGTATTTTTAGATCATTAATATTAAAAATAAAATTTAAAAAATAAAAAATAATAATAATAATAATTTAATAAATTTATGAGCAAAAAAATATTTTAAAATATAATCTTTTACTATACGTCCAAATATTGACTTAACTCATTATATATATATGATAAAAAAGTTACCATGCAGTTGATGATATATATACATGGGCCAAATCATATTCAAACAGCAGACCATTTATTCATATTTGTTTTCAATCGTGGGCATCATATGGCTCATGACTTTTGGACAGAAAGATGATAAACCTCAAGTCGGCATTCAGAATATGAAATGTGATAAGAACACAGAAGGAGACGTCATTAGTTAGTGATGAGGTGTTGTTTTAATTAATTCGCGTCTTGATTTGATTGTTTAGCTACCCGAATGGATACGTCCTTCCGCCATGCTCCATCCAAAGATGGTCAAAATGGATGAGTAACTCGGGGCCTGCTCTTCTCGGCATATTCGCTTGAAGAGGGACGCTCATCAGAGACTACTGGGCTCGTACAATCTAAACAGTTATTGAGAAAGAAAGAAAAAAAACTAAAAGAGCTTATCCTTTCCTGATTTTAATTGATGCTGCTTCTCATTCAGTTGCCTTGTGGATTCGAACAATGTAATATTTATTTGAGATTTAACTTGATAATTTATGTTTGATAGACTTGATGGGAAGGTTCTTATAGAATCTAAAAGGTTATGTATTAAGTTGTTGCTTGATTTTATAAAAAATTATTTAGATTTTATTTTTAAAGGATTTAAACTAAATGGATAACAATTAAAACTTGAGAAAAAATGCAACCGCTTATCGTCTCAAAAGGGGATACGAGAAGAAATCAGATGTGAAAAGTGAAAACCAAAGCTAGGAGTGAAAAGAAAAGGTATAAAAGAAAGAAGAATAACCGGTTGTTGGAGCCACACTAAAGCTCCATCTTTACCGTGCATAATTTTACAAGGAAAGAAGCCCTCGTTAAGATGATTTTAACAACACTAAAAAAGACCATCATCAAAGCTTGGAGGAAACCATACATGCCTCCTCAATATGACAACCTTCTTCACACATTGGTGTATGTATTATACATACCATAGTTTTTCTTTCTCTTTCACTTAAGTTCTTAATTCTATAATAACTCTTTATTTTTTCCTTGAATTTCATCCCACTTGAAACTAATCAACTAATCCCTCTTCTTTTAATTTAGTCTCGAATTGCATCCCACATAAGCCTAATAAAAAACTAATAGGGAGCGAAGAAAGGCAAGTAAAAGAAAGAAACAAATGACCCAACTAGGTTAGCTCATTGTGGTTGTCATCACCCAATTTTGGGTGATTCCCCAAAATTCATTTTTTTTCAAAAAAAATAAAAAAAAATAATAAAATAAAATAAAATAAAGGCTGCAAAAATAGGCGAAAATCAAGCTGCAATTTTCGAAGAATTTCAAGGCCTAATTGTACCCCGTTATGCCCAAAGATAGAAAAATGCAAATTCAAAGGTCAAATTAAATGAGTATTGGACGAATTTGCATAAAAATTAAGTCCAATGACATAATTAAATTTTAATGGGTCAATTTGATTTAATCATGGGCCAAATTGAATTTTAATTATGTTTAAGAATTAATTTGGGTCCAATTGAAGGATTTAATTAAGTGCAATGACTTAATTATACTTTAAGCGGGTCAAATTAATTTTAGGGCTTAATTGGTGAAAAATTAAGTTTGGGAGCTTAATTTGAACTTAATTGAAAAATCAGAATTTTAAGAGACCCAATTTAATTTTTACCAAGTGAATCAATTGAAATCAGGGGCCAAACACAAAACTTCAGGGACCAATTTTGAAGCCCGAAAAACTATTTTGCCTATAAATAGCCTTCAATTTCAGCTGAGCAAGGGGGGCATTTTTGACAAAAAAAAAAAGAAAGAAAAGGAAGAACAAACCCTAAAAAACCTAACCCTACAAAACTTGTTTTTCTTCTTCTCCAAGAGCAACCCGCCGCCCCCACCCAAGTGGTTTCCATTTTTCTTCCTCACCCGATCTTCTCCCCTCTTCCGGCCGCACACAGCCCCCACGTTTTTGGTTTTCCTCTTCAGCCGGTTCCACCTTCCTTCTTCATCTCGACTCACCCAACGCCATTTTCCTTCACCAAAAACAGAGCCGGCCCGATTCTGCAGCCTCCTCCACGCCATTTCCTTTCTTCTTCTTCTTCCCTCTTCGGCAACAAGCCAACTCCTTCCCTCATCTTCCCTTCCCCGAGCGTCTTCAACCTTCAAGACCGAAGCCTTCCCCTCGGCGGCGAGCCGACGCTCCATCTCCTCCACCGGCTTGTGCAAGCCGGCGCCGTCCTCCAACAGCCAGCAGCTCCTCCCTCAAGCGCCGCTGCACCCGTAGCTCCGGCCTCCAGCCTCCACCGCCCCTTCCTCAACCTGCAGATCTGCCATAGGCAGAAGAGAAGCAAACAGAGACGCAAGGAGGCGAAAAACGGATGCAGATCTAAAAAGAAAAAACGAAAAGATTGAAAAAACAAGAACAAAATTAAAATCAACCGGCTTGTGTGATTTGATTTCTTTTTGCAGGTCGCCGGCGTTGCAGAAGAGGACCATCCAGATCCCCCGGTTTTCTTGTTTTCCCGGCGGGCGCGTGAAGCCACGCGCCGCCAAGGACGGTGGCGCGTTGGAACACGCGCCGACACTGTTCTCGCGCCCAATTCCTGTGCGAAGGATTCCCTTGCAATTTTTGGAGTTTTGAGGACTCGTTTCGTAAAATTTCAAACTATTTAATGTAATTTTTATTTAGTTTTGAATTTTTGTAATTTGTATTGTGGATGTAAAAAAAAAAGAAGAAAAAAAGAGAAAAAACAAAAAATGCATGTTTGTATTTATTGCAGGATCCTTGTATAATAAGACGGCAAAAGAATAAAGAAGGATTTAATATTTTGATTGGATCACGGTGTAGAAGTACAAACTTGTACGGAAGTTGTATTTCTAAAATCGATGAAAAGACAAAATTTTTAAAACTTCTTTAACACATCAAAGCCACGGCAAGCTTACCTCGGGTAGGGTGCGTTAGGGGTGCTAATACCTTCCCTAACCACAATCAGTCCCTTACCCGCGAATCTCTCGACAAGACCAGCCAACTTGGGTTTCCTAGTAACCCTCAATTAAATACTAGGTGGCGACTCCAAAATCAATTCGGAGAGCAAAAACCGCCATCGCCAGGACGGGACGACGCCGCGCGGTGTTTTTCGACGTGCGACAGTGGTTATGTCCATGATCCAAGTAGTACATTTGACATATTAACCCGATTTGACCGAGACAATCTAATATATCGTCATCTCAATATTAAAAAAAAATATCATCTTTATATTTTTTTAAGTCAAACTATGTTTTTATTGGTTATATAAGTTATTTTTAGATTTTTCAAATCAATTGTGTTATGTCAAAATATCTCTCATACAGTTTAATTTGACACTTGTGATAATTAAGAAGTCGGATCAATATATTTCAAGATTAATTTATTTACCTGACCTTTTTTTATACTCAAACATAAATTTGTATTTTTAAAAAAATATTTGTACAACATCATGTTAAGATTCTTTTAGTCCGATAGGGTTTCAATAGGGTAAAACTGATATTTTATGAGTTTACACCAATTGGTTTTGAAAAATATTATATGCTCACAAGAACATTGATTACGCTTTGAATTCGTACCGGCAGAATATTAATTGGCTAGGCCAGCTGCCATCAAGTTACATTACTATTATGATTTTTTTTTAGTTAGATAAACTAGTTTTTTTTAAAATTATTTTTAAAATAACTTTATTAATTTTTTTAATATTAATCCTTAAAATTCAAAGTGCGAAAATTGGAATAAAACATATTTTGAAAAAACTCTGAGGTTGTCTATTACATTTATTCTTTGGAATGTCACTCCTTCATAATTTGGACATAATATTTTATTTTATTATTAAAAAAAATACAAGAACTCACACTCACGGTCCCTCTATAACAATTTTTTTTTTACGTACTAAGTCTATAATTTATATGAAAGTTTCCCAGTTAACAAAACCTTAATTAGAGAATTTATTCCATTCTGAAATTCTTGACCAATATTCTTGATTGACACCAACTTTCTTTAAAGCTAATTTAAGCATCATAGATCGTCGGCAAAAGGATCTCACCTTTAAATATTTGCTTCGCTTTCTTCTTATAGAAGTGTCATGTCATCCTATTGAAAAAACAAGGTAATTTCTGATGTACTTTTTTTTCTAAAATAAAAGATTTTCTTGTCGATATAATTTCCGGCCACGACAAAATTTTGTGATGAGAGTGTCTATCACAACCGAAAATGTTCATCATAAATACTTTACAAATTAATAAAAGAAACTTTTTTATTGCAATCCATCCCTAATTTATTAGTAATTAAAAACATAAAATTTGTGATCGATAATGACTCTCAAAATCTAAGATCACTAGGAATAAGACTAATATGTAGGGTAATTGGTTGATCTCTTAATTCAAGCAATCTAATCTATTCTTTATAGTCAAGGTATCTGGTAATGGAAAGCTCAGATAATTGGTAAGTGGTAGCAAGTAATACTTAGTAAGTCAGGTGACTGGTAACTGTGACAGTAGTAGGCGGTGCCTGGTAACTAGGTGACGAGTAGTTGTGGCAGTGGCAGGTGGTGCCTGATAAACCAATATAACTAGTAACTGTGGTAGTAGTAAGTGGTGTCTGGTAACCTAAGTGACCGATAACTGTGGTAGGTGCAGGTGTTGCCTAGTAAGCCAGTTGACCAGTAATTGTGGTATCAACAGGTGGTGTCCAGTAAATAAGGTGATCGGTAGCAGCAAATGGTGTCTGGTAAGCCAAATGACCGGTAGTTGGTACTTGTAAAAGGTCTCCTATGATGGACGTGAGAACTCTCCGATGGTAAAATCAATAACTTTGTAGAGAGAGAAAGTGCAATGATATTTTAGAGAGATAGACTCTGAAAATATATATGCTAAAAATGTTAAGAATGAAGATATTATGAAACTTTGACTTAAAGAATTCATGATGTATTTATAGCCCATGAATCTCGTCCTTTTGTAGAGAGGAGAGGCTGAAGTGTAATTTCAGTTGTATTCTACTTAAAATAATACGTATTGGATCAATATAAAATACTAAGGGAGTTGGGCTCAGTCGCTCATGCTTCTTGCTCGAGCCCATGCCTTCTAAGGAGTTGGGCTCGGGCTACCATACCTGAGCCCACTCTTCTTGGGCCCCTTGTTGTGCATTGGGCTCAGGCTACTAAGCCTAGGCCTAAAGGGTGTTTTTTTAGCCAATTTTAGAGGAATTTTTAGGTCTATTTTAGGGGTTTTTTTGTCCATTTTGTTTATGCATCAGCCCTCCCAAGTCTTTATGGTATTAATCCGAAAGGATTTGTAAAAATGTCTGGTTATCATGACGAGTGAGATATAAAAAACTTTATACTAAGAATATTTTTCTAAGTGATCATAGGAAATTTATGGAGAAAAACCTTATATTTTAAAAAATTTCTAAATGGAAGGTGGAAACTAATGGAGGATAAACCTATATTTAGAAAATATTCTAAAAGCCTGAAGGGTATCCAAGAAGGGTGACCCCTAGAGTCACCCATGCTTATAAAAGCTTCTAAAGGGCTGAGCGGAGCGGAACCCAATGAGGGTGACCTTGATGATACTCATACTTAGAAAGATTTATAAAGATCAGAGGCGACATATCCATGGAGAGTGGTTTTATTACATCAGGAAAACTAAGTTCATCACTTGAAGAGTTGTCGCATTGAGTGTGAGAGGTATGTGACATTCCTAGAATAGAATGAGGCATGAAAGTTCTCAATTGAAGAAAGATCTCACTGAAAAATAGGTGGTCTGTAGCCCTAAAAGGTCTGTAACCTTTTTTATGATGACGTAGAGGTTTAAGATCCCCTCATTGAAGAATGGTCAATAGTGTGTGAGAAATATATGACTTCTATATGATGGAATGAGACAAGAGATATATTTTGTAAAAGAAAAATACTCATTTTATCAAAAACAAATTATCTCACAATTCAATATAAACACAAATTGCTATTACATAGACCATAATAATAGCAATAAAACAATAATTAATTTTAAAAATTCAATTACAATAATTTTCACAACTAATCAATTGAACAATTTTTACAATTAAAAAATAAATTATGACAATTGAATATTAAATAAAAAGAAAATGATCTCAATTGAACAAAATCTACAATTAAGATAATTTTTTTTAAAAAAAATTCAACGCAAACTCTTGTCTAATTGCATCAATTAAAATCAAATTTATATCAATTCAAACAATATAATTAAATAAGACAACTAATCCAATAATCAATTTAAACTCTAAGTTCTCCAGTTCAAGCTTAATTGATTCCATAAATCTCATCAATTATATTAAAAACACATAATTTTAACATTCAAAACTTGAAATTATCTAATTATCAAACACAACACAAATATCTAATTAAATGAAAACACAAAAATTATCATTTCAATAATTAAATACATCAAACTAACAAACAATGTTAATGTTTTACCTTGATTTTGTGATGTGTAGGTGGCAGTGGGGAGGTTGGATATAAAAGCTTGGGCCGACGGTTTGCAACAAAAAAAATGGTAGAAATACTTGTGGAAACAAGGGGAAGATGATTCTAGTGTTTTGGTGGAGGATTGGATGGTGTTTTGAGTAATTAAATGTTGTTTTCTCTTGAGTTTTTTTGGTTCTAGGGTTTTTGTTCTCTCGTAAGAAGCAGCAATTATAGAGAAAAAGAGAAGTGTTTATAAATGTATCATAAACACGATTTAGAATCGCGGTTTTACTATGAAATTACTATTCTAAATTGCAGTTGTTAAAGAATTGTAATTTCTAACGACAGTTATATTAAAATCATGATTTTAAATCATGATTTTTATTTAAACTACTATTCTGAATAGCGGTTTTTCAGCACCCACAATTCCTAATAGCTGTTTTATTTACAAATTATGTCATTTTCTCAATACTTTTAAAAAACTGTGTCAATTCCTGTAAACTTTCTTGATACAGTGTTAGTTTTGAAAAATAATTCCCTGATAGTGCTCCTAATAATCTTTTCCACTTGAGTGGTTAGTTGACTGGCTACTAGCCATTGATTCCTTGTCGTTGAGTCACTCATTGGAGCTCGTTTATGAAACTTCCCTTCAAGAAAATGTGAAAAAAGACGAGCACTTCCATTACAAAAACAGTTGCAACCAAGCAAATATATATATATATATATACCTTTACCAATCATCTCAGCATCCCTTCGAGGCTTTGACTTATGACTCTCCTATAAGGTTTGACAGGTAAACAGGCTTGTCAAAATTAGAAGGAGGGGGGGGGGGGGGACATGATTAACCATGAGTATATTATATCTACGCAAAATCAAGACCTTGATTAGACTGCCGATTCTAATGTTTAATTCATCTCTTTTTTCTTTTTTTGCGTTAAGATATTTTTTAAAATAATTTTTTTAATATCATATATCACAATACTAATTATATATATATATATTCTCAGAAATAACATGTTTATTAATTAAACAGACATATACATGTATATATTTTCTATCTGAATTCTTAGAAATACAAACAAAATTTTCTATCGGTATTTATATTCTTATTCTATCAGTAATAAATTTATTGACAGTTCATGGAAAAAAATACTCCATTGGTAAACTCTCATTGGTAATTTTTTATTTATCAATAATAAAATTACTGACGAATTTATTGGCGGAATAACACACTAAAAAAAATTATCCGTTTCATTCTGTCAGTATTTTTCTATAAATTTTTATCATATAACTGACATAAATATCATACGCAAGTCTGTCGATGATAAAACAGTGGCATGTAAGACAAAAATATATTTGATTAGAAAAACAGAGACATAAAAATATAATAAATTTGTTTTTAGAATAAATTTCTATACATTGAAAATAAAAAATATATAAATACACTTCCTTTATGTTTTCACTGTTTTGTATCTTTTATTTTTAAAATGTAATCAAACATTACTTTATAGTTTGAAATTTACAGCCAGGATCCATGTGAAAAGGGATGTTTGTGAGCTCTAGGGATTTTTTTCCCCTCAAAACCCAATGGAAATGATATACTAGGCAAAACTTCAAAAGCTATGTTGAAAGTCAAGAGCTAGAAGTTGTGTGAATGTTTTCTTAAAACTTTTTTCTAGTATCATTTAACTTAGAAACAATTTAAATACATATCAATATTAAAGATTTTTAATTACAACCATAACTATAATATTATTAAAGATATTAATTTACTGCCTTTTTAGTTTTTTTCTTTGATTTTGAGAGATTAATTCTTGCTACAATTGTATATGATTTCTTTATTACACGTTAGCCTTACATATAGTGGCGGTGGTAGAAATTTAATATAGGTTTATGTAATAATTTAATTTATCTCGAAGAAAATAATAAAAAAATTTGTTTAAAACATATATAAGTTGTATCAATGCTAATTATTCATAGAATTTATTATGAAAATATCTTTATTAGTTATTTTATTATCATCCCTCTTAAATATTTTGAATTGTACACAATATTCTTTTATTACACAAAACTGATTAATTCTGTAATCAACATCAAAATCCTCTTAATTTCTTGATTATGCAAATAATTAGAATAACTATAAAATAGTTGGCACCTTCTGCAATTCAAAATACTGTCAAGTTCAAAATACTCCAATAAGTCTTTCTTACTTTGTAAAATCCTATAATAAATCTTATTTACAGGCTTGCAAATATTATCAACATTTTTTTAATAATAAATCATAGAAATATATATATATATATATATATATATAGGTTTCTTTTCCTCTCTAGGGAGGGTGGTTATTAGTTATTACTATATCTTAGCAAGGAAATTTGTTTTTTGAAGAGAGACAATTACCCCCTCGCTCCCTTTGGCTACGCCACATGCCGTGAGGGATCCATATATAAATAGTTTTCCTGTAAAAATCATTGTTATTCTCCTTAAGGAATTGATTAAAAAAAAAGTGGGACTCCATAAATGATTTTAACATGTTAGTAATTTGAAACATTCACGAGAACTTCTCAAGAAATTTAAAATTTATTTATGAAAATGTTAAAATATTTTTTGAAAGTATATTATACAATATATATACTAAAAAACATCAATATTTCACTATTTGCTCTTTTATTGTTCACCAAAACATAGACCATTGTTGATTAGAACAATGTAATGATGTGATTGTCATTGCCAAAAAAACTTGTTAGGCATGCAGTTTGGGTGAAGTTGTCTTTTACATGGGGTATATTTGACATTGAAAAAATAGACAGAATAGTCCGTTTGGGATTTTTAGGGTCTGGCGCTGGAAATGACATGACTATTAGACACTTGGCACTTGGGTCAGACATGTCTGTTAAACTCTAAGTGTTGGGGTTAGACCTGCGCGTCTGAATTCAAATCATATATTTCCATTGAAATAGTTGTGTGTTTTATATTTATGAATTTGTTATTCTTTCAATAGAAATTCAAACTTTTATTATTAGTATGATTGTTGTTGTTGTTGTTGTTGTTGTTATGATTATTCAAGTAAACTTAGGCCAGACATGTTTGTCAAACTCAAGTAATATACGTCAAAAAATTATTTATAAACGAAGTATGAATAATTTATAAACAATAAACCATCAAAAAAATTCTAATTTAATGTGTTTGACCTAAAAATTTAAATCATATCTTCCCATTGAAATAGTTCGTTTTCTATATTTATGAATTTGTTATTTATTTAATAGAAATTCTATTTTATGTCTGTTACCAATATAATTGTTTTCAAAAGTATTTTTTATTTAAAAATATATTAAAATAATATTTTTTTTATTTTTAAAATTTAGTTTTAATATTAATACATTAAAATAATTTGAAAATGTAAAAAATAATTTAAAGCAAAGAAAAAAATAATTTTTTTTTCAAAAACATTTTTGAAATACAATAACAAACATGTTATAGCAATCATGCTTTTTTTCTTATAAATCTATAATTAATAAAAATAATTTATAAACTATCATAATTAACAAAATCAAGAAAACAACATAACTTGATGTTATAACCAAATTATGCTACTCCGATTGAAGCCTTTTAAGATTTTTAAAAGATGGTGAGAACATCACATCCCTTCATATTTAAATTTTTTAGAATTAAGTTATTTTCAGTCACACAAAATAGGCTATTAGACCCTAATTGTGCTACTCTAATTGATATTATAGTGTTTTAGTTCTGATGTGTATTCTAGGCCCAGGAGTCTTGGTTTTGACGATTTATCCAGACCCAAGACTCTTGGGTCTGCTATTAAACATAAACCCAACAGATTTGAGTTTGGAATGGCCACCAGACTCAAGATATTTGGGTCTGGAAATCATTCCAAGTGGCTTAGATCTAATATGGTTGTTGGATCCAAGATTTTTTTAAAATATAATTTTTTATATATATTATTTTTTAAAAAAGTTATTGATCCTAGCAGACAATACACTCATGTATAATCCAAAACGGACATGGAATTCCATGAAATTTTGGAGGGGCATTGCAGAAGCTTTTTGTTGGATTCCAGCAGTGCTGCAAAGGACACATGCAATCCACAAGCGTGCAGTTTGTGATGTGACTTGAAGGAGCCCATAAATCCCCAGTTAGATTTGCCTGTCTTGACTCTTGTGAGGAAAAGTCCATCCTCTCTCTGTCCTCTGTCTTGCAATTTCCAGGATAGCCATAGCTAGGGGCGCGTGTGTGTGTCTCCCTCTCTCTGTGTCTCTGTCTCTGTCTCTGTCTCCGTGTGTGTGTGTATATATATATATATATATATATATATTGGACGTCTTCAGTGTTAAGTTGGAGGGATTCAATTTTAATGGGATTCGTTATATGTTTGGTTATTTTCAAATCTCTAATTATGGTTGGCATATAAAATGTGCATGAAATTTGATTTGCCAACCTCTCATCTCTCTTTATGAATAGATAATCACTTGTTATTCTTTCAAAATCAAATACATTGAAATAGTTTTTATAAAAACTAATTAATTACTAAAAAATACACAATCTTATAATCAATCAACATATATAAAAAGAGTACAGTGTACAGATTCCAGATGGTTAGAAAAATAAAATCAATTGAAAATTGAAATGGAATTTCTTCTGGTACTAATTGTCAAACCAATTGATAGATTTATTCACTTTTAAACTATAGTAGATAACGTAGCTGGCAAAGTAGATAAAGACTAAGAAATATGTTTTTTATATGGTTTTAAATTTGACTTTGTTTTACCACTAATATTAATGGCCAGACTGTAGAATATAAGTACTGTAGGACCTGGTTTGATACATACAAGCTAGCCCAAGATAATCTTTATGTGAGAAAATAATTTATTCACTTTGGAATATAATTTTTTTTTGTTAATACATTGTTACTCTTTCATATAGGTTACAATAATATATATATATATATATATATATATATATATATATATCAAATCTTGAGATCTTATTTGATAGCTTAAGTTTTTTGGTTAAATTAGTTTATTGACATAATATCAGAGTCTTGATAACCAAGCGGTCACGAGTTCAAATTTCATCATCCCTATTTATTTGATAAAAATTAAGTACGAGGTAATGTGAGTATGTGTAAGTTTAAAACCTAAAGAATTTTTACTTGAGGGGGTGTGTTGAAAAATAATATAAATCATATATTGAAACCTTACCTAACTGTTTAAAATTTTAAATTGAATTGATTTGTTGATAGTATGATCTTTTCATTGTAAATATATTTTTTTCTTGTTGCTAGCTAAAAAAATATTGACCTTTTATTTTGATAAAATTTATATTATTTTTTTCATAAATTAAATTCAAAACATATGGTGTTTTAACAATGTACCTTATTTATATTTTTGTAGAATTGTATTTACTTTAGTAACTGTTCTCTAAATAGTTCCTTCAAAGACTTTAAAATAAGTATTTGTTAAAAGAATGCTTAACTTAATTTTAATAATTTGAATAATGCAAGTATATATGTGCTAGAAACCACTAAGGTTGTGTTTTCTTTCAAAAAAGTTAGTTTTCTGGTTTCTATCTTTGAATTTCTTATTTATTTTAAATAAAGTTTATATGGAAAATTAAGAAAATGGGTTTAGTAGTTTTTTTATAAAAAAAATAGAAAACAAGAACCTTCTTGGTTTACCTTAAAAATATTATAAGAAATGAACATAAAAGGCCGAGTGAACCAAGTAAGACCCTTATTTTTATATTGAAAAATTTCAAAAACAATTTTTTAAAATAGATTTTAAATATGATTTTATTTCACATCTATTATTTTGATATTTTTTATTACCCTACTTTAACAATTATATAAAATATATTTATTTAAAAGGATCAATTATTTCAATCATGAATATTGCATTTGCTAAAATAAAAAGAGAAATACTTTAATAGAAAAACTATCTTGATGAAAAACAAAAATATTTACCTTCCCGCAACATAGCGTAGTTCCACAAAAGAGTAAAATGTAATAATATCTTGGAAATAGACTTTATGGTGACAGAACATCTTTCATATGCAATAGGTCCACTGAACTTTTCAATAATATAATAACAAGAAAACTTTTGTGACGCTTTTGCACTTTCAGTAATGTATTGGTCCCAAATATATATATATATATATATAACACATTGGCCTAGTTAGGTGGCCTATTAAATTGCAAAGGATGTGATGCAAAAATCGAAAAATTTGCATATCTCATGCATTGTCAAATCATACACTATAATAATAGCTTCTTGCAGAATTCAGTGTTTTTTTCTCCCTTAATTTCCATCAAATTATGCAACAAGCTTCCTGAATTCTGCTGTATATCCACTGATATGGTTACAGATTGCAAAGGATGTAATGTTTTACATGTATATATTGTTTTATTTTATGATAAAAATTATCTTAAATCAACATCCACATCAACTGGTATAATTAAATGTCATTCTCAAACATTAATTTTATGAATGAATTTCTCGGATTTGAATTATAAATTTAAAATTAAAACTCACAAAATTAAAGAAAAAAAGTAGAAGCAAACCTTTTAACCCTGTAAAATGATCTTACAAGTGTAATTCCTTGTTATTGGAAGGCAATATTGTAGAATTTACCCATTACAAAAGAGAAGTCCATGAATTGCACAATATGACAGCTTAATTAGCACAAAATTCCTGGCTTGTCAGCATATTATTTGGAATGAAAAAAATATTCAATTAATATTGTTTTCATAATTTTAATATGTTAATATAAAAAAATAAAAATAAAAACACTTGGCTGGGATTTTGCCAACTTCGAAACACGGCCAAGTATACGTGAGTGCATAATTAAATTGAAGAGAAGACAAGTTCTTCAATTAGCTTGATTAATCATTGATCTTTCAACTCCTATAATTTAATAATTAATTACTCGGGAATTGTCCCTCCAAACACTCACAAGATAAGCTGTCCAACCATTAAATTGCTGGCCAGATAATATAAACAAAGCACTAATTTATAAAGATTAAGAAGCTCACGTTGTCTTCTATCCAACCATTGGTCATTCATTGTAGCTTAAACGTAAACAGATTAATTATATTCTGTGGGCGTTTAGCAATTTTCTGGTAGTTTTCACATTAAACTATGCTTAAAGAATAATATAATGATGAATTATTAATATTGCAAGTGTTTTTTGTTTTTAAAAAATTAGAATCAATTCTCTACTGGAATTGAATTTAATTATAGTATTTAATTTGAATTTAATTAATAAATAAATTGAATTTACATATTTAATAAAGATAAATTTTATTTTATTTTGTTCTATATTACCCTTGTGAAGTTTATTTTATTTATTCAAAAGTCTTTTAACAAAAAGGAGCTAAATAGATATTTTAAAAATATTAGTTTTAATATTCAATCTTTTATCTTTAGAATTGTAAATAAAAGGAATTGACTTTTAATTTATTTTTATACTATTTCTAAATATTAGATTTTATTTGAAATTCAATTCTTAACTTTTTAATAAAAATAAAGTTATAAACATAAATTAATTTCTCGTTTGCTTACAACTTTAACAATCTTTCTTCGTAATACTGCCATAGAGTTTTTTTTTATTCTTAATCTTACTGAAAAATGGACTCAGACTTTGTCGAAGGTCCGACAAAACTTGGGCTCTTTCCTCCTTAGACTTGAATATTTAAGACATTCTAGTAAAAAAATAAATAAAATTTAAATGTTATACGTAGTTTTGATCTAAAAACTATATGCCTGGTTTTCATTAAACAGTGCTTTTGAAATTTTGTTTTTGTTTCAGGATTTTTTTTATGATTCTATATTATTAAAAATAGTATTATTTTAAATTAAATAAATTTAACAAAAAAAACCACTCCTCCATAATTCTCCTATCCTCTGGAGTGATTTTACAACACTAGGGTTTCCTTTTGTTGGCTTGTCTTTATTTTGTTTTCTCTCCCTCTGTCGGTGCATAAATATTTCAAAATTCATGATTAAAACCTGCAACACTATCAAGAATGTCTGAGTGCAATAATTCAATTTGGGTGGTTTTAAATGTTTCAGCTACTGCCTGACATTTGGTACGTCCTTGACTTCCAGGACAGTTAAATCTGTGACCTAAGATCTTAATGGTAACATTTCGAGGCTGTGGAAATCATTGCTTCAAGGGTCCAGTCAACTTAATTCAGACTTCCATCTCCAGTTGTGGAGGAACTGAACTTAGCTGTAGTCTGTAGATAGCAAGCAAATCATAAGGTAAGAGGCCATGGGAGAACAGAATAATACCTCAAGAAGAAAAGAGGAAAGAGTCAAAGGATACAGTAACCTAAAATATGGAAGCGGCGAGGCTCTTCATTTGTATTGGCTCAGGTGACCCAGCAATGCGTGTGGGAGAGAGAGAGAGAGACAGAGCAGAAGAAGATGCTTTCAATAACAGTAGCATATTAGAAGATTTAAATTAATTAACTATAAAATAAAACATCTCTTATTTCATTTTGGACGGCACTGTTGATAAACAGCGTGCGGTTTTTAGTGCTGAAAAATATATCTTGATTCCTGAACGTTTTAAGACTCATGTCTCTGTATAGAACACTTCATTTTCTCACGCTCATTGGGGATTGAGAGATGAGTGATGAATTCTCTAGAAAAACGAAGGGAGAGAATTTTGAGTCCGCTATATATATTCTAGTCATAGAAAAACTAATTTAACGTATCTACTTTTTTAAAAAAATTAATGAAAATGGTTTCATATTTAACTATATATAAAAAAATAGATTGAAATTTTTAAAAAATTATTATTTAATTTAATTTTAGATTTTTCAAACTGATTAAAGAATGTTTTGGAGTATAAAATTGGCTCAATAAGATTTAAATATATTTAATTATGCTATATTTTTAAATAAATTTAGAGTTTTACCATCATTAACATTTACTTTAGGAATATTTATATATGAATCTAATTTTCAATTTTTTTAAAATATTTTCCATGCATATTTGATAAGAATTAAATATCTATTTTATTTTTTTATAATTCTATCAAATTAATTATTTTTTAAAAAACGTTTTCATACAGTTGCGAGGTTTTTTTTTATTAAGATATGCTTTTTTATTTTGATATGTTTTTATTTTATAAAATATGCTCCTAATAAAAAATATTTAATAAAAAGTACATGAGCAAAGAAAGATATTTCTGATTAAAACGAGATTTTCTTTTCAATTTAAATCATTGAAAGTCTTTACAAATATTTGTTTTATTTATTTTTATTTTTATTCAAAAAAACCAAACTACAGACATGTTTTTGTTAAAACAAAAAACTAAATGAAGATTTTTTTGCTATAAAACAATTTATTTTTAAAATCTAAATTATTATATATATATATATATATATTTCTTTAAAAATAAATTTCACCGACTACGAGCATTTATTGCAAATGTGAAAAAAGATATGAGATAAATGCAAAGTCATTGGTTAGGAAAAGGAAGAGTGAGTGGAGGTTGCAGAAATGGCAGATATACCAGGCGAAACAACAAGAGAAAGAATCTGACACATGTTAAAGAAGAAGGTTGTGGACCAGCATTCTCTCTCTCTCTCACACACACACACACTTTAATTCTCTTCAACAACAAAAAAGAAAAAAAAAGAAAAAAAAAAGAAAAAAAGAAGTTATAGCTCTTTGTTCTTCTCCCTCGCTGATTATCTTAGGTTAAAACCTTCTTTAAGATCTTTTTTAATCAGGTTTTACTTAATCTGCTACCCACAAAACCCGAAACCCCTTTTTTTCCCCTGGTCTTGCAGGAAGATTCCAGGCAAGGCAAAGCAAATGTCAAGTCAAGACAGCACCTTTTTTCTCCTCTCTTTATTGCTGCTCTCCACAAACAAATGGTCATTTGGGGTGGTTTAGGGTTTTGCAGAGAATATAATGGTGGTGCAGAGACAGAGAGAGAGAGAGAGAGAGAGAAAAGAACAGAAGATAAACAAGAAATTAAGAAAACAAAAGAGTGGGGAGAGGCAATAATTAGGAGATGGACCAGTGTGCAGGCTGTGAGAGAGAACTAACATGACCTTGTCGGTTGTTTAGCAAGAGTCCCACTGTCTCTCTCTCCCTCTCTCTCTGTTTTCAGTCCCTAATTGTCATAACTGTTTTTTTAGTACAAAACCCACAAACCAGCCTATCCTGTTCCTCGGATCGATGGGTTTCATGGGTTTGGATAGGGTGTTAGGAAACACAACTCTCCTAGGCATCTTTGCTTCTCTTTTCGCATAAAAATTTAAAATCTTAACATCTTTTTTATATCTCTACATCTATCACTCTCTCTTACATATAGTGTAAACTTCTGGTGGTGCAGTTACAGCTTCCTTACTTCGAGTTTACAGTTTCTAATTGATCAAGGTATGTCTTGGTTTGTAGGGGCCCGTGGTACTCTACTAGATAGACGGTGATCTCGTGGTTTTGTCTTTATATATATATATATATATATATATATATATATATATATATATATATGTCCTGTTTGAGTTTCAAAATCTCTCTACTTTGTTTTCTTGTGCTTGTATTAATCTCTTCTCTAAGTCATCTAATCATCAGTATATCTCCTGCTCAATCCCTTCCTTACGTCTTTAAGAACAGGAGCTGAAATTAGTGAAATGGGTTGGTGAGTTTTGCACCTATCAAAGTCAAAATCAGAAGAAGAGAGGAGTGATAACTTACTCCAGTGTTCCCTGGTGATTAGCTCTTTTATCAAGTTTGTTTCGTCGGATTAGATGGGCTAGCTGAATTAGGGTTGAAAAGGATCACAGGAAGATCCATGGTTTGGAGAGAGATCAGCTGGAAGCTAATTATCTGTGCTTCAAGAAGATACATATGTTAAGGCAAGGCAGGTTGAGATCAAGATTTAAATCAAGAGTTTAGAAAGCAATTAAGTTACATGGAACTAAGAGGCCAAGATAAGGGAATAGTGATGCCAAGGTCCTTGAACTACAATCCACCAGATATTAGAGATTCCTCCTCGAAAGTCCCTAATTCTGCTCCTGCAAGAAGAGATCATCATCATGCTGCTGCAGGACTACCTCATGCCCTTGGGCACCAATCTCTTTATCAACAACAACAACAACAACAAGCTCAGAAACCCACAAGAGATCTTGACCTAACACCAGATCCAGTTCAAGCTACAACCCCAATTGCAACTACAGGTGCAATAAACACAGCACAAACTCCAAGTAGATCACTTTCAAGATCACCACCACCAACACAAGCATCTTCGGCATCAACAAGATATAGAGAATGTTTGAAGAATCATGCGGCGAGCATGGGAGGACATGTTTTGGACGGATGTGGAGAATTCATGCCCGGCGGTGAGGAGGGTACCCTAGAATCCTTCAAATGCGCAGCTTGTGAATGTCACAGGAACTTCCACAGAAGAGAGATTGATGGAGAGCCGCAATGTGTAGCCAATAGTACCCTCTACAAAATCAGCAATGGCCAAAGAAATATACTACCGCCTCAACACCTTGTTACTTCATGTGCTCCACGACAACCTTTTCCTCATCAGCATCACAGATACCATCATGGCACATTGAGTGCTTACACCACTCCAATTGCGCCGATGATAATGAGCTTCGGCCGCGGCGATGGAGGCGGGGCTGCTGCGGAATCATCAAGTGAGGATCTCAATATGTATCAATCAAATTTGCAAGGGCAAGCATCAGTGCAGCCATCGATGTCGAGGAAGAGGTTCAGGACAAAGTTCAGCCAAGATCAGAAGGACAAGATGACGGAATTTGCTGAGAAGTTGGGATGGAGGATCCAAAAGCAAGATGAGCAAGAGGTGCAGCAGTTTTGCTCTCAAGTGGGTGTAAAGAGAAAAGTTTTCAAGGTTTGGATGCATAACAATAAACAAGCCATGAAGAAGAAGCAAGTGTAAGAGAAATCAAAACCCTTGAAAATCAATACTACTATTGTTATCAATTAGGAGATGAAGGTAAATCTAGCTAGTTAATAATTAGATAAGTGTGAATAACCAAAAAGAGAGGAGAAGATAGCTTAGCACTCACTACTATTTTTTCTCAAGTTTCAAGTAATACTCCTGCTTGTTAACATCGATCAACTTGTATTCTTCTTAATCTTAGACAATCTAATGATCAGTACTGGTCGCAAATACTTCGAAAAACATAAACGGTAAGCAAACCCTATCATAATTCTTAAAGTGCAACAACATATTTTAAGTTCTTCTTTTCCATCACTGGCTAAAGGGAAAAGGGAAAAAAACAAGATGGAACATCTTTAATTTGGGCTTGGTCATGAACATGGAATGCATGCTTCATACTTCCATGTATGTCTCCTTTTTCCCTTTTTTCTTTTTCTTTCTTCGGGTGCTTAAAATTGTAACTATGTGCTTACAACTATTCCATATGGCCCCCCAAAATTAGATTCTTTGAACCTTCCTACAAAATGATAAGGGACATTCGAAAGCCGGAGCAAACGGGATACCAATGATTTTATGGCGCACGAAAATGAAGTGACTAGCTGGCCATTCTACTCCCCAAGGCTTTGGTGTTTTTTTTTTTTTAATTAATTCTCATTTGCCATTTTCACACCCCACATTTATTTTTGCTTGATATTCGTGTCTGTGTATTGATTTTGTCTTTAATGCGTTAATATCATGGATTGAGACTCATCAAACAATATATACAGTACCGCATACATTGATGAATTGAAGAAGACATCCTAATTTCCTTCCGATGATTATCCAAAAAAATTGAAGAAGACATCCCTTATTAATGGAGTGCTCTAGAAGAAATGACCTAATGAGAGAAAAAATGCAAACGAAGTTGGAATAAATCCATGCATTTGGAGTCGGCGTCACGGTTCAATGTAAATCAAGGAGGAGTTACACCTCTTCAAAGGAGTTCTTGCTCAGCAAAAAGAAGAAAGCCAGGAGTTCTAAGAATGTTTAGGGTTGGGTACAAATTAAATGGTGTGCCCATGAGAGAAATCCATATGATGTTTGAATAAGTTCTCATGTATTCACAAGTAGTGCCAAGCATGAAGTACGAAAACACAAAACACAGTCTCCCATGATCCAAGAGAGAGTAATGAATGGCATTGAAATTCGGAAAAGAAGAAGGAATGAGAATGCGAAATTAGCCTCTAATGAAAGGAAGGATTCCTAACAGGAGGTGAATTCTAGGGAATTAGCCTCCAAGAATGGAAGGTAAATTGCAGGGATCATGAGGTGAAAGTAGACAGTTTGTGCTCCCCATTGTAAACAATATTTTCCCCATATTCCTACTCTTGTTCGTGTTTCCATTCTACTTCTAAATTTTGACAGTCTGGAGTCCTATTATCCAATGCATTACACACATCATTTACAAACCAAGTACTGATCTCGCAAAGAGAATGAGAAATTAAACACAAGCTGGTGTTTTATTTAGAATTTTAGATTGTAAAGAGGCCTAATAAGAAAAAGAAAAAATGAACGAACTACATAAAATTTATTGGATGCTATCTCGTACATGTTATGAGAAAAAAGAAAAAGAAACTAATTAAAGAGCTATGACTCACAGACGAAGATACTGTGCCGAAACTGGTGAAGTCCTCTCAAAGATCAGCAGTCTCCTTTCTCATCTTATATATCTCCAAGATCACCAGTTGCCTTTGACAGCGTCTCCTTGGCAGCTTCATAGTTGGCCTTCGCCTGATCAGTCATTGTGTCTTTGGCTGACACATATGCCTCCTCAATCTTGTTCTTAGTTTCATCAAAAGCATCTCTCTCACCATCTCCTCCATACCCCATTGCTCCTGCCGCTGCTTCCTTGGCCTTGCTAGCCTTCTCTGAGGCTATATTTGAAGTTCTGTAGATCTCCTCTTTAGCTACATCATAGGCATCGGTGACTTTCTCGTGTCCGTACCACATTGCTTCCGATATTGTGTCCTTCACATCACCTGTCTTGTTTGAAGCCATATTTGAGTCCGCTTTCGCATACTTCTTAACTTCATCATAAGCATCCGCAGCTCGGTCTCTTCCATATCTCATTGCTCCTGATACGGCCTCATTGGCATCACCAGCCCAATCTGATGCAATATTTGACGCCTCGTTAAAGGCATCAGCAGCTCTATTTTTTCCATTATTCATTGATTCCCCCATTCTTTCTGTAGCATCATAAGCCTCATCTGTGACTGTGTTCATTTTCTGGCTAGCATCACCATAGGCATTTGCTGCTTTATCTTTCCCATATCCTAATGCTCCACCAATCGTGTCCTCCATGTTGTTTGCTCCATCTGAAACCTTGTCTTTAACAATATTGTTCCACTTCTGATTAGCTTCATCATAGGCACCCTCTATTTTACCCCCTCCATATTCCATTGCTCCTGCCAATGTTTCCCTGGAATCACTAGCTTTAATATTGGAAGCCATTTGCTTGGCTTGATCGGCTTTCTCTGAAGCAAAGTCCCTCATTTCACCCGCCTTCCCATAGGCCATGTCTGCTGCCTCACCAGCCTTTTGAGAGGCATACCTTGAAGTTTCTGAGAAAAAGATCGAAGGGGAATCAGCAAGGGGCAAACAAATTCTTGTTTGAAGATTAACCAAGTTTTGGATTGGCATACAAGAGCAATAGTTACCAGATGCAACAGAATTCATAGTATCTGTGGTCTTTGAGGCAGCATCTCCAGCTCTATCCATTATATTTTGAGCTCCCTCTCTTGCATTTTCTTGATTGAATCCAAATCCACTGTTAATACCATTAGAACATTAGTGTGGAAAATTAACAAAGTATAATTATTGATTCTATAACATTCAAACAAGCCATGTTCTTTGATCTTCCACTGGGGCTGCCAAGCACAAGAGGAATAAAAAAGGAGGGGACCATGAGCTATAATAAATATTTAGCCAAACATGCTTGCCAAGAGTAGGCAAATTTTCATTAACTTGAAACCTTTTTTAGTGAACCTTTTTTCTTTTTAATTAATTTTCTCTCTTTCTTTATTCTTACAATTGAGATATGAGTAGATATTGGTGAAACTATGAAATTAAATCACTAATTTTTGTTAATTGAATTGTTGACATATATAGAATCACTGTATTTGTTCAATATTTACATTAATTTATCATGCCTATAACTGTTTATAGTTTTAGATGGAAAATGAAGATGGATACCATAATTCCATGAGAAATCACTACAAAAACACAAAGGATAATAATAGAGATACTTGATTTTTTTACTAAATTTTGTTACTAGATAATTAATTTTATTAATCATTCAATTATATCATTAAATATAATAATTACATTTCATTTTGTAAATAATTTAGTGCCCCTAGCATCACCCAAAATTACACCCATATCTAGTGAATAAAAATAAAATATCAGGACTCATTTATCTAAATTTCAATACAATGCAAGAAATCACCTTTTGAATTATTTTAATAAAATTTTAATAATAGGTTATTTGTAACCCATTTTGTATAATTAAATTTAATTAATAAATTATTTTATTTTATTTTTTATATTACCTCCATCACATTATCACCCTATTTTATTTTATTTAAAGGTCTAGATAGATAGATGGATATTTTAAAAAAACTAGTTTTAATATTAAATTTTTAAAAAATTGTAGATTAAATTAAGGATTGAATTATGTTTGAAATTCAATTCCTTACTCTCTATACTTTCATGCTTAAATTTTATTTAAAAAATTCTAAATTTAATTTAATTTAGAGAGTTCAAACATACACAACAATTCTATTCCATTGTCATTTGTATCTTATTGAAAATTAGCATGGAATTCCTTATTTACATTTCAATCAACATGAAAAATGACATCAACTTTCAATAATTAATACTAGATCCAAAACAAATAAATTAATGTCATTGAAAAAACAAAAAGAAAAAGAAAAGCATTTACAAGAGTTGCTAAAATTGTTAGAAAAGGTTGGGTATTAGAAAGAGATACAGCATGGTACAAAGATAAAGATATTGAGGAAGAAATGAAGGGAAAATTAGATTGATTACTCGGTGAACTCTTGAGACGCCCAAGCAGTCCAAGCCTTTCCTTTCTCCTCGGCGTCTTGCATGGTTTCTGCCGCACCATGCTTCATCTCTTCAGCCTTGATCCTTGCATCTTCCGCTGCCAAATTCACTCTTTCCTTCGTATTCTCCACCAAATCCTCAGTAGAATAACTAGTACTCCAGCACAAAGACACCTCCATCCATAGCACCATGATAATCACCGCAACTCTCTTCTCCATATCACCTCTTTTTCTTCCAAAACAGAAGTGTTTTTAAACTTTTGTATGTCACAAACTACCAAAACCCAAGTTGGAATTCAAGCACAAAAGTCAAGATCGTACAATGTAACTGTGCTGTTGGTCATTCTTTATGTGAATTATGGAGGTCTAATTAAAGTAGGATGGTAGGAACGGAGAAACTGTTGGTGTCGAAACGTGGCAGCAAAGGGAGTGCGTGTCGTGAGTAGGGGACGATTCTTCCTGCTATGATGCCATGTGTTCTTTAAGACAGGTTACAGTTGGCCACCGTTTATGCAACCTGGTTTTTGCCTTTTTGCATGCAATTTTTGTGGTAGGATGGACCATAGGTGTGGGCGCAAGCTCCAAACTGATTTTTCTACGAGTGAGTCTTGCTCCTTGAAAAAAGTGAAAGGGGATCCCTGGTCCTCGCTGCCCGGAGCAGGGGGGCAACGAACTCTCCATAAACGGTCTAAAAAAAGCTGGGACGTTGGCTGTTTTTTGAGTTTGCTCCACGTGTAATTATCAACCTTTGGCTTCTATTTGTTGTGCTTTCGACCGTGCAATATTTGTGATGGTAATCTTCCATCATTTTTTCTTCTTTATGTTGTAGTTCTTTTTTTCTCTAATTCTGCAGCCATCTATCATCGTAAGAGGAAGAGCCTGAAACATCTTTCTAATGTGTGATGAGACTTGAGAGTCAGCCATTCGAGGGAGTATTAGTTGCTCGAGTATCCAACATCTTTCAAATGTGTGATTCTTACCTCCTCAAAAATCAACACCATTATCAAGGTAAGGTTAATTTGAGATGAATTGGACAATTTAAACCATTTCAGACTTGGTTTTTCTACTTGGCAAACAATCACTAGTATAAATAAAAAGACAGTAAAGATTCTGAAAGAATTCTGATGTATCGACCAAGGGAAATGATATAAATAATATCTGGGGTATTAAAAGATTTGGAGGAACAAAATTCCCATTAAATATCTGGGATAAATAAGGTAAAAAAATTCTGAAGAATGTATTCCCCAGCTAAACTGGGTGATCACCTTCTGCTGCCAGTTTTAGCCGCTGGTGATGCTCCGCAACCTTGTAATCTACAATCTCCCTAAATAGCTGTGAATCCAATACACAATCACATTCAGGGCGTCCATAGACAGCTGCTTGGACACCGGCCATGAGTTTTGCTATCTCACGACCAGAGAACCCTTCTGTTTTCTTAGCAGCCTCTCGGATCACATCTTCAGAGATATCTTTTATGGTTATTTTTTGTGTCTTCTTCTTGAACAAAGATCCCTTACCGGACCCACTGTCCCCTTCATTAGAAAGGTAGTTCCTCAAATACAGGTTGAGCAGTTCAAAACGCTCCTCCTCTCCAGGTAGCGGGAACTCAATCACTTCGTCGATACGGTCAGTAACAGCACTATCAAGATCACCTGGCCTGTTTGTGGCAAGGACAAGAACAATGTCCCTTGATTGATCCCCAGTTCGGAAGAGCAATGCATTTAGAGCACTTCGCTGAGCTTCACTCATATGTGTACTGTTACGCCTGAGTTAGATCAATAATAGCACTATCAGCCTGATTACCAAAAATTAACTTGAAACCAAAAAGGCAAAGCAAAAATCTAAATTCTGCATCCCACAATAAGAAATAGCATTGTTCCGAACTATTTCAGCAAATTCAACATGCTTTAGAAAACCAAATATTATTTTGATATTTGTTTCAAAAGGGTGAAATGATTGCAAGTGCAAGTCAAACTCAGAGTGCCACGAAACCTTTATCATGCATCACATTATCTCTACATGCAAGATTACACACCATCTATAAACAAGAGTATCACTTTATTTCAATAAATAATCTGCAATATGCAAATATACCTAGAACTTAATGCACCAAGATGAGGTTAACTTACTCGCTTAGGAAAGCATCTGCCTCATCAATGAAAAGCAGTAAGCCTTTCTTTGACTTCTTAGCCCAATCAAATATCTCATGGATTTTAGTAACAGCTTCTGCCCCCAGAGGTGCAACATCTCCTCCTGTCATCATGGCATAATCCAAACCCTGTGCAAGAAGATCAGAGATTAAAGAGTGACAAGAAAATTTGGAAACAGAAGTTTGCCAAAAAAAAAGAAGAACAAAACGATGAACAGAAAAGGAAACAGAGGTGCTTCAAAGCCTATAGACCTGCTCCCTGAAAATATAAACCTGAAACTAGTGCCAAGAGTGATAAGATCCTAGCAAAGCATGTCTTATGGTTTATTTTGTATTTAAAAAGTCCAATGATCAAGCAGATTTGAGCCAAGCATCCTATTCACAATATGCATATTTCAGAATGTTCTTTATATCCTTTTTCCAGTTTCAATCTGTAAAATGGATGAAGAAATCACTCAATTCAGCATCTGAACACATGTTAGTATGAATTATATGGTTTCTACACAAAAATGGTTCCTCGACAATTTAAAGTATCCCGGAGATTACACATCCACCAAAAGGTTCGGGGACCAGAAACCAACAGATCACTTATAAAAAGTAAATACCTAATTGTTGGTTATAAAAGCAAATGGAAGAAAGCAATGAGTTAAAGCCATACCGATTTTCTAGCTATCTCCCTTGCAACCATAGTTTTACCAGTGCCGGGAGGTCCATAAAACATCATATTGCGAAAGGGTGCCTGGTGAGTTTTGGTGTTTGCCGTAGCTCTTGCAAGGTGCTCTATTCTCCTATGCAATGATGGATGGAGGATAATGTTTCTGAAACCATTCTTACTTTCCAAAGGAGATGCTGTCCCAGCTGCTGTACTGTATTTCATAGCTTTATTTTTCGCTTGAGATATTACCCTAGAAAAAGGCAATCTAGACATGGATGATTCTCGGATCAGAGAGGGTTGCCCCAATATCCTGTTGATATAACCCCATATAACTCTAGAACCTTCTCTGTAGAAACAATACAGACAACCAGGGCATTGTTAGATGGAGTATCTGACAGAACTGACCTATCAATTCAGCCATGTCCTTAACAGAATTATGTCAGTAATCAATGTATAGAAGACCCCAATAAATAAATTCAGCTTTAGAGACACATTTCAAGAAGTGCCTGCAACAAAGTGGAAAATGAGTAGCATCATGGCATGTTGCAGGGTGGTAGTGGTGAGGGTGACGTTGAGATGAACTTGGAGAGGAGAGTGATCGTGTGGTAGTAGGAAGTGATATTCCTGTGATCATTTTATATATCCTATTCCTATCTACTTTCCAACATGCCTTGAGTTTAATTAGCATCCTCCAAAGAAACCCAAATAGCACTCTTGTGTCAAATGAAGCTCTTAGCTTCCGACACATTCCAAAGCATCATGCCTTTTTAAGAAGAAACACAGCAAAAAACTTCCAAGAGTATATTCTTACTAAGTGAATGAAAACAGAGCAGATGCAGAGAAAAAGGCATTATAGAAACCTAGTTGTGTAAATTCCTGCAGCCAATGCAGTAGCTCCTCCAACAGTCATAATCAACTTATTTCGATCAGTTAATAAAGTCCTGAAACCACCTGTAGAAGCAATTTATATCCAAAAATTAAATACCATCCAACAAACATGCCAAGATTTTTAAGTTACAAGAATGCATTAAACTAAAGCAAGAGGCAAGAGCAATATCACAATATAACATCCATTTCAGCTGTTGTAAGGAAAACCCTGTGATTCATCTGTGGTTTTGTAAACTTTTGAACAAGTATCTAACTCCACACGTGACCAACCATTTTTCATCCAGTGTATGTACTTATTTTCATCAGATCAGCCCTGTAACTGAGACAACCATTAGTTGAGAAACATGCTAACCAGCAGTTTACCTTCAATGTGACTGAAGGTTGTATTAATTGCAGCAAGCCATTTTTCTCTTTCGCCATTTATCCGTTCAACTAGCATTCGTCTGTTATGTTCCTCCGTCAATTTCGCCTCATGGGCCCGACCTTCAGCCTCAGCCATGGCTTTAACTCGTATTGTTTCCCGTTCTATTTCGGCTCTCTCTTTCTCAGTCTGACGTTGTTGAGCCTGGATCTGCTCCTCAGTAGCCCGTCTTGCTTGTTCTTTTCGTATGGAAGACTCCTCTTGCATCTTAACCAATTCAACATTATGTCGCTTCTGAGCTTCATGATCTGTCTGCAAACATGACAACAAGCAAATAGTAAATGTACCTTGCTTTGCAAGTAATAAGTTAGCTAACTATTTCAAACTGACCGAAACAAATGAATTTAAGTAAATAGTTAATTTCATTTAGTTCAAGAAAATATAAAAGAAATTTAAACGAGTGAGCTACACTATCTAAACTTGCTTGTGTCCTTGACTGATTTTTCCCAAACAAGAACATACAAGTGAGATCCGCAGCAATTCGGTGACATTAACTTCCCAGGCAAGGATGTTTTTCATATATCAACTGAAAATGCAAGAAACTTTTAAATGAAATCCCAAAACTTTCTTCGAACTAAGAATGAGAGGCTATCCCAACCTGCATTCTTTTTCTTGCCAATTCATCCTCGTAACGCAACATTTGTGCCTTCGCCTGTGCTTGCTGCTGAATCAGATTTCTTTGTTCTTCATGCAATTTTCGCTGCCTGTCCTGCCAATACATAAACTCACAGCATAAGCCAAAACTGGCAACAAATTTCCACATTATACCATACCCTTTTGGTAACAAAACAATAGGTAAGGTGTATATGACTTCTTTCGCTTGTTCAAAGAAGATTCTTGTCTGCTTTAAGTGAAATCGTGAATCAAAGCAGAGGTAAAAGAGAGCTTCTTTTTCATATGAGATTTCGATCGAGAATTCTATAAAGAGAGGCTAGAGGTGAGATACCATACCGGCCTAGCCTAAGACATGCAAACCTTAGGATCTTGGACGATAGAGAGATTTTGAATTCCGTAAGTAACTTAATTAGTGCTTTTCTAAGAGTAAAAGAAAGGGACACCTGTACCGGCGCCCTTCTTTTCATTTGAAAAATTCATAATCAGTCTTATTCGCTGAACAAAGGGAACGATCCTAAGTGGCCAAACAAAAGGAGAGCAGACGGTTAAGCAAACCCTAGTTAGTGCATAGAGAACGGGTATGGTGTTGAAAGCAAAAGAAAATGGCTAAAAGTAGGAAGCCAAAAGGCTAGAAAAGGAACGGCAGAAGCCTAAACAAAACCAAAGAGATGTTAAACTGGGTAAAGCCCCGCATTCATTTGAACTGCAACTAACCCTTGCTAGCAATTAACACCAGAGACGTATTTAGATCTAAGCAAAAACCAAGAGACAAAAAACATAAACCCCTTTAACACATCAATCCATCACCACATAAATTGCAACACAGACACATTAAAAAGGAACCCGATAAGTACAGCAAACATTGAAAACACATGCGTGCAAGATAGTTTATCACTCACAATATCAATTTGAGCTTGAATTACTTCATAATGAGATTTCTCCGCTGCCACTTCCGCCAATCGTGACTGCTCTTGCTTCCTCATAACATCAAACACCTAAAAAGCACAAACATCATAAAAACCCACCTCAGCAATTCAAAAATCACTAAAGCACAGTCTAAGGTTTCTAAATTTCAATTTAACAAATTAATTAACTCAAAACTAAAAAAAAATCATTTCAACTCCCCAAATTTAAAAACAATGAATAAAAATTTGAAATTGAAATGAATAAAAATCAAAACCTGTTTAGCGTGTGGAGAGCTATTGATTTCACGAAGAGCTTTAGCTCCTCTCTCTAAAGCCTCCGGGTCAAAACCCGCCCCTTTCGGTTCTTCAGGTTCGGGTTTTGCATCGGATTTCGGGTTCGCAGTTTGATCCTCTTCTTGTTGCTGTTGCTGTTTCTGTGAAGGAGAGGATGAGAAAGGATTGAAGCGAAATGAGGAGTCGGCATACGCACGCCTTTGAAACGTCGAGACTGCCGCCGCCGCCGCCGCGACAGCCGCGACAGATAATCTGGAAGCGGACATGAGTAAAAGGGAGAAGTTGAATCAAGGATTGATTTGATGGATTGGATGAGAGTTCATGTGGGTTCTTTTGGGGTTTTAGGGTTAGCTAGGGTTTAAAGGAACACGTCTGGTTGTTTGCTGCTAGGGAAAGGAGGAGGGTTTAAGGAATGCCTGCGTAGAGAGGAATCTAGTGATTGCGGTGCCAAAACGATGAAAGGGAGGGTCGTATCTTGTTTTAAAATCAGAAAATGAATTAAGATTACAATTTTATCATATATATATATATATATATATATATATATATATATATATATATATATAAGGGTATGTTTAGGATTACTTGTCAAAAAAAACTTTTGATTTTGAGTCATAATTTAAAATTTATTTTTTATGAAAAACTTGTAAGAGAAATATGTTAAAATAATTCATATTATAAGTATATTTGATAAAAAATAACTCAAAAAATGTATATTTTTTAAAATGTAATATAAGTTAGAATTCATAAATTAAAACTTTAATAGAAATAAAATTTTGACTTAACTTTATAACAAATTTAGTTAAAAAAATGTAAAAGTTGTATTAAACAAGATAAGTTAAAAAAATTTGCCTTTTCTTCCCGAATAAGTTTATATAATGATAAAATAATAAGTTTATACTTTATTATATTTCCTAAAATATTCTATCAATTCATTTAAAATTTATAGAATGATAAAATATTTTTTTTGTCAAATTTATTTTTGATCATTTATTATTATCTTAGTTATGTATAATTAGTTAAATTCTAACATGATAAGATAATTTTGTTATGACACCAAGCCATTAACATTTCGTAATGTTGGGAATTGAATAATATTATTTAGAGGGGTAATATTTATTGAATTGCTATTGTATTATTAGTTTTGGAATTGTGGATCAACTCGTGTTTTTTTTTAAAAAAAATTTGTTTAAAATTAATTTTTTTTATGTTTTGAATCGTTTTGATGCTCGATTTCAAAAATAATTTTTAAAAAATAAAAAAATATCATTTTGATATATTTCAACATGAAAAATAATCACAACCACACTGCAAAACAGTGTTCATAAATTGCATAATTTTGGAGTAATTAATTAGTTTTACAAAATTTATTATAGCACGATAACAAAATTTTGGAGTAATTAATTTATTATAGCACGATAATAATATTGGGATTGGGGATGGTTTACAGATTTAATCCTGACAATATGCCAATCGAATTGGGGGACAAAACCCTGTTTTTTTTTTTAGAATAGGAATTCTTCAGAGTTCAAAATTTTAAATTAACAAAAAAATGAAAAAAAGTCAAAACTTTCAAAATGTTCCTGTTACTCCACGAACCAGGACGAAAGATCACGTTAATGGGTGTTCAATTTTCTTCAGTCTTCTTAATTTCGTCACTTTTCTTTCCTTCTTGATTTCCAGTTTTTCATGTACTTCTGTTTAACTCACTGTGTTCGACGATGCAATCTTATGATGTCCAATTGCGTTATTATACAACAGTGTTATGAATTAGCAATTAACTTGAGGAGGGGACTGCACTGTTTATGCAATCCTGTTTCGCTCCTTTGGCTTTAGTGAAAGTATTGAATTGAATTTTATTATTTCGTATTTTCTTCTGCAATGCTTGTTTAGAGAATCAATCATCCAGTAAAGAAAAACTATTGCATTGAAGTCATTGGTATTGAGAGTCTAAGCTGGACTTCTGAAGAGGGTAGGGCACTTGGCCTGTTACCATGTCCTGGTGCTTGGTTGTCAATATTATTGTTGTTCGTCCATTATATTTATATGCTGTGACAGTTTGATTTGAAGCCATTAATGATTGAGCTAAATCCATGCTTATGTATGTTTTACTGGTCCATTTTCTTGGATTTTTTAGATAAAGTTTAGAGAGCACGAGGTAAATGGTAATTCTTGGAGGGTTTCTTCAGTATATTTCCTGCATAATGGGGGTTCTCTGCTCTTTCCTGCACTTTTCTGATGAACTTTGCTCATATAGGAAACTCATTACACTGATTTAATTCTACAAGGAGGGTTACAACATATAGGATAAACTGATAGCAGGAAAATATTAACTTGGTGGACAATTTGTCTTTTCCAACACTTTTTTGCAAACAGTAGTGGTGGACAAGTAGTGTATTCAACAACTTAAAACTAGTTTCTAAGCTGCATCTTGTAATTTGCTGTAGCTTTTGGTACCTTTTGAACCTGCAAGGAAGACCGTAGGGGGTGAGAAATCTTAGACCACAGAAAGCTCAAAATCCAAGTCATGGGTTTGGTTATATATAATGATAGTTCAGGTAATGAAGCAGTTAGAAGTCCAGGCAGGTTGGAAAAACACTGAACATGAATAACGACAATGTGATGCATAATAAAGAATTGAATGATCTGAATAAACGACTGGTTTTGCTTGGCAAGAGAATCCTTGATGAAAATAAAAAATGAAAGGCCAAAGTCTTAGATCTCGAATGGAATTGCTCGAACCAGAAAGCTTAGGACATTGCATGTTATGTAGGATTGGATCTCGAGTGGGCTATCTTTGGCTTGGAGACAGAATAAGAAGTTGAACAGATGGTGGTCAGGCATGGCCTTTTCAATTGTATATATGGTAAGCAGTTAGGTGAACTGGATGTTGGCCTAATGATCAGCTGGAAAAGTTGATGGACCACATAAATCTGACACTTTATGAGTTTTCCATCCTCACTTTCTTGGATTATTCCGAGGTCCCATTATTCCAAGAATTTACTTTGATGGTTAGGCGAATGACGGTGCAGAATTTGATTGACCATTCCCATGGAATTTGTCCTGAAAGATCAGAAATCTACGTTGCCTGTATCCTGGCTTAAATGATGCTTCAATACTTGTATATGACATTAATCTTAAGAGCAACATTACAATGATGCTTGAAACAAGGAATACAAGCTGTGATGAGAGCATTACCTCGTGCTTGGTTACCACTGCCTTAGTTGCCGTTTCCACTTGACCTGTAATTAGGGAATGGAACTCTGCCAGACTCGATTTCCCTGACATCCTTGATGAGAATCTCATAGTGCCTCTTCACTTCCTCTGCAGATTTCCCACCCACAGCTTTGGCAACATTATGCCAGCGGTCAGGGGTGTCCTTGTCATATAAAGCCAGGGCCTTTTCGAATAGTTTGTTTTGCTTAGGTGTCCAAGAGGTGAGAGAATTGGAAGACATCAGTGAAAAATTGTGTGCAGTCCTGAAACTACTGGAGGTAAAGGGTGTTGACAGGTTTTGGGGGATTGACTGGGAAAAAAGCGAGGAACTAGTTCAGAACCCTGACATGCTTGAACTGCACAAAAGAGAAAAAAGGGAAAAGATGGTCTGTTAAGTGGGGAGGAAGATGACTTGGAAGTAAAGGGATGGTATGGTGAAGGCATCACTGAGGGAGCTCCTTATAAGCAGGGGAGAGTAGTGGGGTAAGACAGTGGGAGAATATATCTTCCAAAAGAGCAGAATATAGCGTGACTCGTCCACTTAGGAGCCACAAGATGGAGTAGAGAGTGAAAGGGAAGAATCAGTATCGAAGGACAGGCTCTTTATTTTCTTAGCCGAACAATTTTCTTGATTTTTATCATTGGCAAGTGGGATTTTCCTTTTCTAGTTACTGGTCGGCGGATGATACGATCAGATGTACCCTGTAATGGAATTAGCTGCAGCGATTTTACAACTTGTTGTCTTCTTACAATGTTATGATGATCGCACTCCTCTTCTGTTCTGCTCATAGCTGTAGCAATTCAAGAGAAAAACAGTACTTTCTTATTGTCATTCGTCAAATGGAAGCTTGAGCAACTTGGTCTGGAGTTTCTGACATAAAGCAGTAGAATAGATTTTTCTTTCCAATTTTAATTGCTTTTCAATTAAATCCCTGTGCCTGTGAAAGATTTTTTCCCCAGTCTTTGCTCGCTGCTACTATTAATATTTCTAGCTGGCTTGTTGAAAAGAACATAGGATTGACTAGTGCTCAGTGCTGCAGCTTGTTTGGTTGCAAAATCGGCAGAGTTCAGTGCTGCAGTCTTTTAGCAACTAGTGTTTATTGCCCTTCGGGGTAATATTTAGGAGCTTTTAAGTTCTTGTTAACAGATATAGAGTTATTTAGAGATTTATTATTTAAAGATTTAATTTTTTTTTATTTTTAATAATTTTTATTTAGAAAAGAGATATTATTATGCTAAGAGTGTTAGCTTTTTATTACGTGACATATATGATTTTTCTATTTAATAGATAACCTTTATAAAATAATTAAAAAAAAAACATAACTTTATATTTATAGTGAAACCTAAAAATCCTATAAATAACAAAATATCTATTTGTTCCTAAAATAATATCCATCTATTATTTAAGAATAATTTTAGAAATTTAATAAATCAAATCCCTACTTGATTATTCTAAAATTAAAATTATAATCCCTGAATTAAATACATTCTATTATTTCATTTCTAAAATTATTTTCAATCAGGTCACACTTGATTAATTATCTCAGTTTAATTTCTAACTTAATGATTTCAAGTATAAGGATCACTTACACAACTATAACGTGAGTCTATCCATAGACACAAGTGATATCTTCATATGAAATTTTTTTGCGGGTCAGTTCAATAGTGTACATGTCTTATGACAAGTACCTACATATTAGTTTTAGATATCTCTTATACCTCAGTTTACGAAAACAGCCGCTTCCTCTTATAAAAAAAAATACATAATATATATCAGTCTTTATGACTTTAATAAATATCTAGTATTAAAAGAGCATTAACCAACAATATTTATGAGCAATTCTTTGATGCAATAGAAATTTTATAATTATAATATCTTTATAATTTTCTTTACAAAATATTTTTTGTTCTACGGAATTTAGTTTTACTTTAGATTTATTTATCAATTATTAAATTTATAAATTAAATATAAATAAATATTAAAAATAAATAATATTTTTATTTAATAAAATTAAATATATTATATAAAAATAAAATAGTGATACATGTAAGCAATTGATACTACAAGAAATATAAATTAAGACTTCCATGGGGACGTGATGATTGTAGTTACAATAAACATAGGATTGACTGTCTCATCTTGAAGGCAAAAGGCCTCTCCTTTTTTTACTTGATTCTCAGACAACAATATCAGCATTTGTTGCAACAAAACCTCCATACAAATGAATATTTTCAATATCACAAGCCCTCAGAGCTATGTTTGTGTATGTCTGCTAGTTGATTGAGAAATCACAAAAATTATTCTGTGACTTGAGGAATAGGAAGACACCCTCTTGAGCTACTCCCCATTTTCATTTCTCCCAGTTTCCTCTGGGAAAAGTCGGACGGGTAGAGTGGGGCGGTATTCTCTTTTCAATTTTAATGTCGATCTTGACATGAATTTTGTCTGTGTTTAAATGTTATATGATTAATATTCTCTTCTCCATTGTTCAAAAATTGAGAATAGTGGAGGGATTCCCTTTTCTTTCTTAATGTCAATTTGGACATCAACTTCTTTTGTATTTGGAAATTGTACAGAAATAGTCCAAATAGAAATGATATTATGGATTAATCATCATCATAGAAGAGGCACTTGAGATGAAAGAATCCTGCAATTTGTAACCTTTATCTGTTGAAAACGCTGGGTTCTATACAATAAGTGACGCGGATCTAATGTCTCCACTCGTTGTTAATAGCATGGACTACTACTTTTGTCAGGAAAACAAAATATTTGAGTGGAGGTCAAGAGTTGTAAAAAGTGTTTTGATTGTTTATCTTCATTCCAACGTTAGATCTATGGTAACAGACAGGGTAAAGTTCGATTTCATTGTCATCTAATTATTTCCTGTCTGTTTGCTCCTATTTTGTAACTTCATCTCAGGACACTGGTGCCCAGTACTACTACTCCCTCTTGTGGCTGCTAACCTTCTTCATAATCAAGCTGTTAGGTGAGGTATTGATAGGTTGGCATGTAAACCATTCGAGGTGGTTTCTTTGTCAATGTTCATCTCACTGGACCACTTCAAAATCTTAGAAGATCTTCTTTCTGATCATTCTTATCATGCTCGGTTCATGTTTTTTCTTACTACAGTACAAATTTTATGACTCGACGCTTCCACTTGCCTTCTATTCTCGCCAAAATTCAATGAATTTCTTGCTTGGAAGTGGAAAGTAAAAAATAACTCGTTGTTACGCGAGGTATATGCTCAGCTTGAGATAATATCTAGCAGATAATGACGAACCTCATTTGCCTACCAAGCAAGTTGCTTTCCATGGACTAACCTTTTGCAAGTGGAACTGTCCTGTCTTGTTTCGCTGCTAGAATGTAGAAATTTCTTGATGGACTAAAGAGCACGGAAATTAGATTTTTAGCCGCTTCCCCATGCTTTGTTTTGCTATGATATCTTAAAGCATGGTGTATCATTTCAGTTGATGGCTTGATGTAATATTATGCAGTATGTTTTTTAAAGTCCAGCATTAAGCTAATATCTATGAGGGATAAATTCTTCATGTCGTTTTAAAGGCATTGAAAAGGTACACACTTGGCTCTTAATTAATTCCATGCCTTTCAGGCACTTCTGTGAAGAAAATTTCGAATGCCCAGCAGGTTTCGTTTTCTGTTTTTTGTGTAAGCTTGCCAATAATTCTATTGCAGCTAGCTATCTTTTTATTCTGATAAAATTGCATTGAGCAAAGACTTCATATAGGCCAACTATGGTTAGATATAGGAGAGATTGAAAAAGAAAAGAAACTTGAAATTAGCTATGGTGATTGTTGAATGGCTTGTTTAGTTTCTGGACTGAAAAAAGAGAGGGCGGGGCAGTGGAGGCAAATCATTAGATGAGAGAGACCTTCGACAATGTGAAGGGAATCTCTATTATGTATAGTGGTCCTTATAGGACGTTATCTTCTCTGATATTTGGAATCCTTATCACCTCAAATCGACCACCATGAAAGTAAATCCCACAGATTCTTTCTTTCTCTGTTTTCTTTCATTTTTTTTCCAGTCCTGTGGAGTATGTTTTAATCCCAGATTTGCACCTCACATTTGGAAGGGCGGTGGTAAGGTGTTGATAAAGGTTTTGTGAAGGCAAGACGTCTACATAGTCACGCAGAACATTTATGGAATATCTGATTGCTTATGCCATAGTATCTCTCTTGTTTATGGGTCAAAAATCATAAGAATCTCAACCTACATGGATTTTAAAATTCCCTACTTTTACCTGGTCCTAATTGCATGTGTGGTAGCATAAGCATGCAAAGTGCAAACCAAATTTCCTGGGATTCTTTGAAAGAAAGAGCAATAGGCCAAAAAACATCATTGAGACCTGAATCTGCTTCTGGCAAACAGGAGGATCTTCGGTGATCTGGTTCTCCAGCTATATGCGTAAAGAGTTATGAGGCATAGATCATACATATAGGGTAGCCTTTACAGCGTGCATGTGTGCTGTACTACATTGGTTGGACATAATTCTGTGATTATGTGAAGAAGTTAGTAAACTACAAGCTCCAAGGAGATAAAACATCTGTGGCTTTAATTATCCGGATGAGATATGATGCACAATTATTATAAGAGGGTTGAAAGGTATGACTCGCATTGCCATGGAGGTCAAGATAAAGTAGAAGCAGGATTGAATTTTCAACCACTGATTCCACACATTGATCTTAACCATAGCTTCCAAGGCTTCTGTTCTGAATGTTTGGTCTTGCACTCAAATCTCTAGCCTGGTTTCTGTCTTGTAGCCTGCAGTGAAAGATCAGGTGGGGCAGGGAATTTTTGCAGCTACGTCAACTGGCCACTGTCGTGTGTCAAGCTGCTTCTTATTAGTCTTAAATCCTCCATAATTTATATTTTATAGCTAGCTAAAGATTACCCTAAAGGTGTTTGGGAACATGGTGTCGCATTCCCTCCAATTTTAAAAAGGAAAATCTGCTTAAAATAAAAAAAAAATTATATTTTTAGATCGTTTTGATATGTTGATGTTAAAAATAATTTTTAAAAAATAAAAAAATTTATTTTGATGTATTTGTAAATGAAAAACACTTTGAATCGTCACCGCTACTACAATCTTAAATACATCTTAAGTTATTGTTAAATAAACAGTCATTATAAGTCCATTCTAAATCATAAATTTCAAAAAAAAATCAAGGCAATCAGTATGTTAAAGTTATTATGTTGATAATCAAAAACAATTTTTAAATTATTTAATTTAAAATTCGAGCTAAATAAATTAAGTTAATAATATTTAAATGTAACATATTTTATCTTATTGAGTTTAATGAAAATATCAAGCAAAAAAAAATTGTAACCTAAATATTATTATTTAACGTTTAATTTTTGTTTTACACAACCTGCAATGTAACTCGCAAAGTAAACTAATATGCTTCAATAATAATAATTAATCTTTTGAGTCCTGTTCTTTCACATATTCTTTTTCTACAAGCATGTCTTCTATGTGGATTAAGCCCTCTTGAGCTTGCAAGCCCATTGTGTTGGCTTGTTGTCCCGGCTCATATTTAGGCTTTTTAAGTATTTGAGCTTCAGCCTTGGTTGCCGGCTTCAATCATATTCAGATCCAATGGTTTAACTGTGTTAACTTAAAAAATAAAAATAAAAAACTTGACAAAAATAAGTTGATTCATGGCATCCATGTAATTGATATACTAAAGATTTACTCATCATACTCCTTCCATGAAAGGAGTCACTGGAAAGTAGGGGTGAGCAAAACAATAAAAAAACTAAGAAAATTAAGAAAATTAGAAAAAAAATAACCGAAAAACCGAACCGTGAAAAAAACCGATTAAAATTTTAAAAAAACCGACCGGTTCTGTTCGGTTTCGGTTTTATAAGCCTAAAACCGAAAAAACCAAACCGAACCGAACCCAAACTGAAAAAACCGAGCCAAACCGAGCCAAAACCGAGACAAACCGGAAAAAACCGAACCAAACCAGTTTGAACCGGTTTTTGTTCTAAAAAACCGAACCGAAACCGGCCGGTTTGAACCGGTTTCGGTTTTTTTAAAAAAATCTGTTTGATTATTTTTTTTTATAAAAACCGAACCGAACCAAAAATGATCATTCCTACTAAAAAGCATCCTCCCGGTACATGGATAGAACTACTCGATGACTCCGAGCAGTGAAAAAATTATTATTTTTTATTAAAATAAAGTTATTTTAGTTTTTTTTAAAAAAAAATTATAGCGGGACATTATAGAAAAATTATATGTTTATTTACATGTTAATGGAATTATATTGATTATTTTTATTTTATTATTCTTTTTAGGATGCCAAAAGTCGTATCTTTTTGTTTATAGTAAAGAAATGAACGAAATGTGTTTTGATAAGTCTCGTAATAAGTTGATGTAAGTGACCATCTGGGTCGGTCGGAACTATTCGAGTGGTCAGCCGATGTGGTATGCTGGTGCGAGCTTATTGATGAGTCGTGCCGTGCCAGCCTGTATACCATGAAAGCTATGGTGAAGGTGATGGATGGATCCACTCTCTCGTTTTAGAGGGTCTTTCAAGACTAGCTTTTAATTTTGTTTTATATGTTTTTTTATTAAAAAATATTAAATTAATATTTTTTATGATTTTGACATGTTAATATTATAAATAAATAAAAATATTTTTTTATATATTTTCAAGTAAAAAAACTATTTTAAAAAATAACATGTATCACAATCTCAAACACTTTTTTAGTTTTTACACCTTGAGATATAATGAACAGTTTTCTCCTCGTTAATGTTTCTTACATATCCATTTATCCCTTTGTTTGTTGGAAAATATTTTTTTTGTTTTTTGATTTTCTCATGTTTGAATGTGTTTTGTAATTGATCAAGAGATTTATTTTCTGATAAAATATTATCCTGTTTGGTATTGTAGTGGCTTATGTTTTTCAAATTATTTTTTTTCTAAAAAAACTTAAAATTAATATATTTTTATGTGTTTTTTATGGTTTTGATTTGCTAATATAAAATATTTTTAAAAAATAATTTATTTTTAATTAAAAATTATTTTAAAAAAAACATCTTACAACACATTACTAAACACTCATTTAATAAGAGGAGGAAAAACTTCTCATAAAATAACCAAAAATAAAGTAACCATTTCATCATTATTGTATATATAGATATCAATATATTAATAAAAATGTTTATATATATATATATATATATATATATATAATTTATAAAAATAAATTAATTCAACATATTAGTGCATATGATTCAACTTTACAAATGTTTTAATTTATATAATATTGCTAAAAATATATTTTATACAGTAATTATACATATTGCATCGTATAAAATAGTGTCAATCATAAATATGACGATCTGAAAGTGCATGAATCATAATTATGCAACATAATTAGTCAACTATAATAAATGATCTTCAATTTACTATATGATAGGGATTAAAGTATGCTAATGCTTGCCCCCCGGTCCACTAAAATCAACAGATTCCAATCCATTCTTAAGTGTTTTTTCTGTTTTGAAAATATTTTTGAAATTTTTTTATTTTAGATTAATATATTTTGATATTTTTGGATTATTTTAATATGTTAATATTAAAAATAATTTTTAAAAAATAAAAAAATATTATTTTAAATAAAAAAACACTTTTAAAAAAATATTATAATTATAAATTCAAACACAGCCTAATGAACTCGTCAAAAGGCTTATTAGACCTTTATCCCTGTCGTTGTCGAGGGTCAAATCAAGGAGAATAAGAACATTACCGAGTAGGTTATCTGAAAGTGAGTTTTATTATATTAGACACGGCGGAGATGCAGGGCTATTGGCTGGAATGGTAGTGTTTTTGTGTGTTGACCGCATGATATTGTTGGTGGGTCCATGTTCTCCATGCGAGGAAAGCTCCAGCAATTATCATAATCTCACTAAAGAAAAAGGAGTTTACTCCAGTAATGAAGTAACACGACCACTAACTTAAAAAAAAAAAAAAATTAATAATTGTCATTTTGATTTTGATAGAAATTGCTTCTTTAAGATCGAGTTTTGGAAAAGTATTTAAACATAGTTTAGTTTGGTCCAATCACAAATTTATCAAGGGTGAATTAAAATGCTATTATTTAAAAAAAAACTAAAATCTTATTTTAAAATAAAAAAAACTAAATTAAATTTTAATGGTGTTATCAGATATTTTAATTTAATTAATTTAATTATTTCTTGTTTTTTGTTTTTTTTTTAAAAAAACTTAATCCGTTTCTCTTAAAATGTGATCGATGATCATGTGGAGGTTTTTTTCATAACAAAAAAATATTCATGCGTTTTTTATTTTTTTTCTTTCTTTTTCTAAGCAAAGAAACTATGAAATTGAGAGAATCATAAAAGAGGAAAACATGATATTTGCACGAACCGGTGGGTCTAGATAATTTAGAGTGTGTTTGGTATTGTGGTAGTTTTTATAGTTGTGATTTAAAAAAAATTATTTTATAAAAAATACATTTGATTAAGGTTGGTTTGATATCTATATATGTTTGGTTAAAACTGTGGTTGAAATTGAGATTAAATAAAAAATAGTTTAATATGTTTGGTAAAAAAATATTTTTCAAATTAAGGTTATAAAATAACTAAAAATATATATATTAATATTGAAGATTTTTAATTTAAATATTGTAAATTTAACTATTATTATTATATCATTAAATAAATAATACTTTTATATCAAATATTTTTTATTGTTCCATTAACATATCTACAATTCCATCACGTACGAAATTCATCCGATAATGACTACAGTTTCCATGATTTTTTGAGTGTGCAAAAAAATCAGGTAAAATATCATCAGGAACAAAATTGAGATTGCGATCAAATTCTGCAAATGCTACGTCATTATGCGATCACTTTTTAATTTATATAGTGTTATTGAATAATATTAAATATCAGTTTTTCAAGTAAAATATAATTAAAAAAATTAAATTTTTTTAATTAATCTGGTCCAATCAAAATAATAAAAACTAAAATTTAAACTGAATTCCATCCAGCCGGACAGTTGAGACGTTTTCCACTGTCTCCACACAGTGGAGAGTGAATTAAATTCACTCTCCATTGTTTACTCTTACAAAAGCGAACAGCCACTCTGTGGAGCCACAGAAAAATAGCGTGAAACTGCAATCTGCTGACCTACGTTTAAAACGCGAAACATGGTGGGTCTCTCATGAAATAAATCACGTTTCCTCGGTTCAGAAGCAACCACGTAAATAAACATTTCCTAGTTCGATCTAAAATTTTGCATATGCTGCTAGGCCTTCGAGGTAGACCCTACACGGCTACACCCGACATCATATCAACTCGTGAGATTATGTTTTGCTGTCTGATCTGCCAATCATGGCAGAGAGAGAGTAGGCTCGAAGACAACAAGAAAAATATTGTCGTGTTATTGGCATGGTATATTGGTGTGTATTATAATTGCCGAACTCGTTCCAAGACTTCACCAAGCCGACACCTTAAATCACGTAATTAAATCAACTTATTAACTTATTAGGTTGAATTAGTTAATCAATTGTAATAATATATAGTATTTAAATTGTATAAATAATATTAAAACTAAGAATTGGCAAAAAAATAAATAGTTGATAAAAGAAGATTAATTTTTGAATCTAAAGGTATTTTATTTTATTTTCAAAGTGAAACTTTTAATTAGATGGAATTTTGAATTTTAACTAGGTAAAGTTAACTTATTGAGTTAGTGGGTTGACTTAGTTGAACAATTATGACATTATATTGCATTAAAATTGTGTAAATAATATTAAAACTAAGAGTTGACAAAAAAAAAATAGCTCATAAAAAAAATTAAGTTTCGAATCTACTTTAACAACCAAGGTTTTTTTAAAAAAAATAAATTTTTAATCTAGTTACATTTTAACTGAATGAACGAAATTAAGTTTTGACCGAGTTATTATCTTAACTAATCTAATTACAGATCCAATCCAAATTAGATATTGGATTAATTTACCCGGTTAGATTTGAAAACTATATATACTATATGTTATTTGACATGAATGGAAGGAATCAATATCAATAAAAAAGGCTCCAAAAAAATGGCAAATTTGCTGGCTAACACTACTCGTTGCCTCTTAGATGTTTCCATGACCCCTAAGAAGGTGAACATTCGTAGAGAATTCGATGCTAGTAACAGTTAATTATGAGTAGTTTTATATGCTGAATGTAGCAAAGTTTTGCAGCTGTATGCTTGGTGGCTTACGGAAATCTGCTGCTGAGTTCACCGTTGAGGATTTTGGAACAAGAGATCAGATGATGGAATGGTTGACTTGCTTGAGCATTCTAGCTCCCAGAAGCAAAGCTGCCTACATCATTGTATTTTTTGTATAGTTGTAGCAGGATTATCATTGGTTGGTTGATTTGATAATCAAAAGGATAATTCTAAAAAAAAATTCAAAGGAGAAGGTTGCCTTAACATGTAGCAAATGGCTCTACTGTCTTGGATCATAATGTCTTGTTCAAACTGAAAATTGGCCAGCAAAATTCTTTAGTGCCACCAAGCTTTTCTCTTGTTCTAGAACGCCATGCGTTTGTCAAAGGGCTACCAACAACGAGAATGTCAAAATCAGAATCCAGCAGTGTTTTTATATCTTCTTTCCTGGGGAGGTATTGTTTCGTTTTATATCATGATCAGCACGTACAATTGTTTCCTTAGAAAATGTCATCACTGAAAAAGTCCATGGCTTGCAAGGTCATCACTAGCTGGAAACATGTCTCCTCCCTTTTAATTTACTTATTTTAACTTCATGAAAAGCAAATCCTTAGTTTATCTTGAGCTGAGACCAGCAAAAACAACCATAGTTGTCGAAACTTAGACCAAGCAATAGCCGTGTTAAGGAATTAGATAATTGGATTATCAAACCAATCCGTGCATTGGTGACTGAAGTAACAACTTGACTGAATATTAAATGAAGTTGTGGCAGTAGAACATGTACGTTTTAGAAAAAATAATATGAATCTCATCTAAAAATTTAAATTTTTTAACTCTTTGAATTGATTTTTTAATATGATATTAGAGTCATGATGACCAAGCGATCATAAGTTCAAATCTCATCATTTCTATTTATTTGATAAAAATTAAATATGATATAGTGTGAGTTTATATAAGTTTCAAACTTAAGGGACTTTCACTTTAGGATATGTATTAAAGAATAATGTAAATCATATCTTGAAACTCCATCTAAAAACTTAAGTTTTTGAATTGAATTAGTTCTTTACCGGTACGAACCTATTTAAGAGTGTAATAGCTTTTTTTTTTGAATACTTTTTAATGATTTTGATGTGTTGGAATAAAAAAATAATTTTAATGTATTTTCTAATGATGAATATTTTTTTTAAAATACTTTATACCATAATACCAAACTCACATTTATAAAACTAAACGTGCTGGGCATTGCCCAACATTAATATTGTAGTTGATTTTAGAAAAAAAAAATTGGTAAAATTAATGCTAAAACTAGAGAGGGAGAAATTAGTTCAATGATGTAATTGGGTATGGAGTTGACTAGTTTAGGGCTCAGGGTCAAACTGTTCAATGCATCACAAGGACCTCCATGGGACCTCTTGAAAACTCAAAATCAATATAGACATTTTTTACAACAGAAACAAGCTAGAATTTATTTCAGTTGAATTCAAAGTCTTACGGTCAATGTGTTTGTTTCACGACTTTGGGCTGTATGAGATGGCATGGGATCAAGGCCATAAGCTGGTCACCGAGGCATAGAAGAGGCATTTCCGACTGGATGCCGCAACCACGGCCACCCCCCTTATTTTTGTGTTTTAAAAATAATTTTTTTAAAGAAAATTTTATTTATTTTAAATTTATTTATTTTAATATTTTTATATAAACTAATATAAAAAATAATTTTTTAAAAATAAAACACGTATATTATTTCAATATAATTCCTACTAAAAATACACCTTAAAAAACAATTATATTTAAAATCCTGAAAACGCGGGGGCTGTCATTGGTGTTTCCGACGCGTCCATCAGGAGATCGTCATGAAGTCGTGATTGGCTGGCGCTTGTTCTCCGTATTTAGCATGAAACTATTCAATGCGCGGGCGATCCATGACGTCACTTGCTTGATGGGCATCCACTGTTTTGAATTTGACACAATATTAGTTATATAAGACTTCATCACGGGATTGACTCGGTACAGTATCTGGGTCATACATTAGTTGAGCCCAAGCTCCTTTTTTTTTTTAAATAAAAATATATCAAAATTTTCAACCAATCCGGTCTCAAGCCAACGACCCATTTAAATTAACCTAATCAGATGGGGTTTTATAATTAGAGTTTAATATGGTTTCACCTAATCTTATTTAATTTAATTGTGCGTTTAGCCTCCATTGTTTTTTAAAGAAGACAAGTGATTCATCTCAAGTACCTTAATAAACATATCCATTAACTAAGGATGGGTTTGTACCTTTTTTTGTTTTTTTTTAATCCATGAAAATATTTTTAAAAAATAAACAATAATGACAGAAAAACTAACAATAAAAGACATTAAAAAAATAATAAAACTTATTATGGTGAGTAATTCGTTTATTTTTTGAAAAGATGAGAGTCTAAGGTCTATTTTAGTTTGAAAAAATATTAAATTGATATTTTTTATTAATACTATGATTTTAATATATTGATGTGAAAATAATAATAAAATATTTTTTTGATATATTTTTAAATAAAAAATATTTTTAAAAGATATTATACATAAAAAACTAGAAAAAAAGCTGACACTATACCAAATAAGTTCTCAAATCTTTTTTCAAAAAAAAATATAAAACATTTCTTGAAATAATTGGAAGGAGCAGTGAAGATTTTTTTTATTACAATTAATGCAAATTAATAACGTTACTCACTCACTTTTGTTTTTATTAAAAAAATTAATTATGATCCTGTTTATTTGCTGAATTTTTTTTTTAAAGTGGTTTTTTAAAATGAATTCCTGAAAAATAAATTATTTTTTGATATTTGACAGTGTCATATAAAATAAGTTGGAAAATACTTTCCGGTATTTAATTATATTATTAAAAATGAGTTGGAAAATAACTTATTAACGTTTTATTTTTTTCAAGTTTATTAAAATAATATGAAATAAATTTTACAAATTAAAAAGTTGAATGAAAATAAAAATGATAAAATATAATTTTATAAATTATTTCAAATAAAATAAATAATAAAAATAATAATAAAAATAAATTTAAAAAATAAAAAAATAATGAATTAGATGTGTTTTGACTAATCATTGTACTCTAGCATAGAACATTCAATTTTCAAGAGAGCCTGCGCGTGGAACCAGAATCTCGAGCCCTTTAATTTCCTGGCACCATCACAAACCCCCTTTAATCACCAAAGGTTATAAAGTGGGGCCATCGTACAATTACTTATCATTATATCAGATGGTCAGGAATCATCACAGCCATCACAGACCTGTGTTGAAGCTACAGTTTCTGTTAATATTGTTGACGTAGTTTTCTCACGTACAGTGCTAGAAAGAGACAGAGACTAAAGTACCAAATCCCTCCATGTTTTCTCTTACCTGCTACCTTCTCTTCTGGTTTAATGGTACCCATCTGGTCCCTCTAATTTAAATTTTATATTATTTTGGTCCCTTAACTCTTATTCATCCTGATATCATCACCTACTCTCTTCTTTGTTATCATTTGGTCCTTCCATTAGCACCGTCCATTAAACAAATATGTTCTTATGACGAAACTAGCCTTGGTACCCGCAATTTTTTTCTATATAAAATGATATTTAGATATTGAAATGGGATTAAAAAAATGGCATAGAAAACCGGTCACAATAAATATATAACAATGCTAATTTAGGCTAAGATAACATTTAATTATATTATATTTCAGGTATTCTTTTCATGACCTTTCTTATTATATTCCTATTACCTATCTAATATATTTCTATTATATTTAATTAATAGATTACATCTGATATATTTAGATTTATGTAATACATTTAATTTATATAATATTTTTATATATATTTTTTTTATTTCATTTTATCTGAATAGAATTCAAATTTATATTCATTTAGAATTGATTAAAAATGTAATTTAGAGTTTCTTAGAATTTATTATTCTAAATTAGAATTTCAGAATGATTTACTACTACTACTACTACTACTACTATTGAAATAACAAAAAATATAAATTTGACTTGAAGGATGAAATTAAAGACCATAAGAACTTTAACAAAATGCAAAGGAAAAAAAAAAGAAATCATAAGAAAAAGGACCAAATTAAAATTAGTATTATTCTTATTGAAAAAATCAAAAACCTAATACGAGGGATAAAATTAAAAACCATAAAAACTTTAACAAAAGAGGAAAGAAAAAAAATATTAAAGAATCAAAAGTAGAATGATCGAATTGAAAAACTTACATTTATAAATTAGAATTGAAAACAAATAAAACTTTAACAAAAGAGAAAATGAAAAAGATCAAAAATAAAAACTAAAAAAACTGAATTTGAAACACTAATAAAAATAAGAACCAGAGTTAATTTTCAGAGGTAAGAGAGAAATGAAGGGGGAAAAGAGAAAGGATTATTAGTGACAAACAGACTACCTTTATGTGTCATGCGTCACCAATAAAAAAAGAGAACACGAAGGAGAATCAAATAAGACAGCAGAAGGTAGACGCCACACATACCGCTCACGGTGTGTGGCGTCTTCCATGTGTCGGTGTGTGGTAGACAAGTGCTAGCAGCCTTTTGCATTTAAAAACAATAAATTAAATGGTAAATTACATTACAACTCTCAGCCAAACTAATAATTACAAAAAAAAACATGAGAAAAGATGTCAATACTCCTATTTAATGGCTTATTTTTTTTGTCCTTAATGTCATATACGTAATCTTACTGTATTTTAAAAAGAAAAAGACAACAACATCCCAACTCTACAATGTCATTTTTTTTTTATCCCAGTGGTATTTTAAATTCTAATATTATCTATAAATATGTTGAATAGACAGAAATATGTATAAACAAATTCATAATGATTAATGTATCATATGAAAAAACAAAAATATCATGGAAAAACAAAAATATCTTTGGTTTAAAGGCAAACAATTTTTCTCAAGAAAAACAAAAAGTCACCATACTAGGAAAACGTGAGGGAGACTAGTGTTTTTGTCTTCTGTTTTAGACTTTTAGTTGTTTTGCAACAAACAGTCGGAGATCAATATTATGATAAATAAAGCTCATGGGATAAAAATGAGAAAAAAAAGAATAGAGGGATCAAATGTGCTGTTTACATTTTGAATTTCCTTCACGGAAAGAAAATTTAATGCTTCTAGTATTGTCCTTGTAGCAGAAATTTCCCTGCAAATAGTGGTAATTGACACGTCTCACTCTGTCTATAAAGAGGTCACTATGGAAATGCTTTCATATCTTTATCTTGTGGCAAAAACTGGGTTGCCCCGAGAATCCAACTATTTATAACCCTTCAAGGTTCAAAAGCTTTCTTTTTCTTTCTTCACCGGTAATTATATTGTCTTTCTTTGCGGGGTTCTCTTTGTTTTTGTACTATCTTCTTGTTTTGAAGCGAAAGTTTAAAACTTTAAAACTGAATTGCTATCTTCTTCGCTTCTTGAAGGGAATTTCAATTCTGAGTTATGTTATTGTCTCTGATATATTGATCGAGGAAATATTGTGGGGTTGAGTTTTTATTTAATTACTAGTAGTTATCAAGGAAGTGGGTTTTGATGAAAAAGAAGATTAGTATTCTAGATGTGTGCTGCTTTTAAACCATAGCTTTCCTTTTACTTTGCTTAGCTACTCCAGGGCTTCAAGGAGCTTACTTTGGCTACTTGAGTTCTGCTTGCAATTTGAGTTGTTGTAAAGATACAGTGAGAATTGTGTATGTTGTCAAGACAAGTTGATTGGAGGAGAGTTTTGGGGTTTAGTAGAATTGGGTTCTGGCCATTTTACATATTGGGAATCTCTGGTGGTTCAATTGCTTCCTTTTCAGCAAAGGAAGGAGCTTCTTATCTCTGCTGTGGTTTCCACATCACTAGGTGAGTCTCGCTCTTTGTTTATTGTTATTGTGGTGCTAAGATGATGGATTAAACAAAATCTTCCATTTTCTTCAAAATTGTATGCCTAAGAGAACAACAACGCATGATTCAACTATAATTCTAATGATGAATTTTTTGCTATGGACAAGCATACTATTTGATTAATGGATGCTTGTTGGTTGGAAAAGTGTGTCTCATAGCCTTATAACTAACCAAAACCTATTGAGAAAGAGTCGTGCCCACCCAAGATATAAAAATTAACTCCTAAGACATGGTTTATGAAGAGTGATATGATTTATTTGGGGTGGGGGTTTGTGTGATTGGAACTCCCAGAAATTCTGGAAGAAAGGGGGAGTCTAGAAGATGATAGACATGTTACAATTCCAGTTATGAGACTGTTCAGATATTTTATTCACTAAATTTGACCCATGAAGCTTTGGGGTGGAAATAGAAATCTAGAACCTAGACATCACATAACTCATATGCGATGTGAGAATTCTATTCTGTTGCAAGCAGTCGTAACTTGAGAAATTTTATGGTGCCAAGAGAGTAACCAATGACATCCTATTATTTACTTCCCAGAACCCGCGTTAAAAAAGAGATAGATACAAGTAAGAGACAGAAATCCTAGGCAGAGGTATTCTTATTATTTTTTATTAATCATGGATTTTATTCTCTCCTCTCTCCTCTTAGTGTTTGCCTTATTTTTTCAAAGTGTGCCATAGGGAGTAACTAATGGATGCCACTGGTTACTCCTGTAGACCATAAAATTTTCCGTCTTAACTCTTCACTATTAAATTGTGACGATTTAGCCAGTGCAGCTCTGCCAGAGCCTACGGATTTCTAGTAATTTATTTTGTTGCCATCTCCTTTATTGTGGTTGTTTTTTATATACAAGTTGAAATATGCTTATGTAAATCATAACTAAGCTTTGCTATACACTTTAGTGAAGTGCCTGTTTGTTTGTACGGTGCACCGCACAAACAAATGAAGCCAAACACTGCATGTTGTGTTTCTGTAAGTAGTCTGCACGTTTTCACCCTTCACACTTGCTTTTAAATTGGGGCATTTAGGTTTCGGATTAGTGTTGAATCCTTGATTGTAAATGCTAGGCTTATGCTGTTGATATTTGTTGTTTATAGTTTAGCTGATTACATGCTGTTTCTTGATATTGTAAATATCTAATTTTTTTGGTTATGCATATAGAATTTATACTTAAGCTTTCATGCATCGTAGAATTGATCCTTAAGCTCATATGGTGCTTTGTGCAGATCCTGCATACTCCCTTTGCATGGGGACTGATGCTGCTGAAGCAGTGGAGACACTTCCGTGTCCTTATTCCTTCAAGGTACGTATGAGCCCAGGCCTTGTTTTCTGCTACCGTTGGAATATTTTGCTTCAAACAGTTAAATTGTATTGGATATCCCACATACAGCTTCGCTCCTGCCTTTTCATATATTTAGCATGTAGTTATGTACTGATAAACAAATTAGGATGTAAAATATGTGCATACATGGTCCATTGCACAAGTTAGACCATGTATACAGCCAGTTCACTTGCACCATCTCTGTGGTGAAAGTACAATATTGCTTTTTCATTGTGATTTGAGTGGGTAAATCTAATTAAATTGAGTTGAGAGGTATACGAAAATAGCCTTTGTGATTATTAAGAGAATAATCAACACTGGTTAGTAAAATCCTAATGTTCTAGCAAAGAAGTCCTTGTTGTGTTGATGTTGTCTTTCTACATTTTTAAGTTATTTTTTATTTTTCCACTATTCAACTCCATCATTTCCAAGATAACTCAATGTGTTTTATGTTAACAGGTGCATCACTCTATGTGTACAGAGTTGCTGAAGTTGGTTGATAAAGTTTCTAAAATATTTCCAAAAATCGAAGCAGCTCGACCTTGTTGCTCATCGGGAATACAGGCACTATGCTCGTTAAACAGTGCACTTGAGAAAGCCAAGCACCATCTTCAGTACTGTTGCGGCTCTAGCAAACTATATTTGGTTTGTATCCTTTATCGGTTTCAAATCAAGAAAGTGGATGTAATAAGAATATCATCAACGATTATGCAAACACATACACTTCCACGCATACTGTTTGGTCTAGGATCCTTTGTATCTGGTGATTGGTTGTCTCAGTATTTTGTTATATCCTTGTGAGCTTTAATCTTTGTATATAAAGGCATGAATCCTTTTTTTTTTGTTGAAAATTTTACTTGAATTATCCATGTTATGAAAATGTTACTGTCGATGAGCTCTTAAAAGATTATTTGCACTATGGAAGAACATTTAATCTTTCTGGAGAAAATGATGAAATTAACAGTTTCATTTTCTAGTTGCTGAATTTATCAGTCTTTCTGTGTTCGGTTCTGTTAAATTAACAATACATTTAGAGAAAGACCTCAAAAAAACAATCCATTTAGATTTATTTCTGGTTTGCATTACTTTCAGGCAATAACAGGGGATGTGGTTGTCTCAAGATGTCAAAGATCAAGGAACTTGATGGAACAGAGTTTAAGCCAGATTCAAACAATGGTTCCAGTAATATTGGCTGCTGAGGTTTGTCACATTACAGGCTCTAGAGCTTTCCTTCTCTTTTTCCTTTTTTCGCTGCTGTCTCCACTAGATGGTGATGTGGATGATGAACATGATCCATGAAAAAATTATAAAACTTCTGCAATTCTTTAGCTATACTGGCTGTAATATGTAATTATTCTTGTTTCCCTGATGCTGTTGTCTCCTTTCTTTCGCTGTTGTTTTTTTCTCTCCTGTTCAATATTAATGCCAAGTCAATAACTAAGTTGGTCACTTGATTATTTGGTATTAGTGGCTCTCCGGAAGCATGGATGCAATTTTTCCTTAAACAGTGATTTGGCATGATCTAACTGGTGATTGCTCAAATCTCAAGATGCAAGTGCTTGATGAAGAATTCAATAATTTATTTCCATGTCACCTGCTTTCATCTAGTTATTAATTATCAAATAGTCTGGTGAACAATTGCGAGTCCTGGTCATTTCATGTTGCATTTTCAGAATTCGTTTGTTATCAGTTCTCCTATGATTCTACCGGTATATTGTTTAAAACAGACAATTAATATTTAAAACTGCTTTGGGCCTAAATCTGTTTTAGGCCACTTTTGTTCGTTTCTGTCATTTTCTATTTTCATCATTATTTTTTAACCTTGGATTCCTTGTCTTTTAGCTCTTGGGGTTGATAAGTGGTTGCCATTTGCAGATATCTCATATTATTGATGACCTTAGGGCGGCAATGTTTATGCTGGAATCCTCGGAAGAAGAGGCTGGTAAAGCCATTCGTGAATTGATTCAGCAGAGCAGAGAATCAGATTCAGTGGTAAATTCTGAAATCAAAGCTATTCAACTTGCAGCTTCGAGGCTGCATATTACATCCCGAAAGGCCATACTGATAGAAAAAAGATCTATTAAGAATCAGCTAGATAAAGTTGGTGGCAACGATCCCAAAAAAAAGAGTATCTTAAATTACCTTATGCTTCTCTTGAAGAAGCACGGAGACTTGCTCATTGAAGAGCAAGCAGAGACTCCCAAATCTCAGCATGAAGGATTCTTTTCGCTTAAGAACCCTAATGATACTTCTCTTCATAGGCAATACAATCAAGTAGAGCCTGGTATACGATGTGGGAAGTCTGAGACTCAAACTGAATTGTTTAGTAGAGCTACACCCCATGAAGAATTTAAGTGTCCTATATCTATGAGAGTGATGTATGATCCTGTTGTCATTGCTTCTGGACAAACATTTGAAAGGATGTGGATACAGAAGTGGTTTGATGAGGGTAATGATACATGCCCAAAAACCAAAGTGAAACTGACTCATTGTGCATTGACTCCAAACACATGCATGAAAGACCTGATATCAAAGTGGTGTGTGAAGTATGGAATTACCATTCCTGATCCATGCATTCAAGCATCGAAGTTATTGGACATCTCTGTTAATTCCATTGCAAGTTTAGGCAGTTCCATGAGTGATCTACACCTTCCACTGGATATTAGTAATATATCACTCGGGTCTATAGATGGTAGTTACAGTTCAGAGTCTGCACAATCTAAGTCAAATTTGATGCCGATACAGAATAATGATGATTCCTATAGACATCACTCATATGTAAATATCAATCAGCAAGACTTGAAGTTTCTGTCTGGACTTGCTGAGCTTCCCTGGGAATCTCAATGCAAGATGGTTGAAGATGTCAAGAGTTGTTTGCAGTGTAATGATCAACTTTGTCATTCTTTATCATCTGAGAATTTTGTTGAACCTCTATTTAGATTCTTGAGGGATGCACATGACCAACAAGATATAGGAGCTCAGAGATTTGGATATCAATTGTTGCTTTCATTTGCCAGCAAAAACAGGTAATATGTTTTCTCTAATTTATAGGAATACTTCAATTGCCTACAGTGTTTTGCCTATTTATGTGATGTCTACCTTTACACTGTGTAAGTGGTGCTCTATAATGTCCCAAGCCTTAGCTGAGGGACGGCAGGACAATAGCTGAGAAGAGTCACTTCTTGGTCTATTTTATCCCATGTTTCAGCTGAATTTACAAATTATCTGCCCTAGGGTGCATTTGAAAACTTCATTTTAAATTGGGCCCTTTGCTCATGCGCATAAAATCGATAGTTGTTTCCACCAAAGCATTGCATGAAATTTGACAAGCTAAACCCTATGATTGTTCCTTTTACTTCTGTTAGTTGATAAAAGTTTAGTTCATGTTTCTCTTATATGTGGATCTTTGGCTAGCAGTTTCATTTCTAGGTGCTGTTTATTGCAGAAGTGGAATATCATACTTACATGAAGACGTTTTTGTTCTGTTGTCATCGTTCCTTGATTCTGAAGTAATTGAAGAGGTTCTTGCCATATTGGAAGTGCTGTCTGGACACCCATATTGCCAATCTAAAATCACTGCATCTGGTGCTCTTGTTTCTATCCGAAAGATCCTTGACTCCCACAGCACAGAATTCCAGAAACAAGCCATTAAAATTCTGCATAATTTGTCCTCAAACAATGATATTTGTTCCCAAATTGTATTGATGGAGTGCATCCCAAAATTGGTTCCTTTGATTAAGAATGGCAATCTTTCAAGTTATTCTGTAGTTCTACTAAGAAATTTGTGTGATATTGAAGAGGCTAGGGTTTCTGTTGCTGAAACAAATGGATGCATTGCCTCCATTGCTGAGCTACTTGAGAGTGGCAGTCGTGAGGAACAAGAACATGCAGCAGCTATTCTGCTTTCCTTGTGCTCTCAGCGTCTTCATTATTGTGAGCTGGTCATGGAAGAAGGTGTTATTCCTTCCCTTGTTGATATATCTATCAATGGAACTGACAAAGGGAGAGCGATTGCTTTGGAATTGCTTCGGCAGTTAAGAGACATAATTGAATATGATAATGAGCATGAATGTTTTGTTTCTGATATTGATGCTGATAGAGATGCCAGCCACCAAACAATAGAAAAGAAATCTGTTGTTGATGCTGATAGAGATGCCAGCCACCAAACAATAAAAAAGAAATCATCTCCCAAGACATCTGGAGTTTTCAAGAATTTATCAGTGTTCTCTAGACGCAGTTCTGTTGCATCAAAAAAGAAGAGATGACACTTCAATCTGCTCGCTTTTTCAACCTTTGGTGACTCAGAACCTTTTTTCATGTAAAAAATATAGATCAGGTTGGCCAGTTATCTGTTTCTCCTAAGTTGGGGAGCTACCCTTTCTTGTCAGGAATAGGGCAGCGATATCATCAAACTATAGCTAAATATTGTTTAATTGGTAAGGGTTTTGTTTCTCTCTAATACTAATCCCCAATATATAGAATTTTTTAGGTTTGATTTCTTATGATGTATCTGCTGCCATGTTCCACCTGTATATTTAATAACAGTGTATAGTTCTGCTTGATATGTTGTTAGGAAATCGATTTTGATTGTGTGGAATTTAGGTTGCAATTATCCATGTATTGTGATGCTTATTGTTTTGTCTTGATTGATATGTTGTTTGGAAGTTGATTTTGATTGTCTGAAAGTTAAGCTGCATTTATCCATGTACGATAATGGTTATTCTTGCATACTGCATATATGCTTTTCTTTCTATTCAACAATTTCATGACGTTTTGTCTTAATTTCAGTCCAACATGACCGTATCCCAATAATTATTAGCAGACTGCATTTCATTCATGTTTTGTTCTTCTTGTTTTGATCCATCATTAGCATTATCTTGCGCAAACAAATAGCTGTAAAAATCAACAGAAACTGGTGTTTTTATTTAGAGCAACTTTAAATCGGAAGAATTTTTATTAGTTTCTTGATTGCATTTGAAATATCTGTTGATCATTACAATAGCTATTAACGTGATTGTTAGTGCTGCACAATTAGTTTGGGCTCTGGCTTTAATGCTAATATATCCCATACAATATCCTAAAGCTGCAAATTCCAACAGAATGCATACAGTTTCATGCCTGTCAGTGCATGCATGCTGTACATTACAGCCACTAGCTTTGTATGTCCGAGAAGTTGTGTTAAGCCGCTGCTTCTTGTTATTGTCCCTGCAACTGATTTGCTTTCTCTTTGGTCAGGGGCTTCTTGCTGCTATCTCACTGCAAACAGATTTATTTTTTAACAATTGTTGGTTTGAAATTGTATTTTTTCCATTTCTAATGACAGCATTATGTTTTGTTTTTCCAGTTCTCTTCATGACTCTGCAAATATTGTTATAAATTCACTTCATGAATCTTTGTTCCTGTCATATCATGCCCATTTGCTGCCTTCATTTCTATGCTTTCTGCAGTGACCGAATCTGAATGGAGTTCATTGGTAGGTCTGTTGCTGCCTTTTTTGAAGGCGATCGACCTATGATGGAATTATTAGGAGTGACAAAAAGCTGAAGTCAGTTGAAATTTGGGATCTGAATTGCAAACATTATTTTCCATTCGCATCCTGCATTGGTAAGATTAATGAGTTTGCCGTGGTGTCTAGCTGATGGTAGTGCATCAGTGATGGAGTTGTTTTTATTTTTTCTGGCCAAACTGATATGGTTAAATCCTAAAGCTAAGCTGGGAAAGGGAGATGGATAATAATTTGGAGTACTGTGCTAAATCTTAAATTTGAACCTGGGATTCGAGCTCAGGCTTGAATTTGATTTGAACATTTGGAATATGAGCAGCTTTGATAGCCAAAGCCATTGGAGACACAAGCATATGAAGTTGGGTGGGGCTCCTCAAAGGGAGCAACGCTTTGCCAACCCTCGGTCTCCCAACCCCCTATCACTTATCTCGATACCCATCATTTAAAAGACGCCTCAAGTTATATTTATCACAATAATATGAATTACATAGTGGGGCCTTAGATCTCATTGCATATCTTTCTCCATCAAGGTAGTGTGATCTTGTCTTGTGAGATATATTTTAAGGACTTCGCTTATCACCAACTTGGTTTAAACAATTTCCTCTTGGCCAACAGGAAAGCTGTATGACAATGGCTAACTTTCATCTTCCACATGCAACTAATTCGGTCTTCTTTTGTCATCGTCCACTATATTTTTTCCTAACATTTTGAATTCTACATAACAGGAACCAGGAAGAAACTCCTGCCAACTAGGCCAACCCTCAAGATTACCTCTTTCTTTAACCTCCTGTTATATAGATGTGAGTTGGATTTAGCTCCAAGTCTTTTCATACGATGTCAAATGGTTTGAATAACTAAACTGATCGCACCTGCCTGCATATTCTAGCATGGTGCTCTCCTTGTGACTATCACCTATACGTGACTATCACCTGCTCCTATATGTTTGGCATGGAACAATCTGCAAGAAATTTGTAAGCTTTTTGTGCTGATACTTAGTAGTAACATTTTCTCGAAGCCATGCTGTCATCTCTGGACAGGGTGACTTGAGTTGCTGGTTTGTTTTGTGCTGGCCTAGTTTGGCACATATTGTCGGTGGGTCAACCTATAATTTTCTCATAATCTTATCCATGCACGTATCTTTATTATGGAAAACAAATATCCTTTGTGATTCATGTCTCTCCTTAGTCCTTATCCTCCACGATGTTCTAGGCCAATGTTCTGTTTTGATGATCAAGATGCATTTTCAAATGATGGGTTGTTAACATAATTATTACACCTCTACAGGAGACAAGGCTCGGGTCACCAATCAACAGGTTAAACCAATTTCTTCTAAGTTAAAATGATGATGTTTTTGAATTATTATTACTTAAACAAAAAACTAACAAGTTCTTGACTGAATGGATTGGATTACATCAGGTCACATGAATCAACCTTTTCTATTAATTATGAAGCCTGGCCTGAGCCGAACCCCAGTTCAATTTGTTGGGTTGGTCTGGATTTGTTTTTAATGAAATTCATGGGAGATCTTCATTTCCCTAGTTAAGTATAATGGACTGTTCCTCCCTAAGGAGCAATTTTTTTTCTCTTCCTCATTGTTTATCTTAGTGTCTCATTACCATTAATACACATTAAACAACTAATTATTTAAATGGCTTTTTGTCGTTTCCAATAGCAGAGGAGGGTTTTTCTATATAATGCATGACAATGATATTAAACTATGTGTTTTTTAAAGGGCTTGATTGATTCTCCTGTCTCCACATAATTGATGTCTTTCAGTGAACTTAGCTGACAATTAGCGAAAGAACCTTAAATTCACAACATTAGTAATGAACATTCATCAAATCAGTTTATGTTTGTGGTCAATAGCAAAGCTGTGAATATCATTGATGTATTTGACCCACTACTGGATTCCAATGATTTCTGAGCTTTAATGTTACTTAATTTAAAATTTACATAACGACATATAAGTCATGTTTTTTAAGAACAGAAATTTTTAAATATATTTTTCGATTTATAATCCTTAAAACGTAGGCTCTTTCGGGGATAGTAAATGGATTTACTCATCATGTTTATCATTTTGTATTTGAGTAAAAAGCATCTCATGAATATATTAATTTTGGTGTGAATGATCTACCTAAGATCCATAGGAGAAGAATTTAATCTCGATGCATGAAATCTATTACAAAGATATCCTAAAAATGCTCCTCGTATCAAACTAGCATACAATGAGTGAATCTCCATTGATTAAAGATTGTGGTCCTTCGCTAGAAGCAAAGGCATATACTTGAGAATTGGAAGGCCTGAGAATTTTCTTTGTTTATCATCTGCAATACCTCACAAAGATCCCCTCACCAAGGATTGAAAGGCCAAAATCTCAACAAAAACCCCGTTCAAGCCACCCCCGTTTCCTGTTCAACAGACATCCCCACATGGTGGTTGTATGTCACTAGGGGACCGTAGCCCACTGCTCTTGTTTATGGTGTACATTCCTTTGAGAGCTATCTCTCTTCTTCTCGGCTTCATTTCTCTTATCTTTCCATTCCCTATATATATCTTCTTCTATGTCTCCACATTTATTTTTGATTGAGACATAACATTTCATCTCCCTTTTAAGCTGATTAGCCAATTCTATCACAAATACCAAAATATACCCACCATTGCATTGCTAGCATATATTCTTTAAGGCTAGTAACATGGGGGAGTAGTTGAGATTTTTTGTGCCAAGGTTTTTTAGCTTGTAGGAGTTGGGAAATCATTTGATAGTATCACCTTAAACTTATGCTGTCTCAAAAACACATCTTTTGCATGGATATGAGTGTGTTAGAAAGACAGCAAGCGAGATTCAAGTGGCTGCTGCTACTGCAGCAGGAGAACAACTACGTAAACCAATACAATTCCATTGAATCCTGTTCAATGCCTCCTGATCTGTTTCATGGCTTCTTTGATCATGAGTCAATGAATGGAGATAGGATTGATTGGAAGGAGCAGCCCGAAATCTATCTGGGGAACAATGATTTGCCAAAATATGGTGGTTTTTCATTGAATGGCACAGAGTTCGTAGCTAATAATAAGATGGATTTTGGAGAAGCAGAGGTAACGGCACGGTCTCTCGAGATTGATCATTGTCTTTCAAGGACTTCTAGTTGCCAAATTGGGGTGGTGGAGGCTGCAAAAATAGAGGAGGTGGTGGCAGTAAATGTGGCAGGTGAAGATGTGACCTTGATGGAGAATAAGCAATCCAACCATGGTAGGAGAGACAATTCAAATAAGAGGAAAGCAGAGGTATGTTTGTTTACCTTCACTCCAAGTTCATTCAATTCAATTCTCAAATTTGATGCATGACTTCACACATTCCATACAAAAAAATTAAGCACCGCAACAAAAAAGAAGTAAAGTCGAATTGGCTAGTATTACAGGGAAGTGGGGTTTTCTCAGGAATATTTTATGATTATGACCTCAATAAGAAATCAAATCTTCTCAGGAATAGTATCTGAGCTTATTAGTATAAGAATAGGAGTACAAAATGGATCTTCAGTTATTGTAATTCAAGAGAGAATAAGCTTTCCTTCGGGCTTCTGGGAAAAAAATGTCAATCCTGTACTTGAAGGCCTTTGAGTAATCAGAGTGGTTTATCTTTTAAACATAATCTTTACTTTATCAGGTTGATGAACTTGGTCAGCTAAGTCATGATCATTGACAAGTTTTAACTTCTCTGCATTTTTCTTGTCTGTATGTTCAGTTTATTGCAGCAGAAGAGAGTGACGATAAGATTAAATTAGAAGAAGATGAGCCCAAGGTTAAAGAGAAAGGCAGTCCAGAAATTTCAGCAGATTCTTCGAAGGAAAATCAGAAGACTTCAGCCTTACCTAAGACAGACTACATTCATGTGCGGGCACGTCGCGGCCAGGCTACTGACAGTCACAGCTTAGCAGAAAGAGTAAGCAGGAGAATATTTCATCATATAATTCATACAAGTTATATTTAGTTATACATCAAAATTAATATTGTAACCTCCACTGAGTTTTGTTATATGTCCTTGATATATATTAGGCCAGGAGGGAAAAGATTAGTAAGAAAATGAAATGCCTGCAAGATCTAGTCCCTGGATGCAACAAGATAACAGGCAGGGCCGGAATGCTTGACGAAATCATCAATTATGTCCAATCTCTTCAAAGACAAGTAGAGGTAACCATCCTAGTTAATCTGTTATATCAGATTTTTATTTGTAACATTCAAATAATCAAGTTTTAATTTACTTACAGTTCATATCCATGAAACTTGCTGCTGTAAATCGAAGACCAGATACCGACAACGTTTCCGGTAAAGAGGTAAGGTTTCAGCAAATTTTTGTAATGTTATAATGGGAATTCAGATTGTTAGATTTCTTCTAGAACTGACTTGTTCTTTTAAATAATTATGCGATGAAGTCACCTGCTTACATCGCAAGTTTTCCAGCAGCCACTATGTCATCAACAATTGCCAATTTGCCCCACCTTCAACTGAATCTAGTGCAACAACAGGCAACAAGCAGTAGACCGAAAGCTTTGACAGATACTTTTCAACTTGTGCCTGAAAAAGCTACAAGCTCCTCAGCATTGATCAATGACCTATGCCTTGATCATTCACTAGCTGTAATTGCTTCTATACTTGGTGGTTTCTACAATTTACTGCTTTCTTGGCAATTATATCATGCCATGCCATTGATCCTAACATATAATAAATGAATTGTAGCAAGTCCAACCTTTTTGGGATGCTGACTCACAAAACCTTCAAAATTTGGGATTCCATTAAAGCTGATCAACTTTTCTTTTCTTCATCGATAACTGAAGGTAGATCAATATGCTTCTCCCTATATTTACTTAATTACCATTTCCCAATTATACTACTTTCTCATATTTCATTCATGGTTTTTGCAGGCAATTAGTATCCTCCGAGGAATCTACCAGTCTCAGATCAGAGATATAATTTAGGGAACTAATCACCATCCCAAGAATCCACTTTCAATAATTCAGCAATTCTAATAATTTCGAGCACTGTAAATATTTGCTTCCACATGTATAGATGGATGTTGCAAAAACCATCATTAATTCTTACCAATCAAACAATCAAATTTCTTGCATTGCAAGACTAAAGATATCCTTTATGTCTGTACCTATGCACTTGGTGATGTCTGCAGATATGCTTTTTGTGCCTTTGTATGTCGAGAGAAAAATAGGACCCCATGATTGGTACTAAAAGAAAGGCTGATAGGAATTGAAAATGACAGAGAAGGACCCCATGGTTGGATAATTGAAGCAAAGTGGGGGCAAGGAAAGGTGAAAGAAAACGGAAGGAGCTATGTTGTTGGGTTGGATGAGCTAGCCTGCATAGCAGAAGAAAGCAAAAGGAAGCCATTTGATTATAGGACCACAAACCACTGGCTTGAGAATGTGTCTGTACGTAGCTGAGATTCTTGATGACCATTTGGTAGATGCTGTTATAATAAAGTCTTCTTTTGTGGCAAAACATCACTATCGTACGTTAGATTCTTTTGTTTATACTGCTGGTACTATCACATTACAGTAATGGTCCTGAATGATTTCCACATAAAAAATCTGGAAATCTTTTTTTTGATGGGTTGAGGCCATTAATACATGTTTCACCCTTGATCTAGTTAAACTTGTTTATCACTTGAGATCAATAACAAGACATGATTAATCCAAGTAAACGGGTGTAATCTTTTAAAAAGCTATATTTCTAGGAGATGCCAAGTTTTGGATGATTTAGATGAGTTTTAAAATTCAAGATGACAAGGAATAAGGTTAATTTATTAGATAATTGACTTATTTTTTAGTTTAAACAATCTGATTTATTTATTTCTAATTAAGGTGTTTGATGATTTGATATGAAAAACTCAGAGAGTTGGTAACCGGTAGCAGATGATACTTGGTTAGCCAAAGTGATTGGTAGTTGTAGTATTAACAGATAGTACCTGGTAAATCAAGGCAACGATAACTTTGATAGTAGCAAATGGTGCCGGTAAGCCAAGTGATCGGTAGCTGTGACAGTAATAGATGGTGCCTAGTAAGTCAATGGACCGGTAGCTGACACCTGCAAAAAATCTCATTTGATGGATGTGAGGACTCTCCAATGATAAAGTCATTAACTTTATAGAGAGAGAAAGTGCAGTGATATTTTAAAGAGATAAACTCTGAAAATATTGAAAATAAAAAGATTATGAACCTTTGCCTTGAAGGATTCATAATGTATTTATAACTCCTGAATTTTGTTCTTTTATAGAGAAAAAGGATTGAAGTGTAATTTTATCTTTATTATATTTCGAGTTATATTCTACTCAAAATAATACATATTTTATTAATATAAAACATTAAAAGATTCACATGAGGTTTCAAAAAAATTTCTTGCCTGAGCCCTGAGAGTTTCATGAGTTTATTTGAGTGGTTTTTTCTTATCCATTTTTATCCATGACTTTGCATGCATTAAGATTAGAGAATTGTTTAAAAAGTTTAATGAATTGTTCCATGGCTAAAAAAAAACTTTATTCATTTTCTTGATTTTTTAAATTTAAATTTGTCATTTATCGATTTTCATTACTTTTCTTATCTAAGTAGTAACCAATATAATTATATAAAATAATTTATTAATTTTTTTCTAAATGTATCATAGCAAGTGAGGATGTAATTGTAAAATCATTCGGGGATGAACTTACAAGTTAATTTAAAGATACCCTTACAATAAAAAATAAAAAAATAAACCCATACACAAGTTGATACAATCACATGTCGGAAACGACAGGTCATCTAGAAATGTCAACGGCAAGTAGTTTAGCAATGTCAAGATACTTGACAGGGAATGTCGTCTATAAAATAAACGACACGTCGTCCACCAAGTTCAAAAACTTTTCAATTTTCACCAAAACCAAGTTTTCAAATTCTGGTTTGACATAAAGCGTACTTTTCCTACAGCATTACATAGTATATTCACTCAAAATTAGGGTTTTTGTTTGGTCAAAATTGAACCAAGTTACTGACCTTTAAGCTACATTTGGGTGGTGTAGTATACTTGTAAACAAAAAATGGCGACCGAATCATCAGAAGGAGAAGAAGAAGGGAAGATCACAGGAGGAAACAAGCTCTTGGTTATAGAAGATGATCTTAGAGAAATGGGAAAAAAAGCTGCTTGGAGTGTTAGTTCTTGCAAACCTGGAAATGGGGTCTCTTCTCTTAGAGATGACAATCTTGACACTTATTGGCAGTTAGCAAACATACCCTTTCCTCCATCTCTCTGTTTATCTGTTAAAGTTTGAATCTTTTTTTGAAAAAAGAATGAAAGCTTGAATTTTAATCTTTTCATTGATTGGAATATGAAGTTAGAATCACTTTCATTTGTTTGTTGTCGTAGATCAGATGGAGCACAGCCCCATTTGGTTAATATTCAATTTCAGAAGAAAGTGAAGCTGCAAGTATGTAACTTCTGTTGAAATTTTTTATTTTTGATTTAATTGTTTCTGTGTATTAGGATTAATTTGTGGGACTTTTGTGTTTTTGAAGTTAGTTGTTCTTTATGTGGATTTTAAGCTTGATGAGAGTTATACACCTAGTAAGATTTCGATTCGTGCTGGTGATGGGTTTCATAATTTGAAGGTATTTTGTTGAATTCTGTTTACTTTGTTTTGTTTTTGTAATTGACAATCCTTTTCATGGTGACTCATTTTTGTTTGGTCAAAATTGTGTTTTAGGAGATTAAGACTATGGAACTTGTGAAGCCAACTGGGTGGGTTTATCTTTCCTTATCTGGAAATGATCCCAGGTAAGCACTGCTATTATATTTCTGCCTATGTGATGATTGTGCTCATACTCTTTGCTTAATTGTGCATAATAGGCATTATCTGAATCCATCATCATTTCATTGCGTTCCTGTTCAGATCTAATACTTGTAAAGATGATAAACTTAGATTGTTACTCCACAATTGAGGTACTATCATCGTGAAATTCATAGCTTGTAGCCTGTTGTATCTGATGTGTTGACCATGATCATCGATATATGTTAGTAATTATTAGCACTAGAAATCAAGAATCAAAGATGGAGTCTCTTCTTTTCCTTATGGGAGATGAAAGGCAGAGGATAAAATATTTATTTTACTACTATTTTCTTTCAACTTTTATTTACTGGTTTATCTTCTTGATGTCAAGGCATCAAGTGTTTTGAGGAATTTTGAAGTGCAACTGAGTTGGAAAGGTTTTCCAGTTTTGTCCAACTGAGATTATGGGTTCAATTCAAATAGAGGGTAAACCTTGATTGATAGTATTGGGTCATTGGAATTGTCTTCCTATCATACTATGTTGAGAACCTTATGCAACATGAAAATGTGTCAGTTATATCGCATTATTGTTTTTTCTAGTAGCTGGACATGATGTATCATAAATTAATTGTTCTAAAGTAAGTTAAGGATCTGAGTTTTAAGTCCAACTACATCTATTCAACCTGCTGCCAAAATTTATAATGCTCTCCTATTTTTACTTACTTAGAATTCAGAACCTCTGGTGGCACAGCCATGATTGAATGATCCTATGTCTGATTTGGAAATAGCAGATAGTCCTCAATCTTATAGGACTAAGTTCTGTATTCTTTTCTGAACTTGGGGCTTGGTTCAAGTGTGGACAAAAGAGAAGCATGAACATGTTTGGTATTTTGATTCTTTGTATGGATACTTCTGTTGGAATTTGTTGATATAAAGTTGTAAATTTTTTTTTCATGTGATTGAGCCTTGAGATTATTTTGTTCTCATGTTTACTAAACATTGATGGAATATTCAGCTAGAGGAGACTGAATTGATTTGTTCCAGCTGGAGGAGACTGAATTAATGTGTTGGTCTTGTCTGATATTGTATGAAACTACCAGTTTGATTTCCAAATATTTTTTGAACAACATTTGATTTCCTAATTTTGGAACCGTTATCTTTTGCAGGGAAACATTTGTCAATACATTTATGTTGCAAATTGCTGTGCTATCAAATCACCTTAATGGAAGGGATACTCATGTACGCCAGATCAAAGTTTATGGACCTCGGCTGTGCGTCTTCTACTTCAACCCTTTTGCATTATCTTTTGTTCACCAGTCTCCAATTACAAGTATTCTGATTGAAGCTTTTCTTTTCTTTTCTTTTTGCCTTCTCTGTAAATGATCAATTCAGGAACCCTTTTCCACATCAGCCTTTTCAATTTACTTCAAGGGAATTCATTACATACTCTTCTGTGAGATGAGAAACATGACCACCAAAAAAAGAGGAATTTCAATACTATCTCAAGCAGAGCGGTGAAGCATGTAGCTGAAAGTAGCCAGATCATCAAAAAACGATGAAGAGTTTTTATCCTCGTATCCATTGCCTGTTAACTATGGTGTTCATATATCAACAGTTGTTGAAGAAAGTAGATACATAGGTATTAAGATCATGTCACTAATTGGTTTTCTAGTGATAAGTATCCAGTCTCATATTGTCTTGCGAGTATTGATCCAAGGCAGCTAGAAATAGGGGACCATATCTTAGATGATGTTCTGTAAGCCTAATGAGGATTTTGACATTTTGAGGATCTCATGGGTACAAAATGTAGTTGCTCTGCTTTCCTTAAAAATCCAGGCGACCTCATCCTTGGAAATGTTGGATTTCAATCATTTTTCAGGAATAGAAGAGCAGGTGGAAACAGAGCTAGAGTTTGCACCAAACATTTGGCAACTAAAATTCAGTTTATTCCCCAATGTTGGTAACCCTAATGGAACCTGACTTGGACCAAAATTATTGATATAAGATGCCACACCTAAAAAATGGGCTGGAATCACATTGCTTTTCTAAAAAGCACTTTATGCCGCCTAAAGTGCGTGCCTAGCATATTTCTTTCTTGCAAATAAACATCCAAATCTTTTAGTTGATGCTGTATCTTGTATACCTGAAATCTCTTGAGAATAATTTCAGATATCAAGAGTAGTTTATACTATAAAGTAACCGTATCTTCTACGCTCACAATTTACTGTATCCTTGTACCCTTTTTGTGGTCCCATTGCTGGTTAGGGCGACAATCTTCTTCACCTTAAGCAAGCACAAGCCTAAATGCAGCAATCTATACTCCCAAAGAAACAGCCAATTTCGAGGATTTCTTGCTCAACCAACGAGGTAAAAGGTAAAAGGGTAACAAGAAGCGCGATGACCCACCTCGTGGCAGCCGAAACTACGAACATCAAACTTGTAAGAACAGGTAAAAAAGACCTTAGGCAAGCTATGAGAGAATCAGTTTCAAATTTCAAGTGAAGGAATACTAGTTCAAGACATGCATAGACATAAGGTAAACTTGTTATCCGGCAAATGTAATCCAGGGAAGACCGTAAGACATCGTAAATATTATGGCAGGTGGGGAACCTATTACGTAGCAGAGATGACCCAAACAAGTAAAATCCCGAAGGCAAACTGCAGTGCAACCATGGAACTTGCTGGACCAGATAATGATATCAGGCATATAAGCCTAAAGATCACACTAGATGGCAATTTTAACAGCTAAACAAGTGGTTCTAACAGTTAGAATTAAAAAGCAGGCTCTCGCCAATTACACAATTGTTCAAGGGAATACTACAGAGCTGTTTAGATACAATGCACTGAACTTCTCATACTTCCATGGTGTTGGGATGATATAACAAGAAACGAGTCAAATTCCATGATCACAAAAAGGCACTGACTGCACCACGAAGATCAGCTGTGATGGCCTTGCATGATGAGCTCGGTATGTAGTGAAGATACGCTTCCAAATTTGGGGAAACATTTTAGATTACACAGTAACTATCTCCAAGCGCCATAGTTGTCATTCACAAGCTGGTTTGGTATCAAAGCTGCTCAGGCAGATTGCAAAAGCTTGGAAGGCTGAAAGTGGATAGCGATAATCCATGGTGAAGATGTCTTTTCCAATTTTCCCAAATTGTAAAATTACCCTTTCTTGATCTGCAGAAGACACATTGTGAAACGATTCAACAGCAGCGACAAGTTGGAAGTTCTTAACAGAAGCAACAGTGACACGACCTCTGAAATTTAAGCACCAGCACTGTAGCTGCTCATGCCATCTAGGGGCCTTGTTTTTAAGAACCAGGGGCTCTTCTGAACCTTGGGTTAGTACTGGTGATTGAGAGGGGCTTGGGGAACTAATATCTGAGACTGATTCCTTCCCTTTTGAAGTTGACAGGTGAGGAAACTGGCCACCAAATGTCTCTGTTAATGAAGTTAGTGTTGGGACAGTGCCCCCCTCCTCAATGGAAGACATTGGAATAGAGTGCATCATGCAATGCATTCTCCTCGGTCCTCTTGAGCGAAGAACATTGAGCTCATAGGTGATAGTGCCTATACTATAGTTACATGCAGGTAATCTTGGAGACACCTGCCTAGAATGGAATCTGCGACTTATCCGGTTAGCATGTTGTGTTTGCGTTGGCACTTCAAATGTAGGTTCACAATCATACATAGTGAACTTGGTTCCCAAAAAGTTGGACCTGGCATAAATTGTTCAATGAGTTGTTAGGAACAAGAACAGAAAACAATTTAGGCAAAAGTAAATAAAGACTGCTCACATCCAAGACTTGCCTCAATTTACCAACATATGTGTTGCTGGCCCGAGAAAAATCATCTGAAACCAAAGATACTATGAAATCTGAGCATGTTGCCCTTCTGATCTTTCTGGCCGCTAAAAGCAACTTATCATTCTCACCCTCAGCTGTCAATTGATAGTAATGTAAATTAAAAAAACAAATGTAGTAACTAACAACATTTCAAGTCAATAAGCCCTCCATGGAGCTCTCTAAGCTGAGATTTCTACAGGCCAGAAAGATTTGGGAGCAGTATAATTCAATCAGCTTGTTGCTTAAAATTATATCATTGGAAAGTTCAGTACTTTACTTCCCTATTAAAAGCAATGCTACATTATGCTCCCAAATTTCCAACCATTGCAATGTCGTTCTTACTATGATCAATGAAGAGGGGTCGGGGGTTTCTGACTTAGTCCAGATGCAATGAGAAATAATTACTGAAGATTTCCTTAAGCATTTCATCCCAAGCCACAGAGGTAAATACGTCTTCTTTTTTAAGAGCAAGGTAAGAGCAAGAGAAGAAAACGACTTACAAGGCACCAGACCATAGTACAACAGAAATGTAGAAGTTGCAGTATCCCTCTTAATAAAGCACTGTATGGGCGACTCGCGATGACCCGGCTATTTTCAGGCAAGAAAGACAAGTAAAGAAGAGGCATCCAGGATAAAAACTAAACCAAAAGGCACTTGAAGAAAGAAGGAAAATACCAGTACCTGCTTCAATGATATGGGAAATGTCAGCCGCCCACATTGCTCAGGAGTTTTTACAATCTCCTTAGTAATTTCTCTCCATGACCTACAGACTGAAGCACAATGAACAACAACTGCCCGAGCAGGCCATGAGGTTTCACTCTCTTCAACCCTCCTAATGATATCCAAAAGCAATTCTGGCGGTAGATTCGCCCACTGACCCTGCTCAATCTGATCAGTTTCAGCTGGTGTTTCATCTGGTGCAATATGTGACCTTGCCCTGCCACGCCAATGTTTCCCTTCAAGTCCTCGCCTTGATATGTTTCCAATCCCATCTTTCATCTCTTTCAACTCACGCACGATGCTTTTGATGGACATCTTAACTTACAAAAAGTTCATCAATCCGTTCATTCAATATTCAACTATAACAACATAAAAACAAGGAAAAATCAATAAAATCAAAACATAATTCCTTCACTTCAAATAAACAAAGACGAAACAAAACAAAAGAACCCAACTTGTCTAATGGGTATTCAAATTTGAGACTGCAGTTCCAATTTTTGCCTGTTATTAGTGGAATCTTTTATCCCAGGCCTAAAAACCATAATGCTTAACAGGAGTCCTAATCAAATATACACAAACCCATCTGAAACTCCAAATCAAGGAAGATATAACAAGTTATGGCAACACAAAAGGACCCAATTACACAGAAAAATCATAACTTTCTTGATTTGCATCAAGCATTCATCCAAGACCTCACTTTTTCACCAAAACACCCACATCACAACGTCTAGTAAAAGAATCCAACAACAAATGAAGGCAAAATGGCAACTTTCAGATCCAAAAAGACATCAAAATTCCATCAAAACCACATTTTCTATACCAAAAGACAACCAACAAACCTTAAACAGGTAATCCAGAAATGGGTTCAAATGAACCAAGCTCAAATTTCAAAAAAATCAAAACTTTGAGCTTTCAAAATCCAAGATGAGCAACAAAGACCATGTTTTGATTACTTTGCCATTTGCAGTAACACCGCCACCGTCGAAGGAGGGAGCCACCGGCACAACCACCACCGCCACCAGGAAGAGCGGCTTGGTGGTTTAGAGCAAAGTTTCAAAATAGAGCACCGAAATTTGCTCCCTTAACACGGATCCAGCTAGCTAGCTCATCCTTTTGTTTTCACATTTTTGCTTGGTTTAATAATAAAGAAAGAAAAAAAGATATAATTAATAATCCGTTAAAAAAACAAGGAATATAAAAGTATTATATGGATTATATACTGTCTGCTTACTCATAAACTGCCCATGCTTTAAACTTTGCACACGTGTCATGGATGATAGAACTTTTCAGCAAGTATTTTTTTTTCATTTAACAATACTAACAAAAAAATCATGTGGCAAAAATACCACAGCACAGTACAGCACAGCACAGGAGAAAACAGTATTCATCAAAACAGCATATTTGACTAAATTGTCCTTCTCAGGAAAATTTATTTGCTTTGGAGTAAAACTGTCTTTTTGCATAGTTAATTTATTATTATAAAAATAATTAGTGACAACTCCTTTGTTTTTTAAGTAAAATTTTTTTAACTGGACACTTTGGGCTCTTTTGTAATTTTATCTTGATTTTTTTAAAAGAGAGGCAATTTAATAGTTTAATGCATGTAAAAAAAGTTGTTGGTTCATATATGAAACGCACCAGTAAATAAACCATCCTATAATATTTAAGTAGCGACTTATAATGCTCAACAACAACCTTCTTTGATGTTTTTTGATTCATCACAATGAGACTAAACTCACCGGGCAGCATGTGAGATGTAATTTTCTCTAATTTGGTGCTACTCTTTTTTTATCCCCTTGATTTTCGTGCAAGGCCTTCCAAAACTTCACAATAACTCTTTAATTTGTTTTTCATTCATATTTAATCATTTTATATGAATTATTTTATAGATTTAAGATTTATTTTTAATTTCATTCTCCTTTAATTTTCTAATTTATTATATTTGGTCTCAATTCTTTTGATTGCTATTTATTTTATTTGAGATCATTTTTAAAATTGATTATTTTTATGATTTTAACCTCCTTCATTTTTATTGCTATTTTTTATTTTGATAAAAAAATTTATGATTTCATTCTTCAACATTGAATTGAGTTTTTGATTGAGCCAGGGTTTATGATTTAACATGTTGTGAATTTTGAATATCAACCCAGGTTTAAGAGATTCGTTTAGGTTCATTTGTTTTTTTTTTCATTTTTTAAACTTATTTTTTTTCAATTTTATTTTTTAATATTTGATTTAATTAGAGTTTGAGCTCGCTGTTATTTGCTTTTTATAGGATTTTTCACTAATTTTGAAAATGACTTTGGTTATCCCGGGTCTTTTTTTTGTTGCTCTTTTTTAAATTTAGCTTTTTTTAAAATAAATTTTTGTTTTGAATTAAATTAAATCAATTGCTTAAATATAAGCATGTCTTGCTCACTTTATGATATTTTTGTTTGCTTAAATATAACTTATTTTGAGTCATTTTAAAATATTAAGATGATGATATATTGGACGATATATTTTCTTAAAAAAATGTTTAGAGAACAACATATTGACTTGACCTAAGCCAACCATAATTAGCCTGCAAAATCCGCAATTTAGGGCATGTTATTGTGATACACCATGGAACCATATTGAAACAAAATAAGTAGTCAAATTCTAATCAACCAAATATTAAAAGTTAGAAAAAAAAAAAAAAAAAATAAAAAAAATCCAAAATAAGTCATATTTAAGCAAGAAAAAATATCATAAATTGAACCTATCATCTTTATGTTTAAGCGATTAATTTAATTAAATTAAAAACCAATTATCCTAATTATTCTTTATTCTTTTCCCCTTTGAATTCAAGGAGACACTGCACTTATAAACTTATCTAAAATAGAGACATATAGCATCCTTACAAAACCAAAAGGAGTACTGGTGTCTTAAGATTTAAATTTTTTTAAAAGGATAAATTTCTCTCATTTAATGCCAGACAAAACAAGAAGAGGTGAAAAAAATAAAATAACAGGAAAGTAAAAAACTAGGAAGGTAAAAGAAAGCAAATAAAAATAATAATAAAAAACATAGATTAATAAAATTTTAGAGATAAGTAGCATATGCGAGGTTGATTATTTTTTTTCCAAGTTTCATATAAACATCCAATTATAATTCTATACAGATTGTTTATATGAAAAAAATAGTTTATTCATTAAATCTTAATAAAATTTAAACTTTTCTTTACTGAAGATTACATAAATCTTAACCAATCCACTATACTTATTAATTTAATATGTTGAGACCTTCGTTCAGAGTAAAATTCAATTTTTTGGCTGATTATGTGAGCTTAAAATCAAACAGTTGATTATTAAAATTGTCTATTTGAGAGTATGGTTGCGGTTACTTTTCAAAATATTTTTCATGTTGAAATATTTTAAAATAATATTTTTTTTTATTTTTCTAAAAATCAATTTTGAAATCAGCGCATCAAAACGATCCAAAATATATAAAAAATATTATTTTTTAGCAAAAAAAAATTAATTTTTTTAAAAACACGGGTACAATCGTATTTTCAAATGCTAGTCAACATTGACTCTTGTCAATTAAAACTTTTTAAACGTGGTCAATTTTGTTATTCATGATTAATCTCATGTGTTTTTATTTGATTATAAACAATTAATATTCTTATATAGTAAACATGTGAATATTTATTTTTAGTATAAAAAGATAAAAAAATAAAAAATAATTATATTTATTGCCAGGCTAACATTTTAAGCATTTTGGAAAAAATCACATGTAATCTTTCAATGTTTTATGTTAGGATAAAGTTATTCCACTAACTTTGTTAACATTTTTAATGTATCTTATTTTCTATTATTCTCTCTTTTTTAAAAAAATAAATAAATCCCAATCCATTTTTTTCACCATATGATATGTGGCAATGGTTACGACATATGATTTTTTTTAATGTCAATAATAAAGAGATCTATATTAGAATAAAAAATGAAAACTATCTATAAACGTTTGCCAATTATTTGGATTTTTCTATGTTCAACTATAGCAAGCCAATTATAAATTATTTATTTTAGTTTTGGAGGTAATGTTTTGAATAATTTTTGGATGCCACTGGGTATTTAAATCCATGAGATCATAGGTTGAAAACTCGATCAAATGTCAATACGAGGCAAAGGTCAAATTATAAGTTAGGAGAATTAACTTAGATTAACTTTTATAATTTTTTTTAAAAGTTAAAATTACAGATTTTTCTTTTATCTATTTCTCTAAACTCAAATTGATTTATATTTTAAGTCAACTCACACATGAGAATAATAGCGAGAAGAATTTCCTTTCAATATTGTTTTTTTTTTTCTCTAACTCACTGGGATATTAAAATCAAATCAAATATAATCATTTAGTTAATGGCACAGTGGTAAGAGTTTGGGATCAAGAGATTTGTTTCCTCTGTGGTCTCAGGTTCAAATCATGTGGTAGCTCATATGATAGCCACTGGAGGTTTACATGATCGTTAACTTCAAGGCCCGTAGAATTAATCGAGGTACACGTAAGCTGATCTGGACATCCACGTTAAACTAAGAAAAAAAATCAAAACATGTATATGCTCTCGTGACCGCCGAATGACACGATCGTTTCTAATTGGCTTGCAGCAACGAGCTCCGAGACAGAGCACCACAGGGTTGAAAAAATCGAAGAAGTTTTGATGAATCTGATGAGCTGGTGGGCTAAAACATAGTTCTTCCCACTAGCTGTCTGTCTTTCCATCAGCAATATTCGTCATATCTGTTTTGACTAGAGATGGAGCCTACAAAATATAGAGGAAGGAACGGCTCCCAGATCGTGAGCTCGACTTCCGTACAATAAACTTCAGGTTTTTTGGAAATTGAATCGGTTTTGTAGCACATTCAAATTCATTTCTTTTATTGTCAGGTTCTGCATAGATTCCATTTTTATGTTTTCCTTTCAATTTGAATTCCAAATAATAATCTAATGAGTAAACTCATCCCTTAATTAGTGTGTGTATATATAAAGTTATTTAAATAGATCTCAAAATAAAAGAGATGAAATTAATAAAAACAAATAATATTTTTTTTATATATTTTTAAAAGTATATAAATTTATTTACAAGAAGTGTTTGTTGAAGCATTGAGAATCATCACAGTCGAGTGTTTGAAATAAAAGATTAGGATGCAATCGAAAAAAAATAAAGAGTTGGAGGATGTGAAATAACAATTCAGCTCATAAAAGGAGCAAAATTAACAAAGGAAACCACAAGTCACAATACGCTCTTACCTTTCCGTATATGATATTCCATGTGCATATGCTAAATACAAAAACCAATGAAGGACCAGTCCTGTCTACTTCTCCATACAGACACGGCGAGCACGATGGACCATACAATGCTAGCCAGCCATGTGATTACACTAACCCACAATCTTTTTTTTTAAAAAAAATAATTTAAAATAAAAAAATAAAAAATATTTTTAAAATATAAAAATAAATAGGAATTGTACGTAATACTAGTGCCAGCATGCGACATGGGTCACAGCTGCACGTGGATTGCAAGGGTTTCTGGATGACATGCAGGCCACCTGGATACTGCCATTATCCACATTTTATTCCAGGTGGACCGCATAAGGGCACAGAGTTTTATCTCTCCTCCGTGTGTATATTCAGTCCTCAAATGTCAAATCTCATAAGGGGATTTCTATTTTTATACTACGTGTCAAGATTTGCTACTTTCATTTTTTCTGTCATAAATATCATACTCACAGGATTTCAACCGAGTTCTCAACGGATAAAATTTTATTAGGAGAGAGTATTTCTTTACATATGAATATGGGATAAAATATCTTTTATATTCTATATTTACTTACAAACTACACCAACAACCAATGATTGTCTTTTCACTCGATATAATTATGCTTATAAAAAGATATTTTATAATTTAAATCTTCAATTAATGTTAGAACTTAAATCCTATTAAAATTATTGATGTTTATGGATTAAACCAAAATTTTTATTGTAAAATCAAAGATGCTACACACAAAATACTATTCAAACTCTAAATAGAGATTTACAAATATTTAACATTTATTATGATTATATGCTGAAATCTCATTTTCATGAATATTTACAAGAGTAGACTCTAACTCTTGTAAGAAAATGACACCACTTCTATATTTATATAGGTGGAATTATACATGTTTTTATTATATTAAACACGAATTTTAAATTCTATTAAAAGCCTACACTCATCCTCTTTTATGTAATAGAATGCACCGAATACTATTAAAATAGGATTCAAAATTCAATATATACAAATTCAACCATCACATCAGTTTTTAAATCCACAAGCATATAAGCTTTTGAATTTTATACATAACCAACAAAAACACACTTAAAACCTCTAGTTCTAATTTTGTTCTTTGAGGATCATAAACTTTATAAAAAGTTATATACCCCCACAACGCTACTTTCTCTAATGCCAACGCATGAATCTTCAGTGCGTGCATACTTTTCTCGTCAATGATTATCTCTCACCAACTTGTTTTCTCAATGAATCCCAATATTTTTCACCAATTACTCGCGAGTACCAACCTTTTTCTCAGATGACATAGTAAGACACAACAACCAACAACTCATTTTTTTAGGTTATCTTAAAGGGAAATCAATTATTCTCTCATTATTTCACTTTCCACGATGTAATTTCACATAATCAAGATATATAAATACCTCATACAATATAGAAAAAAATAAATTCATATAAAAACTATATCTTCCTCACTCTCCTTCTCTTTCGTATATATTATTTCCCTTTTTTACTTCACCAATTTTAGCATTAGAAGATCCTTACCTATGATAGAAAACTTGTCTTGTAGAAAATACCAAGCCTGAAAACATAAATGAAGCTAACATTCAAGCCTAAATACTTAAGTTCAAGACGCAATTGTAAAAAACTCAAATCTAATTAATGATTTCCTCAACATATATAATCATTATTGTCCTTTCAGTTTGCTATTAGGTATGTGATAAAAAAACATATTTACTATTAGGTACATATACTTTAGTTGTTCTTTAGCTTGTATAATTTAGTCACAACTACTCCAAAATAAAGTTGAAAAAGTTTTTAGTATTTGAAAAAAAAAATACAAGGGGATTATTTGGAAAAGTTGGACCCGAAAATGCTTGAACTTGTAAAGATAGCAGGACTAAACAGACCTTAAATTAACCGCTAAAAAAAGTCAATAAAGTGGAAATAATAAATGCAGAATAACGCTGGCAGAGGATCAAAATCATGGGATTGGCAGAAAAATCTGTTCTCTCGACCAAGCCCTTCAAATCTCACCGGAGAGGAAGGTTGAATTGTTGAAACAGTGAAATCCACAACTTGGTCCCATGGTGGATATGATAACACACAATGCTCCACGGCCTGAGAGTTGCGATATAAAAAGGAGCAACTAATAATGAAAAGCAGAATTACAGGTTACCTCCCCCCCAGGGCTGTTGATGTTAGGTGATGTCTCTCACTCGTTAGAGCACACTAATAATTTAAAGTGGATGCGAAGCTAAGGCAATAATGCTGATCTTTCCTACGTTTGCTTAGTTTAGGCGATGAAGGGACAGAAGAAGAAAAAAAGAAAAAGGTTGTCAAAATGCCATGCCATTCACTTGAATCTGGTTAGTTGCATGTTAGGGAATCATTAGCTGCCACGCTTATTTGCCTACTTGCCTGGTTGGCTGTGGAACCCATCACTACATTTTGTGTTCTTATTTTGTTCAAGTCCTTTTAGACTTGTATGAGTTGGATGATGGAGACAACTCAAGGCTTCTCAGTTTTGTGTGTGTGCGCAAAAAACTTGGCTGCTATTGTTGATAATAAGATGGGGCTAGCCCTTCTCTCAAGATTTTTTTTTTTATATAATCTCGAGTATTTGAATGAACTTATATGTATTTTGACTAATTTCTCGATATTTTAAAATTAAAAATTAAATAAATCTTTAATAATATAAGATTTATAATTTTTAAACTAATAACTTGTTGAGAATAAATCCATTATCATAAGTTAGCTACTCCATTCAAAATTAACCTTCTCTCAATATGCTTCCCTGACTAGTGATGACTAGTGATGGCACGAGGCCCCTCGCGCGAGGCGCGACCATTGCCAAACCCCTTATGTGCATTTTATGCAGTCATGATTCTGTGAACAATCCCATCCCACAAGTCCTTTTCTCTCTTGTTATCTGTTCTGATGGGCATTATTATAGCTATTGGTTTAAAACCCGGTCCGATAGGTTGACTCAAGATATGGTTGATCAGGAGCTAAAACTGAACTGAATTGAAGAAAAAACAGGAAAAGAAAAAACTCAGTATGACCTGGCAAGATCCGGTTAAAAATCCGGTTGCAATCCGTTGACTCTTTTTCTAGTAAAACAACATTGTTTTGATTTTTTTTTAAATGACCTGGACAATCCAGTAACCCAGTCAACACCCAAAACCCGAGTTTTAAACCAAACCGGTCACCAGGCTGGATACTATGATAATAACAACACTCTCTCTTTCTCAAGTGTCAATCTTTTTGGCCGCTTAGTGCAGGCTTGAGAAGGATATATCGATCTCGCATCAAGATTTCTTTTGAGCAAATCTTAGCGTTGATATAATATATTTATATTTTTAATTGAGCAAATCCTGTCTTTGAATACACGTTAAGTTTCTAATCTACCTTTCTAGCAAGATTTTAAATTAAACCATCAAGATTAATCACATGACTTGCACGTAAAACCCTCTTATTTGTCTAGCTTGCATGGTAATTCTATAAATAAAAAAAGTAATCATGTAACTAATTTCGATAGTTTTCTTCTCTGAAAATCCTGTTAAAAATATATATTCAATGCTAAATTAAGTAGACTATATTAGACATTTAAAACATATTAGAAAATTAAATCACCTTATTTAAGCCATTGACGCTAAAAACTTAATCATCTAGTAGCGGATTTATTTAATTAATAAAGACTCATCTCTCTAAAGAAAAACAAAGGAATTCATATTATTATATTTCTCAATAATTTATAGACAATGGAGTCGCCACATTTGAAAATAGGCAATAGCCGTCCTATTTGTGTGCATTTGTTTTTGTTTGTTTGTACAAGACTAGCTAGGGCTCGAGTCATTGAAAAATTTATTTTTTATAAAAATATTTTCCCACTATAAAAATAAATAATAGGGCCTAGTGATTGAAAAAAGCAAAACATTCTTGTTTAGAACTAATTTAGTTTTTGTTCGCATTTTTTTGGTTTATTCGTAGTTCTAGTCTTATATTTTCTAGAGTTTGTTTGTGTTTTTTTTTAAAGTAGTTTTTATGTTGAAATGTATTAAAATGATATTATTTTATTTTTTTATAAATTATTTTTAAGATCAGCGCATCGATCCAAAATACACAAAATAATTAATTTTTAATAAAAAAAATTTTAAATTTTTAAAAAAGGCAGTTTTCACGGTAACGTTGGTGCATTGTTTTCGTTCGTTTGCCACTCAGACTCATTCATCAAAAGTTATCATTGATTTTGGCAGGTTGCAGTTAAAAATAGTTATAAGACACATCTTCAAAGTTGATAATTCCAAGAAATCATCTACAAATCCACAGATAATACTAAATTCTATATTTAAAAAAAATATTGTTTTAGTAAATAATAAAGGATTGATTTGAAATAAAATTTGATACAAATCATATTCTAATTCAACGAGTTACCACGTTAGTTGAATTTTATAACTATGTGTTTAATATTTTCAGCAATAATTAAAACAAAAACTCACATGCCATTGTTTTTAGTGACAAATATTTTTTTATTGAACTCTAGAAATTATTATATAACTCTATTAAAATTCTCACTACAATGAAGTTCTATCTATGACAAAAAGAAATTATATTAAAATATTGATTAATGTAATAAACAAATTATATATGATGACATAATTTATTGCGTCAATCAATTTATTGAACCATTAACACTATTGCAATGTTTTTTTTCTTCAACTTCTTGGACAAATTCTGACATGATAGATTATAGATCCATCATCTCCCCCACAACAATGAGGGTATTGACCAAAAATGTCTTTGAGTTTTAGATTTGAGGTATTTATGTTTTTTTTTAAAAAAAATTATTTGAAAATATATTAAAATAATATTTTTATTTTATTTAAAAAAAATTAATTTTAACATCAAGACATCAAAATAATCTAAAAATATTAAAAAAATTATTTTAAAATAAAACAAATTAAAATTTTAGTGTAATTCCAATTAAAATGCAGGCCAAACACCCCCTACATTCTTATCTCTTACGAGGAAAAAAATATCAAGAATCTATCAAATAGATTAAACTATCCTAAAGAAAAAAGTTCTGTTTTCATAAGCATCTTATTCTTCTGGGGAAAAAAAAAAAAAAAAAAAAAAAAGATCAGATACTATTGGGCCAGATCTCAATTGGCCAGGGCCTTCAAGTTTTTAATTTGCACCTCTGCTATGGCGAGGGCCTCAGGCCCTCTCAGCTGCTTCCATAGCCTCTCAATCTCTTTAATTAAGGCATGAAAATCAAATGAAGAAAAACGATGTTAACCGACAACCATGTAAAGAACGATAAACCTATCTATCAAACAAAAACAATATTCAGAAATAAAATACGTATTAGGGTTGTTATGCAGGTGATATTCCTTTTCCACTAACAATTCTAACGTTTTTGCTTCCTATATTTTTTTTTATGTTTTGCTTTGTTTTTTTTCTTTATTATTAATGTGAGTGTCCGAACCAGTTTGTGCGCACCTCGACTAATCTCACGGGCCCTGAAGTTAACGATCATGTAAGCCTCCAGTGACTCTGATGTTTGTGAGACTCGGATTAGTGACTTCTAGCGAGTAAATCTAAAACCTGACCAGTTAAGTTACACCCCTCTCGATATTTATTTTGTTTTCACTATGGGGGCTATGACAGTGTAACCAATATTTGGAACATAAGAAACGTTAGGGACCAAAGGTAATAGACTAAGCTTTATGCCTCGGCCTCCCTTTATTTCTTTACTTTAAGATTGAAATACTCTGCCGTTATTTTATCCAAATGAATATTGGGGGGGTTGTCTTTGAAGCAAAAGGAAGTTTCTTTACTAAGCATCTAGTTTTGGCAGCCCCGAATTAAGCAAAAAACCAGCCTCGATATTGTGACCACATAAGCTTTGAAGACATCTCTCTTCTCATGTTGGTGAAATTGTACATTGATGAACTTTGTGTTGTGTTATTTTATTAATTATGAGCTTGCAGTTTATTTTACATGTGTTTTAGTAAACTTGTGATATTGTTTTTTTGTATTTTTTCAGGTTGGTTAAGTTGAGGTTCTGGTATATATATTTTTTTCAAATTTTAATTTGAAGTACTAGAATTTAAAATCAAAATTTTACAAGTTACGACGTGAACAAAGATAAAATGATTGTTTATTGAGTTTAATTTTATTTTGAATATTATTGAGCATTTGCATTTATTGTGAATGAAGTGAGAATTTATTAGTTGTATTATAAAATCAATAACTTTTAATCATGTGTCATAAACTAAAGAAATTGCAAGAAGATTGAAAAGGGCAAAAAATTGTTGCTATTATACAACTAACTCTAAATCTAAAAGAAATTTTGATTATAATATGTTTGATAAAAAAATAATTACAGGAAATAAAAATGGAACAAAAATTGTAGTTATTATATAATTCATCAATAATCCAAAAGAAATTTTGATTATAAGCTACTTGAGAATCACATATATTATAAGAAAAAAAACATTGCAAGAAATGTTGTTTTTATGCAATTCACTTTAAATTAGAAAGAAAATAAAATAGATTACAGTTATGATGTATTTCACCCTAAATCAAAAAGAAATTTTGATGATAAGGTGCTTGAATTGCTTTCCTAAACAGGGTTAGCAATCCTTAATTTCACATCGATAAAGATATTTGATATTTTAGGCTTAGGGGTTTGGAGTTTGGATTTAAGGTTAGTTTAGTTTTTAGGGTTAGAGATTTGGAGTTTGTATTTTAGGTTAATGTTTGATGTTTGATGTTTAGATTATAGTTAGGATTAGTTAGGGTTATTTCTTTGGTTAGGGGTTTTGGATTATGGTTAGTTTTGTGGTTAGAGGTTTGGGGTTAGGAATTAGTTAGGGTTAGAGTTTGCGATTTGGATTAGAGTTAGTATTTAGTGTTTGGATTAGTGTTAGTTTTTAATAGTTATGTAACTTGCACCCTAAGGATGGGGCATGGTTAGAGTTTGAGGTTTGAATTACGATTAGGGTTAGGTTATTTGTGAAGAGATAGGAGAAAGAAAAACTCTAGAGGCACATCGAAGCTATGATTGCGACACAATCAATATCGTTGAAAAGATTTCGACAAAATGAATACAACGACACTAAGAAAGGTTACCAATGATGAATGAAGTTGGTCACATTAAGTGAGTCACCCACCACCTTTGGGTGGTAAGTTTAACACACTTATGTTATTATTGGTGAACTTTCTAAATGTCGTTGGATTCGTTTCGTCAAGATATTTATAATGTTACCGGTGGTGTCGTAGTCGGAGCTTTGATGTGTCTCCAATGTATTCTAGATAGAAACAAAAAAGTAGAAAATCACATAATAGAGAACAATATAAGATTATACAAAAAAGTAGAAAGATTGTTATCATGACACATATAAAAACAATATAAGAGAAACAATAAGCACACAATTCTTTTTTTTTTTTATTATTAACGTAGGTGTCCGGATCAGCTTGCACGCACCTCGACTAATCCCACGAGCCCTGAAGTTAACGACCATGTAAGTCTCTAGTGGCCCTGAGGTTTGTGAGACTCGAACTGGTGACTTGTAGGAAAAAAACCTAAGACCTGATCAGTTGAGCTACACTTCTCAGGGTTATAAGCACACAATTCTCCATAATAGAATCACTATACAAAAATTTTAATTTAAAATTTTATTATTAAATATTTTCTTTTCATGCAGTTTGTATCTCAAAATTATTATGAACTCTTTAAATTAGCCTAAATAAAGTAGAAAATCTAAAAATAAAAAAAGTTTTAAAAATACTAAACAAAATAGAAAATTGAGAAAAAACAACAAAACTATCCCAAACAACACCTTTAAAATTGAACCTGTAAAGCCCCCATTAAAGATTTGAGCAAAATACAATCATTGAACTTAATGTTATGGACTTTTTCTATAGTTTAAATACTCTACATAACCCAGATTTAAATCGGTCCATAAATATTGTTGCAATGGTAGCTATCCACGTGCATATGACTGAGCAAAACCACCTACATAATATCAGCACCTTAGGGGCTGTAGAGAATGATATCTGACCTGCTTCCATAAAAGAAGTATAATAATGGAGCATTTCCATAGGAGAGAATCACCTTGTAAATAAATCGTTGAATGCTAAAAGGAATTCCTGGCAAACTCATCACTACGAAAGCTATTCCTTTCCCTTAACTCTAAAGCATAAGCGCATTTTGGGATTCGGTTGGCCTTATGTACCTCTCAATAGCTCCATTGCTAGACGAACTAAAAAGAAAAATATATAGGCATTAATAATCTCATTGATTTGATGCTTCTGCTATAATCTCCTACACGGGTTAAGAATCCCAGACTCTACGTCAGTCAATGGCTCTTGAAGTCGTTTTCAGTATTTTGCTTACAAGCTTTGGGGTCCAACCTCTTCTTAGTTTCTACCTACTCATCGATCTACAGCCTGTTCTTTAACAGACCGAATCCATTTCCTTGCCTTCATGAGTCCATATAAACTCTTCATATTGTCACTTCTATGTATGCCTCATCCTTGAAAGAATACAAGAAAAATCCTGGAAAAAATGGCTAGCAGTCGAGGTTTCCTGTCATGGTTAATCTTTCTTTTCATTGGAATTCTAGAATTCATTCCTTTTCCAGCAGAAGCTGCTATAAAGAAATATCAGTTTGATGTGAGTTAAATTAGATTATGCACATGCACTTATATACACTTCTTTGGATGATAATTAAATTCGACTTTTATACAATTTGGTGTTTTTTTCCCCCAGATTCAAGTGAAGAATGTGAGCAGATTGTGCCATGCAAAACCTATTGTAACTGTAAATGGGAGGTTTCCAGGGCCAACTATTTATGTTAGAGAAGGAGATAGAGTTATGGTCAATGTTACTAATTATGCACAATATAACATGTCTATTCACTGGTAGGACATGCTGATATCCATACTGTTAACTGTACAGAACTAACGAGAAAATTTCTATGGATTAATCCCAGTTGAATAAGTATGATCGGTTGTCATTGTAGGCATGGACTGAAGCAATATCGCAATGGCTGGGCAGACGGACCAGCTTATATAACACAATGTCCAATCCAAACTGGAAGCAGCTACACTTATGACTTCAATGTAACAGGACAAAGAGGAACCTTATGGTGGCATGCACATATTCTTTGGTTAAGGGCTACAGTTTATGGTGCAATTGTCATTATGCCTAAACAAGGAACTCCATATCCTTTCCCACAACCAAATATGGAAGTCCCTATTCTCTTAGGTAGGAGTCTGTGCACTTTATTTCGTATCAAAATTATTTTCCTTATGCTTCCCATTAATGTATAGTCGCATCGTTGATTACAAATGTTTTTGCTGGTGTGTGCTCTAGGGGAATGGTGGAACACTGATGTGGAAGAGGTTGAAAAGCAAGGGACTGAAATGGGTTTGCCACCAAATATGTCAGATGCACACACAATTAACGGGAAGCCAGGACCTCTCTTTCCGTGTTCTGAGAAACGTAAGCAAAATAAGCTAAAGAATGCTTAAAGCCATAGTATAGTATAACAGTGTGACTAGGGAATGCTTAAAGCCAAAGTTGGTTTCTATTCATGAAGTGCTAATTACAAGACATTCATTTCATTTGATGCTTGTTTTAGATACTTTTGCAATGGAGATTGAATCAGGGAAGACATACCTCCTGAGAATCATCAATGCTGCCCTCAACGACGAGCTTTTCTTTGGCATAGCTGGTCACAACATGACAGTAGTGGAGGTTGATGCAGTTTATACGAAGCCATTCACCACTCAAACTATACTAATTGCACCTGGCCAGACCACAAATGTTCTGGTCCTAGCCAACCAAGTTCCAGGCAGATATTTCATGGCTACTAGGGCTTTCTTGGATGTTCCACTCCCCGTAGACAATAAAACAGCCACGGCAATTATGCAATACAAAGGAATCCCGAACACTGTCCTCCCGTCCTTCCCTCAATTGCCTGCATCTAATGATACAGAATTCGCGTTAGGCTACAACCGAAAGCTTAGAAGCTTGAACACTCCACAGTTTCCAGCAAATGTACCCCTTAAAGTTGACAGAAATCTCTTCTACACGGTTGGTTTCGGAAAAGATTCATGCCCCACATGCGTAAACGGAACACGACTCCTAGCTTCTTTGAACAATATCTCTTTTGTTATGCCTCAAATTGGACTTCTTCAAGCTCATTACTTCAACATTAGTGGAGTATTTAAGACCAATTTTCCCGACAAGCCTCCCACCCCTTTCAACTACACTGGCGCACCACTTACAGCAAGTCTTGGAACAGTCCATGGGACAAGGCTTAGCAAGATTGCATTTAATTCTACTGTGGAACTTGTTCTTCAAGACACCAACTTGCTAACAGTTGAGTCACATCCATTCCATCTTCACGGCTATAACTTCTTTGTTGTTGGCACAGGAATCGGAAACTTCGATCCTGCTAAAGATCCAGCTAAATATAATCTGGTTGATCCCGTGGAGAGAAATACAGTTGGTGTCCCTACTGGGGGCTGGACTGCTATTCGGTTTAGAGCAGATAATCCAGGTATGATCTAACATCTTAAGCAAAATGCATAAAGTAGAACATAGTTTACATTATAGTGTTAACTGATGCTTCTTCTTCTTCTTTTTTTAATGTTTGATTGTGTGTACGTAGGTGTTTGGTTTATGCATTGTCATTTGGAGCTGCATACTGGGTGGGGATTAAAAACAGCATTTGTGGTAGAAGAAGGGCCTGGATCTGATCAATCTATTCTGCCTCCTCCTAAGGATCTTCCACCTTGCTAGACATTTTGAAGCTACAGTAAAATCTGACAAGCCAGTTGAAGATGTAAAATATAATCCCCTCATGCTGCTTCCTGCAAAAGCTGTAGGATGTTTCTTGAGGACAAAGATTGACTAATAAATGTAAGATCTGATCTACTTGAGACACAAATTTATGTAATTGTAAGAAATTCCACAAATGTATGATATCTGGGAAATCCCAATATTCTTTAAACTCTTATCAATCTTGCACGCTCTCTTGTCTCATTATTAATAGTAAATGTTCTATATGCTATTTGTAATGTTCTTAATTTCACTTCAAAGTTGAAGAAACCATGTGTGCCTTTCTTTTGTCTAGCTCGTCATGTTCTTGGGGGAAGTTGATAGAATTAATTTATCGAAGTGAAAATTAAATTTACATTAGTGACCTCTTCCAGACTACGAGAATGTTTAGAAATGCGGATAAACTTGTATTTTTAAAAATTAATTTTTTTTTATTAAAAAATAATTTTTATTTTATTTTTTTATCGTTTTGATATGCTGATTTTAAAAAATAATTTTTAAAAAATAAAAAAAATCATTTTAATATATTTTAACATAAAAAAACACTTTAAAAAACAACACCAACCACACTCCCAAACAATTACATTATATACTCCCATCTACTCAGTTAGAGGACCTTCTAAAATCAAGCCATGTTGTCTTGAACTATTTTTTGGATTCGAGGAAACCCCACTCTCCGGAAAGCACACTTTGTGGGCTCAGGTGAGTGAGTAAAATCCTGACTATCCCAGGCTCTTACAAAAGATGCACGCCCTGACTTGAACTCGAGACCTGTTGTGCAGGTCTCAAGTCCTTTACCACCACGCTACACTCTTTGAGGACATGTTGTCTTGAACTTCATGCACCTTTAATGGAAGTCATGAATTCAATGCCCAATTTGTACTCGCCTTCTAAGAAATAATTCATTTTCATTTACTCCTTGTGATTTTTTTTCTTTGATTTTAATTTTTAAACATTCTTTTATTATATTTTATCTAATTTTCTGTTAAATAATATGTGAGTAGTACAATTTTTTATATATATAAAATATCGACTAAAACGTACAAACAACACCCTTAAATTATACGCCATTTTGATCGATTCAAATGAAAGTCTCACATGTTTTTCTTTTAAAAAACAAACTACTAAAATATCATTAAAAAATCACAACTATTAAGGGTTAAATTTTTTATACAATTGCTTCGTCTTATCACAAATAAAGTTTTTACCACACTACTATTTTGATTCTAGAATGAAGGCTTTTTTTTCAAAGAAAAATATAATGCGATGTTGTTACTTGTTAATGATTTTTATTTTATTTTTTTTTATTATAAATTGAAAAGTTTTTATATATATATATATATATTTAATAAAATAAATTAATAATTATATATACTAAGAAATAATAATAAATATATTGATTCCAATTAAAAATTGAGTTGGAAAATAAAAATAAACATGTTATTTCTTAGAGAAAAAACGTTGAATATTTGTTTTACCTTGAAATTGAGTTTTAATTGAATTAGTAAAATTGATTAATAAATTAATTTGAATTTATTAATTTGAATTAGTGAAATTGAGTTTTATTTTGTCAAATCAAACATTAATTCAATGATAAAATTTATTTTTAGCACAACGAGAGCTCGATATAAAGTTAACAAAAACAAAACATCAAATTTAATCCCAAGTCAACTGAGAGTAAGTTTGGTATCGTGGTAATTATTGCTTTTCAAAGTATTTTTCATTTGAAAATACATCAAAACAATGTTTTTTATTTTTTAAAAATCATTTTTGATATTAGGAAATTAAAACGATTTGAAAAAACTAAAAAAACAAATAATTTGAAGCAAAGAAAAAGTAAATAATATATAATTTTTTTCAAAAATGTTTTTAAAACGCAAAAAACAAACGAGCTTTTAATATGAAATGATTAAATTGAGAATAAAAAAAGTCAAATGATAAAAATTTATTAAAAAAAAACATTGTGAGTAATTATTACAACCCAACCGACAATGAATTGTGTCTTTATCTTGTGTTGCATTTTCATTATTTTTTTAATATTTCTTTCATCTTGCATTACCTTTTATTTTCATGATTTCAAATACTATTTCATGGTTTACTAAACATTAATTTGTAAAATTAAACTATAATTTCTAAATGAAAAACAAAAGGTCGTAATAAAAAAAAAGATGTGAAAGAAAAAAAATATCCCAATAAAAAAAAGAATGTAAACAAAAAAAATTTAAAGTGATTTACTGTTTATAATTCAAATTTCATTTTATGATTTAACGAGCATAATTTTACAAAACTAAACTATAATTGTTAAATATAAAGTAAAATGACTCAATAAATAAAAAAAATAATAAAAGAAAAGATGTGAATAAAAATAAAAATTTGAGATGGTTTACAATTCATATCAATAGTAATTTGACCTTTTTATTATTTTATAACTGATGTATGTTGGTTTTTCAAATATCATTTTTTAATTTTCTGATATTTTATAAGAAAAAGCATGAGTAACTCCTAAATTATTAAAAAAAGAAAATTAATGAAATATAAAAGAATAGGTATCAATCAAAAAACTTTATATTTAAAAAATAAAAAAACAATAATAATTTCTGGGGGTCAATCAAAATCGCTTATGATTCAAGTGGATATTTGTACGAATTAGCCTAAAATATCAACGTATCGCTAGAAATTGGCAAAATAAAATAAAATAATTAAATACCACCAATATTATGATAAAAGGAATATCCGAATGTAAAAATGAAAATGAAAATGAAAAGGGAATATCCGAATGTAGAAGAAGAGCACGGATGACGGCATAAACGATCACATGACGCATGCTGATAATTGCTGAGCCAAACATAACTCATTCGACAGTTGAAGAGACAGCCAGTCACTGACACTGTTCTGTTTCCCACCTGTGTGGCTAAAAGTTTCAAGTGGTAGCACTGCATTGCATCACAGTTTTAACTGGTTAAGAAAAAAGAAACAATGGCGATGGTCTCTATGTCATTTTCTCTTCCTAACCTTAACCTACGCCGAGTCAACCGGTGAGAAATTTCTCTCTCTATTCCTCCCTCTTCTCCTTAAATCTCTCATCACTCTTTTCACTTCTTGCAAAATTAATTAATCCACTTTGGCTTTATACTTGAAGGGTAGCTTAATTTTCTTGATTTTTGTGTTTATTTGTTTGATTTATTAATCAAGTTCTGATGGGTTTTTTGTTAAATTCATGCGACACAGATACTCTGGAATGGCATTTGCAAGTGTAAATAAAGAAACTAGTACAACTGTAGGTGTGAGAGTCACAGAAGGTGAAGGTAACTTGCCCAAGGTTGTCCTCACTTCTCCTCATGGTAGGTAAGTACATATAGCTACACACCATTCTCAATACATATTGTGAATTTGTGTTATAAAGTTTGTGAATTTATTGTTTTTGTTTATTGGGTTATTTTAGTGAGGCAGAGATATATCTATTTGGAGGTTGCCTTACATCTTGGAAAGTTCCCAATGGAAAAGACCTCCTTTTTGTTAGGCCAGATGCTGTGTTTAACAAGAAAAAACCAATCAGGTTCATAATTCTGTATTCTTTTTAAGCATTTAAAGGACCCAGTTGGCTTTACATTCAATATGTATTGACTGTTACTTTGCAATTGGGTCAGTGGAGGAGTGCCACATTGTTTCCCACAGTTTGGCCCCGGTGCTATTCAGCAGGTACGATGCCCTTTTTTTTTCTGAAATTCATGTGTCTAACTTTATGTTTATGTTCTTTAACTATATTGTTGAACTTTGGGGATGTGTTGCCTGTGCTTAATAGCATGGATTTGCTAGGAATTTGGATTGGTCAGTTGTTGATTCTGATAATGCCGATGGCAATCCGGTGGTAACCCTTTTGCTCAAGGATGGTCCTTATAGTCGTTCCATGTGGGACTTCGGTTTTCAAGCTCTATACAAGGTAGTGTAAACATTAATAAGCTTGGCTACAGCAAATACATAAATTGTTCCTGATTCATGTACCTCAAATATAACAGATATATTCAAGTATATAGCAGTGCCAGCAGGCATTTGGTGTTGTCCAGCTATTTTAATAAGCTTTTGGATAGCGTCGCGTAAAATAATTATAGTTTATGTATTTGCAACTGAACATCTACTTTTCATTTAATTTTTTTCAGGTTATTCTAAATTCAAAGAGCATTTCCACAGAACTGACAATCACAAATACCGATAACAAGCCATTTTCATTCACTAGTGCTTTGCACACATACTTTAGTGTAAGTGTCCTTTTTTCCATGCTTAGCAAACTGCTATTCTGCTGGTCTGACCAAATTAGTAAATTTCATTGCTCATTATGAAAATGTGGGACTCTGAATAGGAGTTATTGATACGAGGGAATGATTTGGAAAACTCCTTGAATTTGGAGGAATGGAGCAGGCATTCTATGATTAAGTATTGTTAGTTTTATGTGTTGTCGGAAGGAGATTATTGGTTGTTCAATGAGAGAAAGATGATTGTAAACCGAAAATTATGCAAAATCCGATGGCCTGGTGAGCTATACAGGACTTTATTGTAAATGATAAGATGATATCATGCAGGCATCTGTAACAGGAGCATCTGTGAAAGGTTTGAAAGGTTGCAAAACCCTGGACAAAGAGCTGGATCCTACCAATCCAGTGGAGGGAAAGGAAGAAAGGTCAGTAACATTCTATACACACCTTTCATACAGAAAACCTATATCAAATTGATTTTGGTTTCTCTTTGAAAATAACATATGGTTGTCTTTGGGCTGATGGAGGTGAGTGGCTCCTCTTCTGTGATTTGTTCAATATAAGGAGATATATCTGCACTTTCTAATTGTCCTGGAAATAATGCAGGGATGTGGTGATTTTCCCTGGATTTGTAGACCGAGTTTATCTTGATGCTCCAAGTGAGTTGCAGCTAGATAATGGCTTGGGCGATGTAATAACTATCAAGAATACGAAGTATGAATTGGAAGTTCATTTGATTTTCTTGTTTTGCTATCCCCATGATTTCTCTTGTTTCACTTGCGTATTCATATATTTTACATTGCTGTCCTTTTGACCCCTGCAGTTGGTCAGATACTGTTTTGTGGAACCCGCATCTGCAGATGGAAGCATGCTACAAAGATTTTGTTTGTGTTGAAAATGCACAGGTATTGAAATATTACCTTCTTGTAATATAATTGCCAACTTCCATAATTGCCAAGCATCATGAAAGTTGAGTTTTATCTTTCTGATTCCTTGTTCTGGGCAGCTATGATTGCGTACTAAATTCCTCTATCTAGCAATGCGATATACCAGACAACTTCTAGTTGCCTTTCCTGATGAATATTTGTGTGGTGTGGTGAATTTTCTAAAAAGGGGATTGTGTTTTTCACTTGTAAACTGCAGATTGGAAATGTCCAGCTAGAGCCTCAGCAGTCCTGGACAGCTAAGCAGCATCTTAGCATTGACTGAAGGATAGCTGCCTTTTGTTTTCAGCTTTTGTAGAATAATACCATCGTCCTACTTTTTTTTCATTTGATTCCTGTTTCCAGTTTTGCCAAACTTTCCATTATAAAGCAATAACGGTGTTTAATTTTCTTCGCAATGTCATTTATAAGGTTATGTAAATGAAAGGCCTAAACGCAGCGGCTGTTGTAGTCATTGTCCTTCACTCTTTCCTTATCAGTAATACATACATCAATGAAGGGCGTTAGCATTTTGTTGAAATGAATAGCAGCACATCCTAATGCAATGGCACACGATGTGGGCATTCCATTGTTCACTTCCATTAGCATATCCTGTGATAATGCTCCTGGCTTCCTCTTGCTCTCCAAATTATAGCAACATAACTAAATGCCTGGTACATGATGTGGGCATTCCATTGTTCACTTCCATTAGCATATCATGTGATAATGTTCTTGTTCAGTCAGCTTATTTTGTCAGAACCACAGAGGCATTTAGTTATGTTGCTATAATTTGGAGAGCAAGAGGAAGCTAGGAGCCTGATCTCCATTTAGTTATGTTGCTATAATTTGGAGAGCAAGAGGAAGCCAGGAGCCTGATCTCTGGGATCGTATCTAGCACGAGGCATGCTTGACATTTAGTCTTGGATTTACTTAATTTATTCCATGTTTGAACATGAACTGTGCAGAGATAATTTTTGCCACATTTGACTCTGAATGAATTGGTATGCTAAAGCAAGCAAGACGCCATTGAATTGCTTTCCTAGTTATAGAAAGCTAATGAACTTTCCAGCGATGATAATTCTTGTATTGCTTAGCTCTAGATTGTCTTCTAACAATCTTGACAAGGTTGAAACGCACGATGGAAATATTTGTTTATGTGCTTCCAGTGGATGCTATACTTTTGGCTGGTTGCCACTTTGATTATCAATTTCAACTAGCTATTTCATCAAAATCAAGTTTTCAGCCCGTTCAGGAGCTGCTGTTGTCAAACATGCATAAATTATACTGGCAACTTTGATGGCTTTTGCTATAAATACAACCAAGCATAATCTTCAGATGAAGATCTCGCTGCTTAACAGTAGCATATGGCTAATAATTTTGTTCTTGATCGTTACATATGGTAGGTACTGGCATAATATTCTTCAGGTTTGCTCTCCATTCATTGCTCGCTGTTAACCTTAGTTTTTACCATTTAAAAGAGTCCAGACTCGTCCAGAGGCATAAAATGATTAAACAACTTAGGTTATGAGATCAAAGTTGGAGTTCAAGGAACTACTGTTTGTTTCTTTCTGTGTTTTTGAAATGTTTTTGAAAAAATTTGATTTTTTTTTATTTACTTCAAATTAATATATTTTAGTATTTTCAAATCATTTTGTGCTGATGTTAAAAATTATTTTTAAAAAATAAAAAAAATATTATTTTGATACATTTCAGCATGAACTTTTTTTTAAAAAGCAACCACAACTATATTTTTAAAAAGCTGAAAAGTAAATGTGATCCGTGAATTAGTATCACAACCTGCCAAAAGAATTTGATTTAGAAGACTAAAAAGCATCAGAAGCATTGAATTGTTCCATTCAGGAGATGCTAAATTCAGCATTTCTCAAGAAATAAGTTCAGAATCCATTGCTCATCGCTCAAAGCACTCTAAGGTAGATTAGAATGAGGAATTTGATACAGAAATGCCTAAATCAACAATCAAGGAAAGAACAACACAGGAATAAGTAGGCACGCCATTCATAAAATGTTTCTCCTAAATTTTGCTTAATGAAACATTGGTGACAAATTAACGGAACCTCAAAATCTATCTAGCTAAATGACAACCACATTCACGATTCAACTACTCAAAAAGCCATCTAAAGCTGTAAAGTAGTCAGAGATCCCTTCTGAACTATTAAAAAATCTACTAGACATGAATTTACAGGCAAGCAACTAGAAACAAAAACAACTATCACTTGACAGTCCTCAAATAGTTCCCCTCCCTGCTCTCTCAAGTAGCCAACGTAGATATAATGCAAACCAAAATTATGATCACCACCACAGCCAAAACCCATAAACACCATGTCTTCCTTTGCTTCTTCATCTGATTGGCATAGTAAAGACTGTTTGTTCCACCACTTACAAAATTACTTGCTTTGGCGACATTCTCTTCAATATCGTCCATCTTCTCTCCCTGAGTTTCAATAAGAACAGCCATATCAAGAAACACCTGATGCAGCCTTTTCAAGCTTCTCTGTATATCCATTACAGCCTCATGTTTCTCTTTACTCTTCAAGTCCATCACTCCTTTCCCTTCAAACATCTGAACTCCCCCTCCTCCTGAAATAATCTTTTCGATCACTTCTGCACTTGGTTCCTCTCCAGCTGCAGTGTAGTATCTTCTTTTCAGATCATCTTTGTAATCTGAAAAAATTTTCTCTCTCAGGATCTGAAACTCATTCATAATCTCCTTAAGTTTAACTCTCAAGCCATTGGTGACTGATATCCTTGTCCTATCAACAGGACTCCCTTCTCTATACAATTCTGAGACTTTGCAATTCGATATATTGGATCTGTCTAGCGATTCTAGTCTTGCCTTCACAGTCTTGGCCTTTCTAAGAACTGCAACTATGTCTGATTCCATTCTGTCTCTTACGCCACGAAGAACTTTGGCACTGTGAGTAGACTTTGACTCTTCATTAAGGGTTTGAAGATCAAACAAGAGATTGGTAATCTCTTCCATTTCGATCTTGATTTCATTGACTTCACGGAAGAACTGAGAGAGGTTTGGTTCATCTGTGGGGTTTAGCTGGCCTGATTCGATGTCGAGTTCGGCTTTAAGGTCTTTTTGGGATTGTTTCTTCAGTTCCACATAACTTAAGAACGATCTTGTCATTAGATCATTCATATTTGCAAGAATTTTGCAAAAACCACCTGTAATAAACTTATTTTTTAGACAAAAATAAGTAATGCGGGAATCTGAATATCTACTGATCAAGAATGGCAAAAGAAAACGCTGTATACCTCCTAAATGGATTCAATATTCGATTAAGCACTTAAAAAATCTTGAGATTCTGAAGAATTCTTCCTCCAAGAGATCTAAATGACATAGAAAATTAACTATTTTTAGATAAATTTATCCTGTTCTCCAAGAAATCTAAAGATATAGATAATGACAGTGACAAAGACGCGCGCAAAAAGTAAACCCATCAAGAACAGTACACAAGATATTCATGGGTATGAAATTCTACAAAACTAAGAAAATTCACTGATTTCAGAAAAGGGTTTTCTGGAAAGGAGAAAAGAAACAATCTTGAAGAAACCATCAAAGAAACAATTTTGAGAAATCATGGCAAAGAAACCCTCAACAGTTCATGTCAAACCCATCATGAACAGCACATAAGAGTTAAACAGCGGTTATCAAATTCTACAAAGCCGTGAAGATTCTCCGATTTTAACAAAAAGCGTTTTGGAAAAGAAAACAAAAAACTAACCTAAAGAAATGGTTTGGGAAGTCAAGGCAATTCAAGAATCCCCCAAAAGTTCTACTAAAACTAAAAGAAACCACGAGAATCAAGAAGAATAGAAAGAAAACAAAAGTGGGGTCTGGTTAAAACCTTGGAGAAACGTATGGCTCTCTCTGCTTTCTACAAAAGAGACCAATGCATCCTTTCACTATCTCTCTTTCTCCCTCTATCGCTCTTTCACTTCTGATACGTGTTTCTTGGAGTTGTGAAGTGAAGATCAAGAAACACTTGAAATAGTTTTTTTTGTTTTGTTTTGTAAAGATAATGAGGAAGATAGAGAAGAGGGGGGATTGTGATCTTTCAATTTTTTAACTCCTCTTTATACAGTTACAAAATTTTCAAAAATTATTTGTATGGAAATAGTAGCCGTTAATATTGCTGAGACGGTGCAGTTCCTTCCTAAGGTCATGAAATGGCAGTTGAATAATCAAACCGACTACATTCAAAAGGCTAAATCTGTGGAAACACGTTCAGGCATTATCATTTAGATTGTTTTAGCGTCTGTGTAAGACATCAATTTTATGAACATTTTGGAGACAAACAGTATCGATCAAATCACATCACTTTTACAGCCAGTCTCTCTGTCTTTTATCCTGTATCTTCCAAACAGTCTTCCATGAAACCTGTTGTTTCTTGAGCCTCGCAGAGTGACAGCTCAAAGCCATTAATCAGGACGTCCCACAAGATCAGGAACCATGACCACTTAGACTGATGATGACAATTCAGTTAAGTTTCTTTTCAGAAAACTTACACTATTTTTCACTATTAGCTTAAACTGCTTTTTAAAATATTTTTTATTTAAAAATATATTAAAATAATATTTTTTATTTTTTAATATCAAGATAATTTAAAAATATTAAAAAATTAATTAAAAAAAAAATCAAATTATTACATAACAATGTTTGGGCCTCGTTCCGAATATCTATAATGACAAGCTAATTGCCCCATTTTACTTGTATCTATCTATCTTTGACCTCACACGAATGCAAATAAGAAAACAAAGCTATCACATTTCTTTGCAAAATTATTGATTAAAAAAGAAGAAGAAGCTATTTTTTTTAATTTTATCTTTGATTTTGGATTAATTAGAAATTAAGTTTTGTAATTTTTGTAATTTTATTTATATAAAATAATATCAGTCTCACAAATTAAAAAATTGACTTGAGTTGATTTATAAATTAGATTTTATAATTTTTTTATTTATTTTTTAAAAGATCATCTTCATTTTTTAAAAAAGTTTAAATTGTTTATTTTATTTATTTATTTATTTATTTATTTATTGGGATCTTGAAACAAGACTTCGATTGTACGATTGATAATCTAATTATATAATAATTTTCCTCAATCAATCCATGTTATCCATGTCAACTACATCGATGGTAACTACCACCACAAACCAATTAAGAAGCTATGACTCCTTGGAAAAATCACCCTAGTCTCGCATTTAAAAATATTATTTACTGTAATTTTAATTTTATTTATTCAATCAGAAAAAATTAACATTAATTATTAGGGTTATTGAAGATTTTACACATGATTTGTTTCTTATTGTCAAATTAAAAACTAAAAAATAATTTTTTTATATTAATTATAGAATGAAATAACCAAAATATCATTAAAAGTAAAAAATCTAAACCTATCATGAAAGGATATTTTTATAATTTCACAATTATTTTTTTGTTATTATAATATTAGCTAAAAAACAATTTGATACTTTCTCAAATATAAAAATATAAACTGTACATAGTGAAATAACCAAAATACTTTTAATAAAAAAATTAAAACTGGAGTTAAGGAGTATTTTTTTTTCTTTTCAAAATGGTTTTTCCTTTATTATTAAGTCAGTTCATGGGTAATTTTACATTTGACTAAATAATATAAAAAAGATGGGTCCGAGTGTACGGCACCAGGAGGAGCGTGGGAGGCGCCCTCGCACTTCGAGCTGCATGTGCGAAGCCTTCTAAAAATGCCTTTTTATCATGTCATTAGAAGCATCATCGTGTCCTCTTTCATTTGAAGCGGCGCGTGTTGGCATTGGTGGTCCAGTTTGTCGTCGATAGATTTTTCTTTTCTTTTCCCTCACTTTTCCTAAAAATCACAGCTTACTCCTTTTATTGTTGGTATTCCAACTTCAATCCTTATTATTTTGATTTTTAATTTTTGTTCTTAACTCTTTTGTAGAAGATTTATTTGTTTTCAATTTTATCATTTCATTCTAATTTACAAATATTATATATTTTCAGTTTGGTTCCCATTCCTTTGATTTCTAATTCTTTTTCCTTAGATGTTTTATAAAAGTTTTATTTGTTTTTAATTTTATCATTCAATTCAAATTGATGGTATTATGTTTTCTAATTTGATCCTAATTGTTTTCATTTCTAATTTTTTTTCTTAGTCATTTTGGAAAAATTATTATTCTTTTCAATTTCACCCTTCGATCATAAATTTGTTTTTATTTTTCATGACAATTTTTATCTTTATTCTTTTGATTTTTTTATCCTCTTACTAAATTAATTTTTCTTTTGAATTTCTTCATTCAATCAAATATAAATTTTTTTTATATTTAAATTTTGATTCTTATTTTTTTAACTGTTTTTTTTAATCTTTTGCATAATTGAACTTCTTTTTTAGTTTTATCCTTCAATATTTAATTGATTAAAAATTAAACTTCATGATTTTTTCAAATATGATACTTCAGGTCTAATAACCAAAGTCATGAATTTGAAAAGTTAACATTGTTTTCTTAAGGTTTTATAATTCTTTTTATTTTTTGATCAAGTTATTCTAATCTCACGATTTAGACCACATGTTTAGTAAGATATTTCAAGTTAACTTGTCTCTGATTACCAAGATCACAAGTTTATCATGCTAACTTGAATTAATCATGATAAATTGTTATACCTCATTTTATTCTTTCATATTTAAAGAGCTATAAATTAAAATACTTCATTTGTCCCCTTAAAAAAAACATTTTTTTCCTTAAATTATTCTAAATCACATTTCTTTTTAAATTTCATCTATTTTTTTATTTAATTGAATTAAAACAACTTTCAACTTATTCAACCCAATTAAATTTATAACTCGAATAGCATATTTTTTTTTAAAATAAATAATTCTAGTATTTGAACATCATTATATATATATATATATATAAAATTCAGCCCCACAGTTAAGCACAGTTACCTAGTCTAGTTTAAACTAATCACATTAAATAATCCCAGTATAATAGGCAATCAGTACAAAAATATCTACTTCTTTTGATTCCATTGATTCAATAGAGAACTAATCTCAAGTATCGAAAATTAAATTTTTTAAAGATACATTTAAAAATATAAATTATTTTAAATGCCTACTCACCAAATCAGAGGGAATCCTTGACCTACTGACCTACTGAGTGGTTGTTTTCTATATTTAAAATACCTAACAACCAGTCTCATGGGCTGGCCTAACAATTAAGAACATTAACAGCATCAGCAGTCCATTCCTTGTAAAGCTAATTTATAACTTTGGAACAATAAAAAAAATACGTGAACCAATTTCAAAGGATTCCATCACAAGCAAAATCCTGCCTTCCTGTCAAAACTACTTCATGCTAATATAAACAAGGATAAATAACCAAGCATCATCAAATACCGAAAAATTCCTGTTGCTCGAAAAAACAAAGGGCCCTCAACAGCATTCCTTCACCAAACAGGTTTGGCAAGAAAAGAATAAATATGTTGAGCTTCAGAATATAAGCACTAGTCATCTCTTTTCATCAGAGAAAACATACTTGGAATTCTGAACCTTGAAGAAAAATCACAAAATTGAAGTTTGTTGTCTAATGAGGAGACACCCTCCCTTATGATTTTTATTTATCAATAGGAGTCCAGTACAACAACATCAATGGTGGCTAAGGAGCACACGACTGTTTGAAAGAAATAACATGCATTTTTGTTGTCTATTAGAGAGACACCCTCCCTTATGATTTTTATTTATCAATAAGCTTCCAGTACAACAACATCAATGGCGGCTAAGGAACACGTGACTTTTTGATGGAAATAACATGCATTTTCAGAATTCAAATCTGTTTAGCTACTGGAAAACACTCCTTCAAGAAATTATGAAGCAGCAACGAATACATATCGGGGAAAGTTCTGAAGTGGTCCACATGGGGGGATGACTCAAAATTATAGGACATTACCCTTCTCCCCATTCTCCTCTGATCCTGGATCTCCAACTCTATTAATTGAAATGGAACAAGTTTATCTGCTGTGCTATATAGAAAAAGGTGGGGACAGGAAGGCTGCTTTTTTGAGAGTGTGGACACAATTTCCGTTAACTTCCTGCAAACATAGCAAGAAGCACTATCATGGATAAATTTTTTACAGCTGATACATGTGCTGACCATTATTTAGAACAGAAAATTAGTTCCCACCAAGGTGTAATATAACATTCGACAGAGCAAGACACAAACAGAGCACTTACTGATCCACTTCTGGCAACTTCAGAATTACAGAGAATAGCATCTCAAATACATATAGCACCATGGCTTCGATCATTGAAGGTTCATTTTCTTGCTCTTTTGATTCACTGGCTTGATTTTCTAATCCATTTCTTTCTTTAGTCTCAATAACTTGCACGGAAGAGCTGCGTTTCTTCAGCAAGGCAGCAGAGAACCCACCAGCCCAGACCTGCCAAGATGGAAGAAAATCAGCCATTAGCACCCCTTCAGAACGAGCAGCATTTCAAACAGATACACAAGCACCACTAGATATATATACAAAAAAATATCTAAAAATTGACAACAAACATCAATAACAGCCAGATGCCAATTAGAGCAGAATCTTCAATTCAAGATGACATTAGCACTCCAAACCATGATTATATGCCTTTTTGAAACCTTACAAGAATCACAGTTCTACACTACTGCCGAATTCCACCATAAATGAGCAAATAATTAAGAAAAGTTTAATAGCAACATGCTCAAAACTTTCCATCAGTCACCCTGTTCATACCACGCCACAGATAAGCACTTCCTTATTTCTGTTTTGAAACTGAGAAACTTGTTCCACAACCAGTTCAAGTCCATTCATGGTTAGGTTCATAAAGCTAAGCATCCTTCCGAAGTTTAACTTTGTTTTCATTGCTTCTAGTGACTATAATGGTTGTCTGAGAAGCAATGAGGCCAAAATAAATTAAACAAAATGTAACATAAATTGCAGTTTTAATGCAACTACACAATGAGGTTACTATGTTAATTCAAATTGTATATTATTCTGCAAAGCCTAGGTTCACACTGAGCTCTTCACACAACATCTAGCTCATGTATGATCTGTGTTATCAACCTTGGAGTATCTGACCCATTTGAATCAGCTTTAATGAGAAAGGATTTAGAAGCCATTCAAATTTGCTTCAAATCATTGGATCCGGATCCTACTTAAATCATTAAGACACTTAAGTAACGAAATTGAAAAGCAATATATACCAGGACCATGAAATAAGAAGATAGGGAAGTCTGGCAGAGTAGAACAACTAGGAAGACTGCAACTCAATTAAAGCATGAAAATGGTTCCATTCGAGACATAGCCAATCATGATCCATAGATGTCAAAAGCTAACATTTAATTTCTCCTGAAAGACCAAAGCTAAGAAAAACAATTTATCATCAACTAAGACATTCATTATGGGAAAACAAGAATTTGCACCACTACGCATTCACTAATTCATTCAGCAACATTCATAAACTTCCACACCAGACAAAAAAAATGTGCACAAATTTATCACAACAATCAATGACTTCAACAAGACCATAACTCAACAAACCTTAGGATTCAACTGATTGCCACCTCCAGAATCAGAAACACACCCTTTAATCTTCTCAATTAGTCCCTCCCTCTCTTGCATAACCCCAAGGATATAACCATACCTGTAAACAACAACACACCACAACAATTACCAATCCAGTTACAAACCCAAAAAGGCACAACAAATTACACACAAAAAAATTGCAATAAATCAACCTACACAAGCCAACCAGTGTTACTAAAGGTGTGAAAAAACAAACATCTCTCTCTACCATCATCTTCTCTCTCAGAAACCCACGAAACAAGCTCATTAGCCAATTCAGTGATCCTCTTCTCCACTCTCTTCCCAAAATCAAAACAAAGCAACTCTCTCATATCAACGACAAACGTAACAGCATGAATCCCTCTTGAATTATACCATTCCACGTACTTTCTGAGATGTTTCTCTCTAGCTCCAAGCCAGCCAAGCAGAACCACAGTCGCAACTGGTTTTTTATCACTAAAGACATTACCTTTACCGCTAACAACACTCTCTGGTGCTTTGTTCCACGTAAAAGGCCTCTCATTTTGATGAGATTTGAAGTTAAAATCAGAGTTCTTGGTGGGGTTTGAGAGATGAGAAGAGGAAAGCGAGAGGAGGAATTTAATGGGGTTTGGATTAGGAGTAACGGGTGAGTGAGAGAACGGTGAAAGTGAAGAGTGAATGCGAGAATGAGACAATTTGGGTGTTGATACGATGTGGGTCTGGAGATTTTGTCGTTGTGAGGGTATCGATCGATGGATTATTGAAATGGGTTTTAGAAAATTTGAAGTCGTTGATGTTGGTTTAGTGAAGAGACTGCGATTGATGACCCTTACAGGAGCTTCCATGGCGGAAAATCTGGTGCGGGTGAGGGGTGGATTTTTGAAAAAGAATGGGGGCTTTGTCTTTGTTTTCCCTTTTATTTGTCAAACTGCTAAAGACATTTATTTGTACGGAACATTTTAGATGTCTCTTAAATCGTTTGTTGAAAAAATTTGTTATTTTTTTATTTTAAATTAATATTTTAATATATTTTTAAATAAAAAAACAACCATAATTATACTTTCAAATATCTTCTACATATTTAAATCCTGATTTTAAAATATTTTTTATTTTAAATAATAAAATAATATTTTTTTTATTTTTAAAAAATTATTATTAATATTAATATATTAAAATAATTTAAATATATAAAACATAATTTTAAAGGAAAATATTTAAATTTTTATAAAACATTATTTGATTGTATTCCCAAACAACATCTAAATTATTGAAATTTGATTGATATTATTATGAAAAATATTTTTTATTTGACAATATTCTAAAAAAATTAAAATTTTTTATTTTTAATATCAAAACATTAAAATAATAATAAAATACTAAAAATAACATCAAATTAATATATTTTTAAAATAAACAAACTACCTATAAAACCCCGAGCTTTGTGGATTGATTTGAAAAAATAGAATTTGATACACAATTCCAGTCAAGTTAGCTAGTTGAATTAGTCAAGCTTTTAATCTGACGGAACACATGGACCCAAACGAGCTTTTAATTATTCATTATAATTATAATTACAATTACAATTACAATTTAATTACAAAATAATCCAAAACACATGGGTGTTCTAGTGCAGCTACATTCTTTATTTGTACTGAATTCATTGTTCATGCCACTGTTTATAGTCAATTTTTTCCTTAAAAACCATAAATTTCTTATGTTTTGCACTTTGATTATTTTAATTTTTTTTTAATTTTATCCTTTAAAATCATGTTTTTATTATTGTATGTTTTGGGATGTTTCGATCGGTATGTTTTATTATAGAATATTTTCTGATGTTAAATTAAAAATTAATATTACAAAATAGAATTTCTAGACATAATTAAAAAAATAAAACAATAAGGAACAAGATTTACGCAACAAAAATATAATTTTTTTCATTTTTATTGTTCAAAGTGAACAAAAAACTTTAGTTTAGTTCTTTAATTTTTAGTTTTTTTATATTTGATCCCTGTTATTTTAGGTTTTTACATTATGATTTTAAATTTCATTTTATATCATTTTAATTCTTCCATGTTGAGAGAGGGGAGAGAATGTTATCGAAAAATGGATGGGAAAGAAAAAGTGTTTTATCGATTATAAAAAAATTAAACATGTTGTTCTTATTTTGAAAAAAAAAATAGTAAATCATTATTTTTTATATATATTTGTTTTTAAAAAAACCCAAGCGTATAGGCGTAGGCTTCCAAGCCAGGACGTTCATGAACTTTTTCATTTTAGGGTGGGCATGCAAGCTTGTTTTTTTAGGCTCAGCAACACTTGCCTTTTTTATAATTTTATTTTTATTTTTTTAATTCAAATTTTAATTAATAACACCTCTCATTTTTAAATTGTTTGGCTTAACACTTTTTTTAAGAGCAATTATTTTTATTTATGGTTTTAAAAATTTTATAACATATCAAAGAGATTATTACAATTTATGTTTAAAGTTTCTTTCTCTTAAGTTTTAAATGGATGAGTTATATTTATATGATGCATTTATAAGAACAACAATCATATGTATTTAACAACCACAATAAACCTCCAAGCTAAATAATATATATATATATATATATATATATATATATATAAAATAAAAAGAACAATCAAGATAAAATATTTGTATGTACATCTCACTTTTATTTTTTATTATAAAGATTAATTTCCTATTTTAGTCTTTAATTAATATTCATAATTGTTTTTAAGATTTATCATTTTATATATTTTTTCAATTTATTATCTTAAACGCAGACATCATTTTTCTATTCTTCAATTACATAAATTTTATAATACTAGAAAACATATCAATAATATTAACTCTGGTGTAGAAATGATGGCTTTTTAAAAACATGATGTAGAAATGATTCATTGCAAATAAACAGCACCGATGCAAGTTTGTTTGATGATTCAAAGATGAAATGTGTTGATTCATCAAGAGATGGCATTGAATAAGAGCACTAACAAAGGTAGGCAACAACTGTTTTGGATGCTCTGGTGAGCGTCTAAGAGGAATGACAGGCAATGTTTCATGGGAAGGGGTAAAGAATGAGGAATCATTGCAAGGTGTTAAACATGGCATTTGATAATAAGGCGATCATTGTTTGAAGAATATTTATGATTTCTCTTTGCTTATGGAGTTATATATGAATCATGGTAATTTTTCAGCCTCGGAAGCCTTCCTGCTTTGTCTGCAGCAGTGGGTTTTCCTGAGCAAGTTGTTGGACCTGCACTGCTAAATTCTGCTTGTCAGTCTGGAAATCCAAATGAAAAAACGAATGAGTCTGAAGAATCAATCTTGCAGGAAGTTGTACTGAAGCCTCTGAAGAAGTTTTACAGCGTGTAGTTCTTGGTTACTCTGGGGGTGACTTGGATCCATGGGTAGGTCCTTCGAAGGCCTACTAAAAATCTTTGACAATTCAAATTATGCTCAAACATCACACAGGAATTATGTTGTAGCAAAAGCCAGAAACATTGGGTTTCCATTTCTCACCAGCTACAACAGTGTATGCTCTGGCAATTTGAGGGATGAAGCAAAATTACTCTTTTTTGTTACCTGGTTTCTCGAGTGAAGATATATAATAAAAACACGTTTGGGTTACTGCATCGGATAGTGAAGTGCCTTGTACAGTTTCCCTTTGCCAGAACTTTGACAGGCAGTTCATGCATTAGGTGAATGATCCAAATTGATGTGATAATAATAGGTTAAGTTTGTGCAGATAAAACCAAAGATAGTTTCACCTTTTATTTTTTTGGCATAGCTGCGCCATCGCATTCATCAAATAATCTAAGCAAAATTAACATAATGGAAATTCAGTAGAAATCACAGAATATGCTTGACAAAGAATATGATGTTGCAATCTAAAGGAAATCCTCAAAGAATATGATAGAGATGAAATCCAATGGTAGTTAATGCTACAAAGCAAATGGTGAGATTACAGGATTGAAATGGATTTGAATTTTGTTTCCTGTCCTAAACATGGAAATTTTTGCTATTCAGCAACTAAAGTCAACACTCCTTCCAGATATCCAAAATTCTTTTCGTCCAGCAGCCAGCCAGAGAGTAAAAGACAAATGATGAGAGGACAAAAGGGCAAAACATTCTGGTTGGAAAGCTTAGATTTTACAGGAAACAAAAAAAATCCTAGGTTGTAAATTTGCTGTCTAAAACCTGAAACAGAACGCCTCTAAGCATTGTCCTTACCGATGTTCCAGCTTTGTAATCATCGAATCTTAAATTTAAGCACCTTTCTGCATTCCTTAGTGTCAGTCTCCTCCTTAGATTCCATACCTTCTTATCTGTCTCAGCATCGAAATCCTTCGTGTTCTTAGGACTCTCGCGTTGTTCTTTCTTGATTCCTACACTTTCCAAGGCTATTTGGAAGAGAGACATTTTTTTTTCAAACTGAAAGTTCCTGAATTCTTGCTCGCAAACAATGAGCACAAAGGAGAATGGTTCGACTAGATATAGAGGCCCTCATCCTCACATTGTTAATGTCCTGAAGCAAAGGCGAAGTGGGTATGAGCCATCAGATACAGAAACTGATTGGCAAGATAGTCCAAGGCGTGATCAGAAAAATGGAGCTTTTGGTCCTGAGAGTCCAATTCAGTTAGATTTACCAAGAAATGTCAGCCCTTTGAAAAACAGCAGGAGATTTTCTTCAAGATTTGATGATTATTCTCCAAAGAAGGACTCTGTTTCCAGTCCTCCTCGAAGGAGGCACAGCAGCAAGTCGCCCTACAAGCCACAAAGAGATAATCGTAGTGCTGAACCTATCCCAAATCAGAGAAATGTCGATCCCTTGTTAAGAAGACAAATTTCCCCATACAAGGCACAGAGAGATGAAGGTGGTTCTGTTTCACCTACATCAAGTCGGAGAAATCTTGATAACTTGTTAAAATCTGAGTCAGGAAGACAAGTTTCTCCTTACAAGGCACAAAGAGAAGAAGGTTGTGCTGTTTCACCTGAATCAAGCCAGGCAAATGTAAGTTCCTTGTCAAAACCAGACCAGAGAAGACAAGTTTCTCCCTACAAGGCACAAAGAGAAGAAGGTGGTGCTGTTACACCTGAATCGAGCCAGAGAAATGTAAGTCCCTTGTCAAAACCAGACCAGAGAAGACAAGTTTCTCCTTACAAGGCACAAAGAGGAGGTGGTGCTGTTTCACCTAAACCCAGGCAGAGAAACGTTAGTCCCTTGTCAAAGCCAGACAAGGGAAGACAAATTTCTCCTTTTAAATCTGGGAGAAAGGAGCATGGTATGCATGAAGATGGTGAGATTGTAAGCTCCAACAGAAGGAAAAATCAAAGGATGCCTACTAGAGAAGAAAGGAGCACTCAATTACAATTTGACGAAGACAGTAGATTGAGTGAGAGACAGAATGCTAGTCGTAGAATGGCAGCAGCGCCAAAACAAAGGGCCCGGGAAAAGGAACAGGTAAACAGTCATGATCATAAAGAGCAAAAGGGGGGAAGAAGCCCATCACCTTTGTCAAGGAGCATGAGCCGTAGACAAAGGGAAAGAGAAGTTTCTCATGCAAAAGCAGCTTCTGTTGGTGAACTGAATGAGATTGTTGCTAACATTAAGCTTTCTAAAGATTCTATGCTTGATGTTCCAAATTTTGAAAGCACGGAATCTATTTCTCCTGGTGATATCTTCTTTTCTGTTGACCAGACAGCTTTGGGGATGCAGAAGAATGGCATATTAAAGGACAACAATGTAACCAATTTGTACCTGAAACCCGCATCGTTTCCTCACATGGATTCTGTTCTTCTTCAGCGTAATAAAGTAAATGGTAATATCGATCATAACTCACAAAGAACTTCGACAACAAGTTCTGGTTCACGAATGACCATGACGTCAGCCTCTTCTGCAAGTAGGCAGAGCAGTAGCAAACTTAGCAGTGACAGTAGCAAGATAAGTGATGCAAGTGGTAGAACAAGTGGGAGCTTGAAGAAGTTCACCGAAAACCGGAAGAAAAAACAAACAGAAGCTTGGTTTTCTTGTTTGAAGAAGGGACCTTGCAAGACCTCAAAATCACCTGTAAAAAAACGTTTTGATGAAACATCATTCATCGAGAAGGCATTTGTGGTTGAAAGCTTGAGACAGTTTTGGGCTGATAAGCATCAACCCGGTTCATTGAATGGATTTACATGCCACAAACATGAAGCTCAAATTCTCGGTCAACTTGTAAGTTATTTCAGGATTGAATTATTGTTTTTCCTTTTATCTGCTTAGCACAACATGAATATGTTTTGAGGATCACTTGCATTCAGGCTTCTGCAAACTGCTTTATTAACTAAGTCATGTCGTTCACCGTCGCTAGTCTGTTTTACCAGCAGGCTTTGTTAACTCATTTTATGTATTACCATAGGTATCACATGACAGCATTCCTCACATTTTGCTGAAGGGACCATCCGGTTCTGGCAAAAAAGCGCTAGCAATGGCTCTGATAGGCGATATATTTGGTGATGCATGTTGGCATGTATGTCCTTGGTTATCAGACACAATAACATTAAAGATCTTTCTCTCTTGAACAGTATTTTCGGATGCTTAAGTTAACTTAATTCACTGTTTTTCTTGCAGAAAACACATGATTTGAGATATTTCCAGGTTCGGTTATATGAGCACTCTTGTAGATTTGTCATCTTATATCAACAGAACTGAAGTTTTTAAAAGCTCGATATCTCTTTATTATTTATATTTTAAAATGAAGTTGGTGGAAAGTTGAAGATTCATCAATTACATTTAACTCGTTTTTAATCTTCTGGAGAACTTAGGGTTTCAGTGTTTTATACTTTCTTGTGGACAGGAACAAAGGGGAGCAGCACAGGTAGTGGTTCCAATAACATCCAGTGCTCATCATGCAGAGATCAATGTAAATTCGGAGCCAAATGCTAAAACTGCATTAATGGGTTTAGTGAAGGAAATAAGTAACACTTATGCTATTACCCCTGATGTTAGCAACGTCAATTTTAAGCCAGATTATAAAGGTGAACTCTTTAAACATGAGCAAGATTGCCTTCCTGCTCAACAGTTTCATTCATCCACTTGAAGCTAACTCTTTTGTCTTCTTTATTTCAGTATTAGTTCTTTATGATGTTGACAAAGCACCAGAGAACATCCAGCCCTTGACAAAATGGATCATGGACTGTTACACAGATGCTTGTAAACTCATTCTCTGCTGTGAAGATGATTCAGACATTCTGGAAACCGTAAAAAATCGGTGCAAAGTTTTAAAAGTTGATGCTCCTGTGACCCATGAGGTAAGAATGTTCCAATTAAAATCAGTGTAGTCACTGCTTGAATGAACTGATGATATATAATGACAGTTTTTCTGGTCTACTTTATCCAGTTGTTCAGTACAAAGTCCAAAATTAAGATTTCCAAGCCCCTTAATCATGACCCTCATCAATACTTGAATACCTTTGTCCTACTGAATTAGTCTTGCTCAAATTAGACCTTGCAAAAAAAAATCTGTCTTAACTCTCATTTCTTGATTCAACCTCATTCCCAGATCATGGAGGTTCTCATTCAGATAGCAAGGAAAGAAGAGTTTGATCTACCGATGAACTTTGCAGCTAAGATCGCTGCCAAATCGAAGCAGAACCTGAGAAAAGCAATCATGGCTCTTGAAGCCTGCAAAGCACACAAGTAAGGACTTGAACTAATGAACATAATCAACTTCCAATAAATCTGTATAAAAAAAGGGCAATGATAATTAGTAACACCAATAAATAATGTTTGTGGCAATCTTCTTCTGCAGCTATCCTTTTTCCGATGATCAGCCAATTCCATTTGGATGGGAAGAGGTTTTGGTAGAACTTGCAACAGAAATCCTGATTGATCCATCACCTAATAAGTATAATTTATCCAACTGGGTAGCAATCAGAATTTACCATACTCGGTTTTCCTGATGAATGCTAACTATCCTTTTCTGCTTCTATGGATTTCGCAGATTGTTTTCTGCACGGGAAAAGTTGAAAAGGCTTCTTGTGGATTTTGTTCACCCCAAACTGATTCTCCTGGTGATGCATTTGATATCTCTAGCCTGAAATAATTCAATTCATTATCACTACCAATAGTTTTCTTTATTTTTTATGTAACTACTAGAAATATACATTTCTGATAGAGCTGCATCTCCAACAGAAATTGGTGGAGCAATTCCTGAAGGGAGTAGAGGCTAATTCAAGAAGGGAGCTTTATTATTGGCATGCTTATTATGTAAGTTCTCTTTAACATTTTGTTGGTCCTTTTCTTTTGGTTTTCCGGCCAAGTGGTGTCTTCAGGCTAGCTTCGGTGCTGCAAGACCAAGTCCAAGTTGTAATGCCGACTTGTCAACAAAATGAAAATAAACGAGGTTTTTGTTTACAGGATAAGAGGCTCCCAACAGGAACAACTGCTCTACTCAAATTAGAAGGTAAAATGGATAAACACTCTAACAGGATAATCATTTATAGGTACACACACATAAAGATTCTGCAATTCATTGAAGCAACAATGTTTAGCATCATATATAACTCAATATCCAAATGGAAATTTTTGTTCTAAGCACTTGGACAGTTCATAGCCTAAATCATGCACTTATTCTGCAGAATTTGTGGCCAAATTCATGAGCATGTACAGGAAGAGTTCTGGCACTCGTCAGTATGTATAGTGGAGCTGGTCTTTATATAAGCCCTTAGCCACATACTTGTATGTCCACACTAAGGTGTTGCTTCTATGGATGCTAAAGCTACTCGAAGTACTTCAGATTTTTCCTTGAAACACATCGTTTTGTTTTGCTTGATTATAACATGAAAGAAGGCAAAATTCTGTACATAATGTGCTGTTGTGTGTGTTGGTTTGACGAAAGATGATCCAGAAGAACTGCTTGATAATCATGCAGCAATCATCCCTAGACTTATTAACCTTAAAAGAAACATGTATTCTTCTGCATTTTTCATGTCATAGTTGGAGATATATTTTTCATGTTCAATAATTTTGCAAGTGTTAAAACATGTACACACACATTAAATCTAATATAAAAACCCACAACAAAAGTAGAATGTTTTCTGCCAAAATCTCCTCCTCCTCTTCTTCCCATTCCATTTATCTAATAATTAATAACAATTTCTAACAACTTTTTTTTTTCAGTTTATAAATTTGCGTAGTTTAATCAAAGTACAGGCAAGTGATTAAGAAGATTTCTTTTATATATAAAGGATGAATAAAAAACAACTAAAATCTACGAAGGAGACAATATAAGCATCTCCTAGCAGAAGCGAACTATGGCCCTGTCTTGAACAAATCCCAGCTTAGCATATGCACTGTCGTTACCATCTTGAAGCACTGCATGTGTTGCAGATTGCATTTCCTATTGCGGTGAAAAGGGTCCTGTGGACGGACGGCGATTCCTCCGGTTATATGACCGATGTCATCCAGCCATATCTTGAAAGGGTGAACCAGGCATATCTTGGATCAATGAGCATTAATTATTAACATTAACAAAATAATAAGGAAGGAAGGAAGGGAAGTTACTATAACAAAGAAACAATTGAAGTAGGAGTTGGGGGGGATGGTTTCTGACCATGTTACAATGTCATTTTTAAATTGTTTGATGGTTGATTAGTTTTTTTCATCTTTTAGAACAGTTAAATTATTTAAATGCCCCGAAAACAAAGAAAAGATGTTTTACATGAAGGGGCTATTTTATCTTTTTTAATTTTTTTTTGTTAAAGTTAAATTATTTTAATTGCCCCTTGTTTCAAAATTAACAAAACTATTATTTAGGGTTTTTCTTTCTTTTCATCATGGGTTTTTTTTTTAATTTATTTCAACTTAACTTAGGGTATTTTTGTATTTTTAATAATTGTTAAATATTAAAAAAAAAACACTACCTTCCACGACATCATTTGAAAGGTCTTAAAGCCCCTACGTAATGGAGTTTTGAGACCTTTTGATCTACTTGTATTTAATTTCAACTTAACTTAGGGTGTTTTTGTATTTTTAATAAATGTTAAATCGCCTTGTTGAAATCAAGAGCATTAAGAGAAGGTCAATCAACAAAAAAGCGAGGACTATTAGAAGATGAGGTAGGTGCCTTTCACCTTATCCCATTTAAAATTTCAGAATTGTCACTAGTTTTATCTTATTTTCCTTAATATACAATAGTGAAAATAGCTTTGGAAATAAAAATGTCATGAATCAACTCGAGGAATCTTATATGATCTTATTTAAATAGGAATTGATAATCTAATAGGGGGAAAAGGGATTCAGTTGAAATCAAATAGAATTATTCAATTGTTTAAAGATTAAAAAAATATTGACAAGCTCAAAGGATGTTTGATACTTAGTATGTCGTGATGACGGTAGCTAAGGAAATAATTATCAATGTTGATCAATAATGTTGACGGACTCAAATGATAACTGATACTTAGTATATCGTGATGATAATAACTAAGAAAATGATTATTGATATTAATCAATAATGTTGATGGACTCGAAGGATGTCTGATGCTTAGTATGCCATGACAACGGTAGCTAAGAAAATGATTATCAATGTTGGTCGATAATGTTGATGGACTAGAAGGATGCTCGATACATAGTATGTCATGATGATGATAGTTAAGGAAATGATCATCGATATTGGTCGATAATGTTGACAGACTCAAAAGATATTTGATTCTTAGTATATTGTAATAACAAGTAGCTAAGGAGATAGTTATCAATCCTAATTGATAAAAAAAATGGATGGATATGACAATGAAAAAGAAAGGAATGTGTTCGGATACTTAACGCCATGTTGATTATGACTAAAAGAACAAGTAAAAAGCTTGTTGGGTAATCTAGATGATGATCGCCATGAAGAATAATTTGAAGATGAACCCGAAGTTGTCGTCGGTCTTTTTTAGGTTCTTTTTTTAAATTGATTTTTTTTTTCTCAATTTTATCCTTTAACATAAAATTAGTTAGAGATCATTCTTCATGCTTTTTTCACTTTTTTTTATGGAGTTATCTCAATCTCATATCCTGGGGACGAGTTTGATGGGTTAACTTGGGTTAACCCGAGTCTTTTTCTCGCTATTTTTTAAATTGATTTTTTTAAGTTTCGGCTTTCAACATTAAGTTGTTTGATAATTGAGCTTAATAGTTTTATTCAATTTGTTTTTACATAATTATCTTGGTTTAATGACCAAGTCGCTAATATGGCATGCTAGCTCGAGTAAGCTCAAGTTGAGCTTTTTTACCTTTTCTTAATTATGTTATTTTTTTTAATTTTGTCTTTAAACATTTGATTTGCTAGGAATTGAATTTTGAGATTTTTTTTTCATTTTATTTTTTATGAAGTTATGACGTTCTCATTTAATTTTTACTTCATTATCAAATACAATCATTGAGACCTTTTAAGAATATCCTCGAGGGATAACTTTCTATGGTATTAGCATATGTTTATTTTTTTTTAATTTATCTTTATTATTTTTTTGTTTTGTTTATTTATTACTATTGTATTTTTATTTATATTATTAAATTAATTAAATTTATTGAACTCGATTGAATTAATGACCATAGACCCAATAATTTTTGCTTCACATCTTTTTTATATTGGAAAGAATTTAATTTGACTCACATCTTAGCGTTGCCACCAATATAGTATATACCAAGACTTCTTTATTTGTGTGTCTCTTCCAAGAAAAAGCAAGAAAAAAAAAATTCTACTTTTCACATTATTTTATTCTCCAATAATTCTTCCCGCTCATGTAACATGCATGTTTATATTTTATTTTTTTTAATTGATCATTGTTTTTTATTTATTTATATTATTAAATTAGTTGAACTTATCAAACCCCCAGTTAATGAACTGAATCTTAAATAATTTTTTTTTATTTTTTAAAAAAATATAATTGCATTATTTAAATATTTTT